>LNAC01000315.1:253105-287699 GCA_002007465.1 Ailurus styani | reverse complement strand
AGAGAGAGAGAGAGATCACAAGTAGGCAGAGAGGCAGGCAGAGAGAGAGGAGGAAGCAGGCTCCCCGCTGAGCAGGGAGCCCGATGTGGGCCTCGATCCCAGGACCCTGGGATCATGACCTGAGCCGAAGGCAGTGGCTTTAACCCACTGAGCCACCCAGGCGCCCTAAATTTTCTTTCAATAAAAGTTTAATCCTCCCATAAATGACCACCTACCCAACCAACTTCTCCTTGTCTCATTTCCTCTCCTTCCATTCCTCTCATTATGCCAATAACAAAAAAAATTTTTTTTGAATACTGGAGGTGTGGGGATAGGGGTTGTGAATTACTTGCAGATATTTTTCATATATGAGAAAGAAAAATATGAGCTAATAGGGTCTGGAGAGCACACAGAACAAATTCAGCCTACATGGCTTCTCAATACACACTGCTGAAGTTATTTTAATGATGCAGTGATCCAGGTTAACCAGTGTGACTACCAACAAAAATCTTCATTGATCGGTTTTGCTATGAATGCTTTCATTTTTCTATATATATATATACACACACACACACACACACACACACACACACAACACACGCACATGTGTATCTATTTCATAGGTGTATACATACATTTCATACATATATTCATATGTCCACATCCACACTAAGTTGGAGCTGCCTATTGCTGATTTCTACAGCTTTGGGCCGGATTTGTTTCTAGAATGACATCTGTAGTTAGATTTTTCAAGTTCAGTTGCTTGCCCAGAACTACTTGTTTATTTAATTTCAAATTTATACTCATACTGCTTTATACTTAGATTTCCATATGTTGTGCCATTCTGTCACTGAGTACAGTATGTTGAGTACAAGGTGTCATATATTTATCTCATTTCCATAACTTTTCTTATACTTTATTAGTCTGGATGCCCAAAATTTAGGATTCTGTATAATTCAAACACAGCAATAATGTTGGTAAATTAGGAAACATGATTAAGAACTATGAACAAGTGTTATCTACTTATAATTTTTGTAATAGTTAAATATTTCAAAGGAAAAAATTGCACAAAAATCAGTCTATGGTATCTTAATAGGGCAGTTTTTATTAGTTAATATTTAATTCCCAGTGGGGAAAAATTGAAAATTGAAATAAGCTTCCTTATGGAGGTCCAAGACCTAAACTCTAATGCATCAGAATGTAGATTTTAGTCAGCATCAAAGAAGTATGGGCAAAAAAGCAAAGTAAATATTAAAATGCACAATAAATTAACTTCATTGATGTTAGCTATTATTAATATAACATTTTGATTACATGATATTCTTTATTTCTACCACTGTGTCTTGTTGTGTGCTCTGTATATTTTAAATTTTAATGTATGTTAACATCATTCTTTTTTTTTTTTAAGTGTTTTATTTATTTATTTATTTGACAGAGAGAGAGAGAAAGAGAGAGATCACAAGCAGGGGCACCAGCAGGCAGAGGCAGAGGGAGAGGTAGGTACCCATCTGAGCAGGGAGCCCAATGCAGGACTCCATCCCAGAAGCCTGGGATCATGACCTGAGCTGAAGGCAGATGCTTAACCAACTGAGCCACCCAGGTCCCTGTTAACATCATTCTTGATCGGAGGCTTAAATTTCAATCCAAAGTTCTGTTGTACATATATCTCCAAGAGCTTTTAAAACACAAATTCAGATATAAATTCCCTTTCAGCCTGAAAGTAAGCAAGTGTTCTTAAGAAAAAAAATTGTTAATATATATGATTATCCTTTTATAAAAATATATAAAGCATTGTATCACAAGTAGGCCAAAGTATATTAAAACAAAGAAAGCTAGCTAGAGGTGGTCAAAAAAGAAAGATACTAAGAAAAAATAAACATTTCTGTCAGTGAAATAAAATCTACCAAGAGGCTTTTAGCCAAAGAAGAAATTTTAAAATGTAAAACATCCATAAGAATGTGTATCAAATTAGGCATTTTGAAAAACGTATTTATACTAGCATTTTTAAATGGTTATTTTTCCCAACTGTAAATAATAATGTCTTTGAATCACTATAATTCATTTGAATCTGGTTTGCTTATATTTCACAAGAAAGTCTCATCAGTTTTTTTCACCTAACTACTCACCAAAGGTAAGAAATGGATTTGAGATAGCAAAAAATTGCTTTCACAATATAAATCCAGTTAAGACCCAGATTTCTGAATCCTAAACTGTAAAATGATATACATATAATACGCAGTAGAGACCTGGGACAACTGAGGTTGCTAACAGAGCTTCCTGACCTCACTGGGGTGCTTTTTCATTTACAAAGTGATGCTCATTTAATCCTTACTGTAGTGAAATATCAGGACAAGTATCCTCAATTGACAAGAGGGGGTAGTTTATACCAACTCGATGGCCAAGATCAAGGAGTGATCTGGACATAAATTAAAAACAAAATGAAGGGACGGCTGGGTGGCTCAGTCAGATAAGCCTGGGGTCCCAGGATTGGGTCCCGCATCAGGGTCTTTGCTCAGCCGGGAGCCTGCTTCTCCCTCTGNCCTAAACTGTAAAATGATATACATATAATACGCAGTAGAGACCTGGGACAACTGAGGTTGCTAACAGAGCTTCCTGACCTCACTGGGGTGCTTTTTCATTTACAAAGTGATGCTCATTTAATCCTTACTTTAGTGAAATATCAGGACAAGTATCCTCAATTGACAAGAGGGGGTAGTTCATACCAACTCGATGGCCAAGATCAAGGAGTGATCTGGACATAAATTAAAAACAAAATGAAGGGACGGCTGGGTGGCTCAGTCAGATAAGCCTGGGGTCCCAGGATTGGGTCCCGCATCAGGGTCTTTGCTCAGCCGGGAGCCTGCTTCTCCCTCTGCCTGCGCCTCCCCGTGCTTGCTCAGTCTCTCTCTCTCTCTCTCTGACAAATAAACAAATAGAATCTTAAAAACAAAAACAAAAACAAAAACAAAAAACAAGCAAAACAAAACAAAAAAACATAACAAGGTCTTTGGATGGCTAAACTAATGCTATTTCCTTCCATTCCATGTACCACTTCCATAATGTGATAGAACTAACTTCTTTCTGAGTTTATTTCAGAGGCTTAAAGATGCAAACCACATCTAAGCATAAAAGAAAGGACTGTGTAGAAGTTACACCTTCATTCCTTTGCATGTGATCCTCCAGCATCATTTGTTGAAAAAGCTGTTATTTCCCCCATTGAATTGTCTTGGCACTCTTGTCAAAAATCAATTGACCATAAATGTGAGGGTTAATTTCTGGACTCTCAATTCTATTCCATTGATCTATATGTTTGTCCTTATGCCAGAACCACAGTGTCTGGATTACTATGAATTAGTTTTGAAATTAGGAAGTGTGAGCCCTCCAACTTTGTCCTTTCTTTTCAGGATTGATTTGGCTGTTCTTGGGCCCATATATACTTCCAAGTGAATTTTAGGATCAGCATCACAGTGTTTAAAAAAAAAAAAATTCCAGTGAGGATTTTTATAGGAATTTTGTTGAATTTGTTTATCAATTTGGGGAGTACTGACATTCTAACAATATTAAGCATTCTGATCCAGGAACTTGAGTTGTCTTTCCATTTATTTAGGCCTTCCTGAATTTTTTTTCAATAATGTTTTGTACTTTTCAATAAATAAGACTTGTTTTGTTTTATTAAATTTATTCCTAAGTGTTTTATTAATTTTGATGCTATAGTTTTATAAGTGAAATTAATTTCTTAAATCCATTTCTGCATGGTTAATTGTATGTACAAATAAAACTGGTTGCTACTGGCTGCAGCAAGCCTTTTTATGCTTATAAAAAGTAAGTGTAATTATTAAGTGGGCATTTTATGTACAACCCACTGAAGTTGAATTCTGTTTGAAGAAATGTAGAGGAAAAAAAATCAATTTCTGATTTATCCAAGCTCTTCACGTTCTCTTAAAATAGGTTTCTTTTTAAACCCTATAGAAAATACAAATATTGAATTATTAAAAGAACAAAAATGGGGCAATAAAATTATTCCAAATAAATTTTGGTTACTTATTACCTTTAAAAAAAACTGATATGTATATTATTTTATATATTATATTTCACTATGCCATTTGTTTCTAAATATATCTGTTCAGTGCTAAGTGCAGCCACTGTAACAATATCATCAACAATCATTTGCCTAGCTTTCCGTGTGTTTAATTTACTAGATCTGGTGGAAATATTAGAACTTGTTCTCTAAAACTGTTGAATTGTTTTTAGTTTGTAAAAGACCAGACATGCTGAGGTTAATTTATGAACATTTGCAGTTGTACCTGTGTGTGTGCCTATGCATGTGTATGATTTCCTGTACATATATAAGAAAATATTCATGCATGTGTGTATATATAGGTATATATATATTTCTTCATCTCATTTTTTTTCAAAGGGACATAGAATCCTTGTCCTTTGGTAGCTTTTTTATTTCCTTGGGATTTTTACTTTAAATCTATGTATGATTTTTAATTATAATTTTACCAGTCAATGAACCTCACAATGGCAACATTTTAACATCTATCCACCATGGCAGATGGCAAACTAATGAGGCCTGCTCTACTTGCATACTGATATCTTTACTACATAACACTTCTCTGATCCATAGGGAGGTCAAAGAGCAAGTTTTATTCATCTTCTTTGTTTCCTTTGGTCCTTAAAAATCATAAGGCTGATTATTAGGGAATGTATATTTTACACCTTTTAATTACACTCATTAATGTTCGTTTCATGCATTTGACGAATATGATTGAAGAAATCACTGTCTGTGCTGGAAATGTGTTTTCACGATCTGAAATTTTAAATGCAGTGTTGAGTTAATCTCTATCACTTTCAACACATTAATTAAATAGTCCTTCCTAAAGCAGAAAATAAAATTGTTTGCCAAATATGGGTGTATGTGTATAAAAGACATATACATACTTGTATACATAGATTTTTAAAATACTAAGTATATAATTTTTTGATGGTGGCTTATTTAAAATGTATCTTATTAATAACTTGTAAGTGACTAATCTTTTCCCAGGCTTTTGCAAGATTTCACGTTTAAAGACCAATCCATTAACAATCATTTTAGTCTGAAGATAGCCTAAAATTTATCTCCATAGTCAGTGAATATTCTCAGAAGCAAAATCATCATTAGCTGAAATGACTTTCATGTGAGGAGGGGCCTTATCTAGCTTGTCCATCACTATCCTTTACAGTTCTTGGCATAGAGTAGCTGTTCATTACAAAATGAAATAAAGTAATCTTAATATTCACTTTATCTTGATACTTTTTCATCCCTTTCAAATGTTGGTCAAAGGAATAATTTTTTACAAGGAAAGGTCATGAAAAGAGCACAAGATTAGCTTGAAGTTTCTCACAGGTATTGAATGAACTTACCTTAAATCAGAATTACAGATTGTGTTTCCAAGTAAAATGTAATAAAAATAATAAAATAGGGGAGCCTGGGTGACTCAGTCATTAAGCGTCTGCCTTCAGCTCAGGTCATGATCCCAGGGTCCTGGGATCAAGCCCCGCATTGGGCTCCCTGCTCGGTGGGAAGCCTGCTTCTCCCTCTCCCACTCCACCCCCCACCCCCTGCTGCTTGTATTCCCTCTCTTGCTGTGTATCTCTCTGTCAAATAAATAAATAAAATCTTAAAAAAAATAAATAATAAAATACGCAATTCATTTGTTGCTCTTTTATGCTAATATTATACTTTCCCCCATTTATCATATATAAGAAGTCAGGCATAGAAAGCATTTCTATTTGTTTATTTACTTAACAAAATCTTTTTCACTCACTTCTTTTAGCACTTACTTTATGTTCATTTCTGTTCATTGTCTTGTCTCTCCTCTTCACCTCTGAGCTTGGTTTAATAATTGCGTCTATTTTCTCACCTTTTTTTTTCCTTCTGTGAGTCCAAGCACACATTACTTTGTGGAAACTGTGCTCCCTATAGTCACCAAGTGTCTTATTAGTTGCCACTGAGCTCTAGTGTACGTTGAATTTATGCTAACTGATCTTTGTACTGGATACTATGCCTCGTTCTCCAGCATAGCTTCCAAGACTCCAGGTTTGTGTGGCATATGCTCCCACATTCAGCTACAAAAGAAGAATGGTTATGCTAACCCAACAAAGCTAATGTCACTTAGTACTCAGGCCTGGCCAATTGTTGCAGGTCTACCCACTTGCAAAATTGGTTGTTTTGGGAAAATGACCCAAATCATAAAAATAAGACATGAGGGGAGATTTGCTGAATACTCCTGGGAAAAAAAAATCACCTCACTCTTCACAGAGACTCAGACTATACATTTTTTTCTGGATGTGGTCATGTGGAGTTGTGCATTTTGTAACTGCTACAGTCATGAAGGCAGCCATCATTGGGGGGAAAAAATCCAGGACAGAAAAGAGGGTAAATTGAGAATTGAGAGAATGAGCAGACAAACAGCAAGCCATAAGGAGAACAATGTGCAATTATTTAGATGAAAGATTAAGAAGGGATATATGGACATATTTTGGTTGAAGAGTAATTTTTTTTTTAAAGAGAGGCAGAGAGAGGGAATGGGGGGGTGGGAAGAGGGAGAGGGAGAGAGAATTTTAAGCAGACTCCACTCCCAGAGTGGAGCCCAACACAGGGCTCAGTCTCACACCCCTGAGATCATGACCTGAGCTGAAATCAAGAGTTGGATGCTTAACCGACTGAGACACCCAGGTGCCCTCAGTTGAAGAGTACTTATTTATTTTTATTTTTTTTATTATGTTCAGTTAGCCAACATATTGTACATTAGTATTTAAAACAACTAAAAAATACATATACCTTGGGTTTATCAAAACAACATTCAAACCTCTATTAACTTGTCTTGACTCTCACCCCCAAAATAACTGATATTTTACTTCCTTGAGAAAACTTTGTGTTACATACAAAACTATGTAATCGGACTTGCCATTGACCTAGTTATTATATGTTTCTTTTTCCCATTAGAATCTGAACTTTTTAGGATAGAGGCCATGGTGTTTGCATCTGTGTACACCCACCTTGTGGAACATAATTGACATTCAATCACATTTACTGGTGGACATGTTGAATTAAAAAAGAAAACAGATACACGAGAAATTGGTAAATGCTTTCATTAAAATAGCATTCGTTCCTTAGAAAATACATAGTTCAATTCAAATTATTTATATATTTATTCATCCATATATTTTCCAACTCATTTGAAAAAAGATGTTATGTGGGTTCAGTCTGTAAATGTTACAGATGATGACGTGGTTTCCTTGTGCCATGTTTTGGAAAAAAGCCTCAGGTAAAGTTATTAATTTGATTTCATAAAAAGTGAATTGATATTTCTCTCTGTAGTAATTGCTAGTTATTTGGTAATGTCAATATTATCAAAAATAAGGATATATTTTTCTCTATCTTAAGACAAACAGAAGAAAAGGATAATGCTGGAAAAAGTAAAGAAAATGCTTATTATAACTTTAGTAGAGTGAATTTTCAGATTCTGAGGTCCCTGATCTTCTTGCAAACTAAGAAGATAACTATTTTTAGTGTTTTTAAAAAGCTTGGTGGACCTTTAATTAAATAGTAATGAATCTGCCCGTAAAACATCTTTTGTATTTTTTCTTTTCTGATGCAATTATATCAACTAGGTATGTTGATACACTGAGAGAGAAAAAACGATACAATGGATTCACAGATAAACACATTCACAAATTATTAAGTATAGTAAAAATAAATAAATTCAATTTCAAATGGATGAAGCAAATCAATAAAGTGGTTATTTGCTGGCAATTTTGGAATTGTTACAAATTTAAAAAATATTTTTCCAATAATGAGATCTCCAATACTTAAATTATAGATTCAGAGGAATATTTTTGGCTGATTTACTTATTAAAATTGTCAAAGTCACAGTAAAAAATTAGAAGTAAGTATATAATCTGGCAACAGAGATAAAGCAAAAGTGAAAAACAGGTGCAAGAGAAGAAACATTCATACGTTGTCAGACATCTTTTGGAACTGAGTATTTATCATGTTCACTTCTGATTCTGAAGTAGTTATTTCTGGACATTCTCTACATCAACAGGAAGAAAACTGACATAAGAATCTATTTCCTATTTCTCTCTGACTAGGTGATTGTGAAGGGAACTCAGGTGACCTAATGTAGTTCAAAGGAAGCTTACATTTGAAATGAAGGGGAACTTCACAGAGAATCCTGGCTGGTCTCCCAGAACACTGCATTACCTTGTTCAGTTCAACACAGTCTAAAATTGGCCCTTAGTTTAAAGGCTAAGAAACCTGCTTTGCCAGCAATTGGCCCTGGAGTATGAATCTGTCTGTGGGGGATGGATTCATGTTAGCTAAGCTCACAGAAAGGGGGAATATTTCCTTCAGAGTGAGAAATGCGGCTGACGTGAGGGCCAGAAGAGTTTCTGTGACTAAGGTTGTCCTC
This sequence comes from Ailurus styani, assembly GCA_002007465.1. Classification (NCBI taxonomy): domain Eukaryota; kingdom Metazoa; phylum Chordata; class Mammalia; order Carnivora; family Ailuridae; genus Ailurus; species Ailurus styani. Next base: position 279,261 of record LNAC01000315.1, on the reverse strand, counting down.
TTTCCCTGTAGGAATTCTCTACGGAAGTCAAATCACACCTAATATGTAAGTACATTTACATGTAAAGCACCCTCTTTAATGCTTTACCTGCATTATTTAATTTAACCCTCCCAGTAATCATGAAGAAACTATTATTGGTAACCTCATTTCACAGATGAGGAAACTAAAAGTCAGAGAGGTTAAGTGAATCCCAGTAAAATAGCTGGAAAATTGGAGGAGACAGAATTTGAATTCAAGTAATCACGTTCAAGATTCAGTGTTTTAATGCAACATGTTATACTACGTTTCTTGATAGGGAACACGTGTTGACTTTTACTTTCACCTGCTTAATCTAGATTGATATTAATTTCTCCATGTTAGAGATATATCTGGAAACTGAGGAGCCCAAAATTTGGATCAGAACCCTTTTATCCTTAGACAATTATTCAGTAAGTACAACAAACATGTGATGGTGATTCTCCATTTTCTGAATTTCCTTCACAAATATGCTATTTTAAAATGTTTAAATATAAACATATAGATATATTAAATCGATATATATTCTAATTTCAATTTTAAAGACAGGCAGTTTCTGGTGGCCTTGTGTATCTCTTCTTTGATTCATTGCACACTGGCTTTATAGTCTAACTCTCTGAGAATTCTATCAATTGCAAGTTATTTGGAGAAAAAAGTTTGTAGTATTCTCCTAGTAACTGCTAAGTCAAGATCACTTTAACTGTTTGTATGCTGCAAGGAAAGGTGGGAAAAGTCATCTTTTACTCTTTATCTGCATGAGGGAGATAGGAAGAGGCACAAGGGAACATTTCTTTCTTGTCAGTTTTCCCTTTTTCCATATTCTATAGTGATAGTTGAACCAAGATGATAAGCAACTAGAATTTCAGCCTTATTCATTATTATAACCTCTAAGGGATATTCTGCTTGAGGTCTTTTAATTTTGCAATTAACAAAGAAAAATTTGACCTTGTCTGATATTGTGTCTAATTGCCCAAAATTCTAATTTAAAAGACAGTCTCTAAGGATTTCCATACCTGACCCCACACACATACACACACACATACAGTCACACACACACACACACATGCATATGCACACATATATACACACCATCTCTTACTGCTACTGTGACCTCAGAGTTTTATTGTACATTGAGAGAGATTAGAGGAGAAATCATGGATCTATATTGGATCTCCCTTTTCACAGACAGTATCTCATTATTCTTTTTCTTTTCTATAAATAGGAGGTGTTAGTCTTAAATTAACTCCCGAACAACTAAAGTATAGAGGAATGAAAGGATTTATATAATAAGCATACAGCTTTACAGTTTTTTAAAAGATTTTATTTATTCACNTATTCATTTGAGAGAGAATGAGAGAGAGAGAACATGAGAGGGAGGAGGGTCAGAGGGAGAAGCAGACTCCCTGCCAAGCAGGGAGCCCAATGGAGGACTCGATCCTGGGACTCCAGGTTCATGACCTGAGCCAAAGGCAGTTGCTTAACCAACTGAGCCACCCAGGCTTCCCAGTTTTAGGTCTTAAAAAATATTAAGTATCTTCTAATCTCATATTTCATTTTTTCTTCTAATTTGACAGAGATTTAAAAAGACCAGATGTTATATTCAACTTACAAGTGGAAAAACTGAGTTTCAGATAGACAGTGATTGACTCAAAGCCATCAATTTCAAAAGGGAAGACTCAGGGCTTGCCTGGGTGGCTCAGTCATTAAGCCTTTGGCTCAGGTCATGACCCTAGGGTCCTGGGATGGAGCCCCACATCAGGCTCCCTGCTCAGCGGGAAGTCTGCTTGTCCCTCTCCCTCTCACCCTGCTTGTGTTCCCTCTCTCGCTATGTCTCTCTCTGTCAAATAAATAATATCTTTAAAAAAAACCCTTTAAAAAAAAGAATGTTTAAAAAAAATAGGGAAGACTCAGGAATTTAAAACAATGTCCTCCTGATTCCCTTCTTTCATGATTTCCTTCTTCCATTGCCTAGAGATCACACCTCTGTTCAATGGCATAGATGGCAGTAGACTTGTCAGAAACAAAACTAACATACCCTGAAATCTCCAACTTGGATACCTAGATTATCTCTTTATTCAATTTTCTCACAAGTGTCAATTATTTTTGTGATGACGAAAAAGTGTTTTAAACTAATTTTATGCATGTTGCAGAAATATGCTTCCAATATTATGTATGTTGCAGAAATATGCTTCCAAAATACAAACNTTTGTGATGACGAAAAAGTGTTTTAAACTAATTTTATGCATGTTGCAGAAATATGCTTCCAAAATACAAATCTTTCATGCTATAATAACCAAAAGTAAGAGTAAAATTACATATAAAATGTGCATTTGGGGGCACCTGGGTGGTTCAGTGGGTTAAAACCTCTGCCTTCAGCTCAGGTCATGATCTCAGGGTCCTGGGATCGATCCCTGCATTGGGCTTCTTGCNCAGTGGGTTAAAGCCTCTGCCTTCAGCTCAGGTCATGATCTCAGGGTCCTGGGATCAATCCCTGCATTGGGCTTCTTGTTCAGCAGGGAGCCTGCTTCCTCCCCTCTCTCTGCCTGCCTTTCTGCCTACTTGTGATCTCTTTCCCTCTGTCAATACCTAAGTAAAATCTTTAAAAAAATATTTAAAATGTGCATTTGTTTCTGGGGATTGTAGGAGCATACCTTTCTGTTCACATGATCTACATAGTGAGAAAAGCATCTCCAAACAAGGAAGGCAAAATGCACTTCTGGAAAGCTAGTGACTATGGGGGGAAGTCTTAACAAGACCTGCTTAAAATGCTGGGATAGATTTGAACTGTCTTAAAGTGATAGCACACTGACAGTACATTTTTGATATGAGAAAAAAGTCAGAAATTTATTCTGGACTTAAAAAATACATGCATTTCCGTCTGTATTTACACTAAAATGTCCAGGTTGAAAGGAAGAGCATATTGGAGGTGACGAAAACTTGGTCAAATTAGAAACATACTTCTTACCTAAGCCAGTTGTGGAAATTTTTAAAAGTTGCTTCTTTACTCTTGATTTTAGTTTTTAAATTAACGATAGGCAGCAAGTAATGTGGGATGCTCTCGACAGCCTTTTCCTTATTCGAGTTGTTTTTTTTTTCTCTATGTTTTANGTTTTTAAATTAACGATAGGCAGCAAGTAATGTGGGATGCTCTCGACAGCCTTTTCCTTATTAGAGTTGTTTTTTTTTTTCTCTATATTTTAATCAACTATCATGCAGTCCAATGAATCCTGTCCACTTGGAAATTAAACTGAAGTCCATAAACTGATTGCAAATTTTTCATCATCTGCCACAAAATGAGAAAGAGAACAGCTATTTACATTCATAAACCTAGAATATACTTCTGGTTTTAAGCAGAAAAAAAAGAGAAAAAAAAATATATAGGTGATAATGAATAAATCCGTTTGAGCTTAAGGGAAGAAATTCTTCATGCCAATTTTGATTGCTCTATATTTTTATGTTTATATGCATGGTATTTAGGAGATTTTTTAAAAATATATCTACTCAACATAAGAGGTTTTTATGAATATGATTAAATACACAGTAATCTATTCATTATCTTAATTATTTGCATGGAATGCAAATTACAGTCTGAAGCTGTTCAATCAATATATTTTTGGAAAAGTCATGCAGAGAATCAACATTAAACAAGTATTTGCTTTCAATTAGGAATGTGTGACTTTCTTAGAGCCAATCATTTGGAAATATAATTTGCACACTAATTTTAAATTGCAAAGTCATCTTCTAGTTACATTGCTTCTTGGTCCTTATATTTTTATGTTAATTTTAACTTTCATCTCTAGATGGTGCTCTAAGAACCTGCATTGCAGCCAAGCATGATACCAGCATTATAAAAGGCAAAAGAAACAAAAGTTTAAAAATAAAAAGTGATCAAAAATCAAATAAATCGACTTAGAAAATTCCTGGAACTTTAGCTTTAGGCCAGAAAAGTATATGCTATCAGGTGATTAAGCCCCTGACAAAGATGTCTGAGTGCTGTCCTTATAAGAATGAGGAAAACAGTGACTGCAGAGAAGTGTTTTAAGTCTACTTAGCAAATGCAGAATTGGTACTTCCCCAACTAAATTATATTTCTTTTCTAACATCTATGAACTGTAGCATTACACATTTGGTAGAGGAAAACACTATACCCAAATAAATTAAACATAAATCAACTTATTCAAGTTCTTTAAGGTATCTTAGGAGTAAAGCCATAGCTAAATGAGTAGATGGAACAGGTAATCAAGATTTTATTGGGGTGCCTGGGTGGCTCAGTGGGTTAAAGCCTCTGCCTTTGGCCCAGGTCATGATCTCAGGGTCCTGGGATTGAGCCCACATGGGGGTCCCTGCTCGGCAGGGAGCCTGCTTCCCCCTCTCTCTCTGCTTGCCTCTCTGCCTACTTGTAATCTCTCTCTGTCAAATAAATAAATAAAATCTTAAAAAAAAAGGTTTTATTTAACTATCAATGTTTGGCAAACTATGGCCAAAAGCCAAATCCAGCCTGCAGCATTTCTGTGGGTCTCATGAGCTAAGAATATCTTTTATGTGCTTAATATTATTTTTAAATAAAAAATTATGATATGTTGAGACACATGAAAATTGTACCAAGTATGAGTTTCAACGTCTATAAAGTTTTATTGGAACAGTGTCACACTAATTTATTTAAGCATTGTCTACAGCTGCCTTTCTAACAGAATCTAGTACTGTGACAGACACTGTATGGTCTGCAAAGCCTAAAATATTTACTATCTGGATTTCACAGAGAAAGTTTGCTCAGTTCTGTACTAAATGAAAGCCACAGACTGTTGCATGATTTAGTTAGTGGGTGACATTGTTATTGGGAAGACAGCCAAAATAAGAGGATAAACTGAGTTCTAACCTGGCACCTTAAATTAATGTGACACAATCAAGCCAATAGGAAATTTTTTATAATTTTAAAATTTGGTGTTCTAGAGAATTTCTCACTAAAGAAAATTCTGATTTTTATATTTTCCCAGAAACCAAATACTGTGTTCAAAGATTAGACATTCAGCTAAGGTTATCATTTGGCATCAAAAATTATCACTTGGTGTCATATAGCTAAATCAATTCCAATGCAAACTCCATAGAACTTGAGTGAATTTAAATGGGTTATGACTCTGCTATCTGGACTGTATACTCTTCTACAATTATCCCTAGTGTGACACTTGCATATTAATGAGAATTTTGGTCATCCTAAGTATGTTAGCTTTTATCAATTGTTCCAACAAAGAATTTCTTTTGAAAGAATTATAGAAATAGGATTTCTGCTGTTACACTTCAGAACTTTATCATCTCCCTGTCTTATAATCTCTATGGTCTTCATTCTTATAATTGCATTATCATTATTCTGGGTTTCAAGTGAGAGAAACACAACTCAAAACTACTTTAAGAGAGGAAAAAAAGAATTTGTTGGAAGGACACTCAGTCACTTTATGTAATAGAAATGGAAATGAGTGGAAAGATCAGCATTCTTTCCCCAATGCCATGGTGTGTAGTTGGCATTTCTGTGCTCTTTTTTTGCACTAATGAACAAAATTTAGGAGTGGCTAAAACATTAGACCCAATAAGAAGAAAAAATAATTTTGAAAGAAAAGATACTTTATCCCCAACTTATCCTTTGTAAAATGAGGTCTATGTATGCAGAATAATGAATGGCAAAGCAATTATGGGAATAACTGAGACATTATAACTGTTGTCTCAATTCTCCACTCCATTTTGTTAAGACAAATTATTACACGGGGGCTGGAATTTTCTAAATAATAGAAGCACAAACTGGAAATCATCACATTGGACATTAAACTACTGAGGATCCTTTAAAATGTACGTCTCTTCAACATAGATTGATACAGATTTTGAAAGCTGCATCTATCGCATTTGATTTGTAGAAGGATTCTACTAGGGATAGAAATTCTATGCCTATTACTAGGAAGTTTTATATTAGAGTAATACATAGAGATTTTTTGTAATACATAGAAATTATTGACTCAGCCCATTTCTAGATAATATAAATAAACAGAACACAAAAGTTCTGTTCAAGATATTCCCTTTGGCTAAATGGCCAATTCAGGTTGCCACACAGTCAATATGATCGACTAGATAGTAATTAATTGGCAATTAACATGGCTCCTAACACAAACAACCGTGAACTAATTTGATGAGTGAGTACAGAAATGACCACAAATCTGAACAACATGTTATTGAGTAGAAATGTATGATTACCCTTTTGTAGGCATTCTATTAATCTATATTCATAAAAAATGTATCCTGTAATATGTCAACACAGTTTTTTCATGTACCTTTTACTAAGTAGTTCTGATCCAACCCCTTGACATTATGAAAAAAGTCCAATTCTTTTCCCTTAAAACAACTTTTCTGGTAGTTGAATCAAAGATATTTCATTTTCTTGATTTTTCTCTTTCCCAGAGTAAAAACTTCAATTTCTAGGTCAATTCCTTTTGTGACATGATTTCTTTTACCATTCTCATTGTCTGCTGTGCAAATTCTAGTTTGTCTATGTCTCTCTTACTACACAGTGCCTAGTAATTAAAATATAGATGGATTATCAACATCTCATTTTAGATACTATAATTCTATTAATACTGTACTTTTGTCAGCTACATTACACTTTGTCTGCACAATAACATAGTAAACTAAATTCCCTAAATACGTTTCATACTTGCTTCAATTAAATCCTAACTTCCCCACCCTCATTTATGTTAAAGAAAATAAACTCTCATAGACTATGTTGCAGACATTTTATATATTCCGTGTACATGCTTCTGTTTGCTTTAATTGTGTAATGCACTGAGCAGAAGCCCTCCTGAAAGCATTGTGTACTTTGACTATAATAACCCCAAACCATATTGCAACCATTGTGTTCATTTGAGACGCAAAACATTGCTAAAAATCCACATGCAAAGAGTGAATTTAGACCCTTATCTGCACCATATATATAAATCAACTCAAATGGATGAAAGAAATAAATGTAACACCCGAAGCTACAAAATCCCTAGGAGAAAATGTAGGAGAAAGCTTCATAACATTGGTTTTGTCAATAATTTCTTGGGTATGATACCAAAAGCACAGGCAACAAAATAAAAAACAGACAGGTGGGACTCATTAAACAAAAACAATTGTGCAACAAAGGAAACAATCAACAGAATAAAAAGACAACCTACAGAATGGCAGAAAATATTTTCAAACCATCTATCTATAAGAGGAAAATAGCCAGAATACATACAGGCTTACCTTGGCAATATCGTGGATTTGGTTCCAGACCACCACAATAAAGCAAAATTACAATAAAGGAGGTCAAATGCAATTTTTGGTTTCCTAGCACATATAAAAGTTATGTTTTCACTATATATTTATTTAGTTAGTTTTTGTATATTGTACTTTATTAAGGGTATAACAGCATTATGTCTTTAAAAAACAATGTATGTAAGTTAAACTTAAAATACATTCTTTGCTAAAAAAACACAAGCCATCATCTGAGCTTTCAGTGTGTGTCTCAGGGAATTGGGAAGCTCCAAGAGAGGATGAGAGATGGAGGAATGGCTAGTGAGCAAAGCAGTCAGACACACAGCGTTGATTAAGTTCACCGTCTTATGCGAGTAAGGTTTGTGACACTAAAAGATCTTGATTACAGATCATCGGATCAAATATCATACTAATGAAAAGTTGGAAATAGTGGGAGAATTACCAAAATATGACACAATTACAATGTGAGAAAATGCTGTTGGAAAAATGGTGCCAATAGACTTGCTCAATGCAGGCTTGTTGCAAGCCTTCAATTTGTAAAAAAACATGACACCCATGAAGAGCAATAAAATGAAGCACAATAAAGTGAAGTATGCCTGTAAAGAACTCCTGCAAATCTATTGCAAAACAAAACAAAACAAACAAAAAACAAATAGCCTGATTTAAAAAAATATGCAAAGGACTTGAAAAGACATTTCTCCAAAAAAACCAAAACAAAACAAAACAAAAAACCAAAAACCAAACCAAAACAAAACAAAACAAAAAAACGGACAAAATAGATGCTGTCACTGATCATCAGGGAAATGCAAATCAGAACAACAATAAGATATCACTTCTCACATATTAGGATCACCTTTATAAAACAAAAACAGAAAGTAACAAGTGTTGGTGAGAATGTGAAGAAATTGGAACCCTTGTACACTGTTGGTGAGAATGTAAAGTGGTGCAGCTGCTACCAAAGACAGTATGGAGATTCCTCAAAAAGTAAAAGTGGAAATAACCACATAATCTGGTGATCCTATTTCTGGGTGTTTAGCCAAAAGAATTTTTAAAAAAACTTTATTTACTTACTTGGCAGAGAGAGAGCACAAGGAGGGTCAGAGGGTAGAGGGAGAAGCAGGCTCCCCCCTGAGCATGGAGCCCTACCTGGGGTTTGATGCCAGACCCTGGCATCATGACCTGAGCTGAAGGCAGACACCTAACTGAGTGAGCCACCCAGGTGCTCCCATATCCAAAAGAATTTTTAAAAAGATCTCAAAGAGATACTTATGCTTCCATGTTCATTGCAGCCTTAATCATAATAGCCAAGAGATTGAAACAACCTAAATGGTCATGAAAAGACAAATGCATAAAGAAAATAAGATATGTACATACAATAGAATATTACTCAACCTTTAAAAAGAAGGAAATCTTTTCTTATACTACGATATGGATGAATTTTTACATCAAGCTAAGTGAAATAAGCCAATCACAAAAGGACAAATCATGCAGTATAGGGTATATCGAGATGTCTATAATAGTCAAAATCATACAAACAGAGAGGAGAATGGTAGTTGCCAGGGACTGAGGAGAGAGGGGAACAGGGAACTGATGTGCTAAAGGTATAAAGTTTCAAATATGTGGCAAGAAATTTTTCCAGAGATCTGCTATGTAACAATGTGCATATAGTTAACAATACTGTACTGTATACTAACAAATTTAAGAGAGGAGATTTCAGGTTATGTGTTTTTTACCGAAATAAATACATAAATAAATACCAAACAAACAACAACAAACCCAGTTGGAGAAACTAAAGAAATTTCACATTGAAAATTTTGAAAAAATAATCTTAATTAAAACAATCAAGTTCCTCATATCAGAGAGATCATATGATAATTGTCTTTCTCTGATTGACTTGAGGGGCAGGATGGGGGTTGTGGGGGGTAGGGAGGGAAAAATAATGAAACAAGATGGGATGGGGAAGGAGACAAACCATAAGAGACTTCTAATCTCATAAAACAAACTGAGGGTTACTGGGGGGTGGGAGGGTAGGGATAGGGTGGATGGGTTATGGACATTGGGGAGGGTTTGTGCTTTGGTGAATGCTGTGAAAGATGTAAGCCTGATGATTCACAGACCTGTACCCCTTGGGCAAATAATAAAAATAAAATTTAAAACAAAAAAAAAAACAAAACAAAAACNCTGATGATTCACAGACCTGTACCCCTTGGGCAAATAATAAAAATAAAATTTAAAAAAAACAAAAACAACAAAAAAAAACAATCAATCAACCATGCCTAGTAAGTTTCCCTAAAATTGTACACGGATGACTTGATGCAGTCTTTCAGTTGAGCATCTGAGAGTACAAAATGGTTCAAACAGGACAGATGAAATATTAGGGAAAAAAGCTCCAGACTTAAGTGGTCAACTTATTATCCAGGAAACTGTTGGACAAATTACTTAATCTCTGGCCTTCTCTTGTCAGATAAGTGAGAATACCACCTTATTGCCTTTTCTTAGATAGCGATGTCCTTCTACACTCCTTAAAATTTCTTGCACAGCTGTTTCTGCCTGAAAGACCCTTATTCCCAACTCTGCATAAAACATTTCATCTTACCCTTCAAGTCTTCCCCCCACCATTAGTAATTTTCTCATGTGCCCTTTGTGACATACACAGGCATAATCCTTCTATCATTAGTGACTTCAAAGACAAGTGAACTCTGAACAGAAGACGGAAGAAAACATGATATACCCGTTAAGTGACAGATGTTGGTAGAACAGTGCTCTGTACCTCATAGAGGAGCCTGGTTAAGCCTTGCATTGGAGGCCAAGTGGGCAGTGGGAAGTGTCACCGGGAAAGCCCTTTGGGGTCTGTTCTTTGGTATTAAAAATAAGTCTCTTTAATTGCTTTCAATAATATCATTTCCAACAAGTGTCATATTTAATTATCAATGACCTAAAAATGTGATATTTCCAAGAGATCTTTCAGGTATCTGGAAAGTGCTTCCGTTTTCACAGAAGTAAACTGTGGCTGCAGACTTCACAGTTCCAGCTCTCTGGGGCAAACTTTTATGAGTACTATACTACTGCTCTACACACGAGTTTCCCAGTAGTTATCACTTGTGCCAAGTTTGTGTCTTGTTATATGACTTAAGAATGCTTAGCCTCACGTCAACCAGATGCTAGCTGTAGAATTATCAGATAGGTAACAAAATTCATTAGTCTTGCCTGGCTTTTAAATGTGTCTTTAATATCCCATTTTCGTGGTCATTTCACACACCGCAAGCATAAACACATATAAGGTATGAATTGCGGGGTGATTAATTCAGGTCTATTAAACACATGACAGTCTTGTTTTCTTTTGATCTGATTTTCTTTTGATTTCAAAGTATTTTATGGCTTTGTGTGCGTCAGCCACGAAGTATTGGCTGAGAGAAAAAACACTGTATGCATTGCCAAGAGACAGAGCTCTAGACCTACATCAGCTGATCATTAGCTGAATAATCCTAATAAAAATCCCTCTGATAGTTTTATTCTGAATGAAGGACCCCATTCCCCTCCTTGATAATTCTATAACTTAGTTTCCTTATCTGCAAAATGACTTGGTCAAATTGGGCTATTCCTCAAGTCTAATATGAGTTTACCTGCGAGCGATTATGTACTTTATTCAGTATTCCCCAAAAGATAGTTTTGATTTAGTCACTTACGTTAAGATTGAATATCAAAATGTAAACAGAATAAGTACAAACTTTAAAACCATTCAGATATTGTAACAAAAGTTGAAGGCCTGAAGCAAAAGCCTCTGCTGTACTAGGAAAGGAAAGGGCTTTGTTTTTCTTTTAATAAAGGTAATGGAATACCTTTTAAATCCTAGGCTTGTAAATTGAAAATTAAAATTCCGTGTCTCTAAAGGGTATAACAAGTTATTTAATGTAAAAGTTTAGATTGTATGAAGTTTCTTTGATTTGTATAGTACCTAATAGTATAAAACAGTCTTGGCCTGAATATAATTCCATTAGATCTGCACATTTACACTGAGGGCTATGGAGAGAGGTGGAAGGGAGCCAGGGAGCCAAGGTTGAATGAGGAATGTGTGTTGTTGGTTCAGTGCCTGACACTCTAACAATAAGTGTGATTTTAGTGCTCCCTGCCCCAAAGAAAACCACAGCTGGGGGAGTCAAAAGACTTGCCCAAGGGCACAAATCAAATAATTGGCAGAGTTTGCTTTGATTAGAGTGAGGTATTCAGATCCCATCTTCAGTGTTTCTTCTCCTAAAAGATATTGGATCTCAGATGCACAAGTCATTCTGATTCCATTCCTGTAGCTCAAATAATTGGAGTTTATTTTTGAAACAAAAGAGAAAAAATTCATTCTTTATCAATAACTAATGTACCAAGATCTTATTTTAAATAATTTACAGTATAGAAATAAATAGCAAAAATCGTCTTCCATTTAAAATATTAAAAAATCTGTCTTAAATGAGATGATAGCGATATATCACATGTGTAACAATTAATATAATTCTTAAAATGTAATTCCTGATGCATTTCAGAATAGAGCCTGAGTTCATTTGCTAAAAACACTGGTTCCACCAATTGTAATTCTAAGGAGAAATATAAATGTATCAGTGAGGTGCATGACCAAAAATTTGAAATACTGTCAGGGACCATCATTTTTACCCCAAATAGGAGCAGTTTCTCCAGTGATGTTGATTGGCATTTTGAAATGTGCTTGTGAATAAAAACGGAAAGAAAATGGCATACCTCACATTCAAATGCCCACATAGGGATAATAATGGAAGCAATGTTTTATGGGTCATTGGGGAAGGCAATCCCATCGGAATGTTTGTTTCTGAGGATGATAAGAGCAGACCGAATATTCTTCTGCATCATATAACCTGGACTAGATGAAGAATTGATGGATGATGATTGATTTAATACAAAAAGCCTGAGCAACAGAGGGTGGAAGACAAGACATGGGGGGACAAAAACTGAACAGGAATGATTCCAGATTCTTTGATGTTGTGATAAATTTAAAGCCCAGAATCCCGCACTCCCAGCCCTAGGAGTACATCTATAACTTTGCCCCCATCTGTGCCCTTAGGTGTAAAAGGATAATGGAATTATAGAGTCAAGGCAGGCAAAATGTTAAGAGAGAAAAAGGTGTTCACTTATTTGTTTGCATTACTAGAATAAGTGTTTCCTCCCAAACTTTTGAAAACAGATGGTTGTCTGTTCTCGGATAAAAGATTAGTAGTAAAGGAAATTCCTCAGCCCTGCTTGGAAGCACAGAAACAGAATGTCCCTTTGAAGCGGTGTTTTCAAGAAAGCTTGAATTTGGGAGGTAGAGTGGTAAATGGGATTATTCTGTTTCTTACTCTTCTCCCTCCCACCCCCTGAAAACTGCTCCCCCAGTCTCTTCTTTTATCAGGAATACTCTGAATTCACTTACAAATCCTTCTACGTCTTAGAGATTCACCTGGAAAAATACTTTCAGTTTTCAGGCATAGAGTGCAAAACAAGATAAGACAATATATATGCAAAATAGTTGTATATAAAAGTCATCTGACTGTTTACTATCTTTTTACTAAGAAGTGGAGAAGGAATTATATACAATCTAATAGTCTGATGAACATACATTGCTAGGAAGGAAAGAGTCATATGTATTTAGCACAATACTTAGAACATAGGAAGGAATTTGCTAGATGATGCTTTCTTCATCAATAAACACACTTGCACATGCTTGAACACACATACACGATTTTATGTGATTTTAGGTGACAGTTTGATGGGATTTTAAAGTTCGTCAGTGTGTTTATCCAACTTAAGGGTTAAGGCCCCCTGATTGTATTACATTTCTTATTCAACCTTTATATAAATGACTTCCATATGAACAATGGATGTGTTACTTATAAGTCACTTTTAAGTATGTATTTAATGCATTCAATAATCAAGTGTTGGCAAGTCAACTTATGGCTTTGAGGAAAAATTCTGGGAACAGAGAAGATGTCAAAATAAAACAGTAATGTGAGTGATATATGGGCTTAAAAAACAAGGAGTTCTACTAGGTTTTATGGTATAGAGAAAGATGGACCAAGATATATGTGTTTGGTCAGATATGAAAGCAAACCAAAATGATTTCCTGGTATTCTTATGTTTTGTGTCTAATAAAGATGTTGCATCAATATAACAAGATGAGCTTGGCTTAAGTTCACAATGCGTGGTAACTTAGAATGAGCTGACTGAAACCAGAAACATAGGCTTTCTGAAAGGATAGCATAAAATCCAGGATTATATCTTTCTGTTGTTTGAAGTGTTTCTCACTGTCGCACCAGGGTTGAGGCTGAATATCAGTTTTGACAATATTGTGTCATCTGTGCCATTCTGCTTTTTCTCTTGTTTTTTTTTTCTTTTCTTGTATTCAGAAAATTAGACTAATCACTCTGAGAGAATCAGCAATATGACAGTAATATCAGTGTGACCTGTCTAAACATTTCACTATGGTTTTGAAATGCTATTATTTTACTTTCTTTCTCCTGATGTAACATTAACATACATTCAGTTAAGTTGAAATAGGTAAACTGGTGGTAAGTTTATAAGTATTTTTTAAATACTGAGTGATATTTTTATTGACTGTCACCCTGGTCTTCTCCACTCTAGACTGTACAATTGGAAACTGTGCTATTCCTTGATAGACATTACATTTTCTGGTTTATAATTTATTCCTAGTACTTATACACCTTCTCCGCAACCTTATTAAAGGAATAAAAAGATTTTGTTCAAAGATATATTGTGCATGATTCTAAAGCCAATGCTTTGCTTTATTGAGATTTCAGACCTGGGAGAAAAATTCAACCAGACTTGGGATTTTTTTGGCATTTATTTAAAATAACTGCTCCAAACGAAGGGAAAAATGAAGAGGGAGGGGAATCAAAGGGGGAGACGAACTGTGAGAGACTATGGACTCCAGGAAACAGAGGGTTTTAGAGGGGAGGGGATGGGGTGATAGGTGAGCCCAGTGAAGGGTATTAAGGAGGGCACGAATTGCATGGAGCACTGGGTGCTATGTACGAATAATGAATCATGGAACACTACATCAAAAGCTAATGATGTACTGTATCGTGACTAACATAATAAGAGAAATAAACAAATAAATAAATATTTAAAAATAATTTTAAAATTTAAAAAATAAAATAATTGGGCGCCTGGGTGGCTCAGTGGGTTAAAGCCTCTGCCTTCGGCTCAGGTCATGATCTCAGGGTCCTGGGATCGAGGCCCGCATCAGGCTCTCTGCTCAGCAGGGAGCCTGCTTCCTCCTCTCTCTCTCTGTCTGCCTCTCTGCCTACTTGTGATCTCTCGCTATCTGTCAAATAAAAAAAAAATCTTTAAAAATAAAAAAAAAATTAAAAATAAAAAATAACTGCCCCAGCAATGTCCACAATAGCCAAACTATTGAAAGAGCCAAGATGTCCATCGACTGATGAATGTGTAAAGAAGATGCGGTATACACACACACACACACACACACATATATACTATGGAATATAACTCAACCCTCAGAAAGGATGAAATCTTACCATCTACATCAATGTGGATGGAACTGAAAGGTAGTATGCTAAGCCAAATAAGTCAGTCAGAGAAAGACAATTATCTTATAGTTTTACTCATATGAGGAATATAAAAAACAGCACAGAAGACCATACGGTAAAGGAGGGAAAACAGAATGGGAAGAAATCAGAGAGGGAGACAAACCATAGAGATTCTTAACTATGGGGAACAAACTGTAGGTTGTTTGGGGTGGGGAATGGGATAACTGGGTGATGGGCATTAAGGAGGGCATGTGATGTGATGAGCACTGGGTGTTCCACACAACTGCTGAACTGCTGAACTCTACATCTGAAACTAATGATGTTCTGCATGTTGGCTAATTGAATTTGTATTAAAAAATAAAAATAAGTGCCCCTGGGTGACTCAGTTGGTTAAGCGACTGCCTTCAGCTCAGGTCATGATCCAAGAATCCTGGGATCAAGTCCTGTATTGGGTTTCCCCCGATCTGCATGGAGCCTGCTTCTCCTTCTCCCTCTGTCTGCCACTCCTCCTGCTTGTATTCTCTCTCTGTGTCAAATAAATAAAATCTTAAAAATAAATAAAATAAAGTAACATAAAATAACTGTTCCATTAAATATTTTTCAACTTATGAGCAAAATACTGTCTCCCTTTTTTATTTGTTGATTTGAGTAACTTAGTCAGAAACAAGTACAAGTTCATTTTCTTTTTTTAAGATTTATTTATTTATTTGAGAGTGAGGCAAGAGGAGAGGGAGAGAGAATCTTAAACAGACTCCCTGCTGAGTATAGAGCAAGACTCGGGCCTCAGTCTCTCAACACTGAGATCATGACCTGAGCAGAAACCAAGAGTCAGATGTTTATCTGACTGTGCTACGCAAGAGAC
The DNA here is from genome assembly GCA_002007465.1 of Ailurus styani. Lineage (NCBI taxonomy): Eukaryota > Metazoa > Chordata > Mammalia > Carnivora > Ailuridae > Ailurus > Ailurus styani. Next base: position 263,538 of record LNAC01000315.1, on the reverse strand, counting down.
CCAACAGTGCAACTTCTTGATCATACCCAGGTATTTGCTACCCTTTGGCATATCTATAAAGACAAAGTAAAAAGTAATTACTTAGGAGTTGGGGTTTCCAGAAGGTCACGATTAAATTGAAAAAGACAAAATAAACCAAAATCGAAATTCCAGAGATATTAAGATTGAGGGATCCTGAAGGACAATGAAATTAAGAGACTGTACAAGAGGGGCGCCAGGGTGCCTCAGTCAGTTAAGTGTCTAGCTTCGGCTCAGGTCATGATCCCAGGGTCCTGGGATCGATCCCCACATCAGGCTCCCTGCTCAGCGAGGAACTTGCTTCCCCCCTCCCTCTGCCTGCTGCTCCTCCTACTTGTGCTCTCTCTCTGTCAAATAAATAAATAAAATTTAAAAAAGAGAGAGAGAGAGAGAGAGAGAGAAACTGTACAAGCATAAAGGAGAGGAAAATGACCACGGTGTTGCTGCTTTTTCTTCTTCTTCTTCTCCTCATTCTTACTATCATTGAAAATCTCCAAATCTTGAAAACTTGCTGGCTAGGCTTTTATTTATTTATTTATTTTTTTTAGTTATTTCAACTATACATTTATAGCTGTCATGCGACATGAAAGGTGCAAATTTCCAACAGCTTTACCTTGCACCTGATCAGATGGAAATTAGTGACCAAATGGAATTTCCTCTTTTGTATGTTTAAGTGACTTTGTGCAAGGTATGGAAAAAAAATGCTAATTCTCATTCTTCTCTAAGAAGAAAAATTTAAAATATTTTTCACTTACTTTGTATAATATTCAACCAAGCATGATGAATTAAAATAAATGCTCCTTATGTTTTAAAGTTTCATAACCCAGGGAAAAGTAATAGATGAAATAAGAAGAACAACAATAATGACGACATATAATGCAAGAATAGAAAAACTATAGAGATACTACTTTGTCACCAAAGCTACAGGAAGACCAAAGAGTTCAGAGATTTTCCCTGACTTTTATCTATCTCAAAAAGTGAGTTATCCCTTTCATAAACAAAAACAAAAAAACCCGAAAATAAGTGCCCACTTGTTGGACACACTGTGAGTACATTTTATAGAAAAAGGAAAAAAAAAACAACCCAGGAGAATAAGAGTTCATTTGGAATAAAACTTACAGCATGATTTAAAGAGGAGAATTTGTAGAACAATTAAGGAGAAGAGTTTATAATAAATAACCAGGTATTTGTAACTGACTCAGATTTATTTGTTTGTTCAATTATTATGTTTCTGAGCAGCAGAGAATATTTCTGGATTCCTGCTGCTATTGAATATTTTTAACATAAATATTTTCCTTTCTTCTTTATTATACCTATTTCAAGACCGTTTTATGATATAAAACTTTCCATTCTACCTGCTCTATTAAACTTGGCCTTGACACACTCCCATTGGGCAGGTGTATTTTTGTGGTGGGAGAGTTCCAGGTCCCTCTTCTTGAGTCTGAACAAGTCTGCGATTCACTTGCATCTAATTGAATGTAGCACATGCTGTATGACCTGTAAGGTGAGACTATTCAAAGTAGGGTAACTTCTGCCTGGTTACTTGGACATCATGGGCATACCTGGAGCTCTGAGCAAAGGAGATAGTGTCCTGAAGCCTCCATTCATGGAAGGTGACACAAGGCCACACAAAGAGGCTCCAACACTATACAGAGAGAGAAATAGAGAGAGAAAGATGCCTTACCCACTCACAAACTGCTCAAGCCCCCTTCTTTTCCAGCACTTAGCACAGCCTGACCACAACCACGTGAGACATGGAGAAGCAGGACCCTTGAGTTGAGTCTTTCAGAATTCCTGACCCAAGAATTGTTGCTGTTTTAAACCTCTATGTTTGGGGATGATTTGTAATACAAAATAGATACTTATAACAGATTTAGTCTTTCAAAATGGTCCTTTAGATGATTGGAGAGATGTAATGCCAGGGTAGAAACAAAATGAGTTTACATTTTTAATTTTTCACCATTTTAACTTTTTAAAATGTTTTTAATATGTTTAGCTTCTTTCTTTGCCAATAGCTGTAGTTCCTTCTGTGATGAAATTTAAACCATTCAACAACTAGATTTAATTTGATTTTAAAGAATGACTTAAAAAATGTGTCATTCATTGACTTTACATTTCTTTATTTTTATAAATCATTACAGTGGCAAGGCTAAGGAAGCATTAAGTTAGGTATGATACTCTTATAGTATAATGCTGAATATTCTAAAATATTATGTTAATTTATCAAAAAGGAAAATAAACATATTTACTGAAAGCCTTAATACCAGATTTTATTTTGGGATATAAGAAGATAACATGGGCCTTCAAGGACCTCTTAGTCAATCGGTTCCAAGAAAAAAAAATTATGTATATATGTATTATATATATTATATATGCACAATATAATACTATTACATATGAGTATATGTAAGATACTTGTATGTAATATATACTGTATAACACACAATAGTATTATATAATACTTCTATATATAATATATAATGTATTATATATAGTTATAGTATATATAGCTATATATGTTATATATTACAAATACATAACACATACCTATAATACATAATATGTTATATATTACTATGTACTATATGTTATTTATTACATGTTAGTATTATATATATGCAATATATATACCACTTATATATTTATACTATATTTATATATATTTAACAAATCCAAATATGTTTTAACATAGAAATAAGTTCAGAGAATCCCAGAGCCAGAGAGATTAGTAGGGAAGGTTGTCAGTGCTCAGAACCTTTTAGAGTCAGGGAGAGAGGGCATGACTGCTTTAGAAATCAGTGCCAGGCTAAAGCAAGATTAAAAGAAATCAGATCTGGCAGGGCTTTGAGAACAAACTTCATCTACTTTACAAATTGTTCTAGAGCTGGTTCCTCACTTCCTGATGGTCTTGATTTTACCTGTTATTGAAGTTAATAGTAAAATACTGATTTTCATGAATTCGCATTAATTTATTTGCTTGAACTTAACCATTTTAAGCCAAGCACATTTAGCTTGACATCTCATATTCAGCCGGACCCAAGTGAGCTTCCAAATCGAATGTAAAATAGGTGAACTTCAGCCAACTCTTTTGGGTTCACCAGGTTTTGACAAGTATTGTCATATTTTAAAAAGAAACCTGGTGATGAACTCAAAAGGAATCACAAAACCTTATGAATTCTCAAGAATTTGCTATAAAAACTGAATGGCTAAACTGAATTGAAATAGTGAACCCAGGTCTCAGCTAATCCAAAAACAATGAAATACTTCATTTAGAAACTTAAGCAGGGTCTAGACAAACTTGACTTTTTTTCTAAAATTGAACTCCAAATAGCTGAGTTTGCATGCTATTGGATTTGAAATGAAACTTCTCCTCGACGTTTGTTGAGACTAAAAGTATGAATTTTTAAAAACCATAAGAAGAGAAAAAGAGGTATTTCTTAATTCCCTGATTAAATATTAAAAGGAACTTGAAGAACATTTGTCTAAAGGATTACAACTCGGTTCATTTTTGGAGTAAAGATAGCTAAATATTTTTTGATACTCCTTGAAAGCTCAGTTTTATTTCTCCTCTTATTAAAAATGGGCTGGCCAGTAACCTACCGGTAGAGTCCTCTGAGCATAATGCTATTTTAGTTTCTGCAGGTCTAGCTTTTACAAAAACCAGCAGGTTCTATGTCCTCTATTTTGGAAGATTTATTTTTAGAGCCCTGAGCTTTTATGAAAGGAGTAAATTTACTGAGGAGACCACGAGGAAAGTCCTAAAAGAGGGTTCCAGTTAAGCAAGTCTTCCAGATGACCTGTTAAGGCACTTGGCATGTAAGTAAAATGTTCTCATAGCTCTAGACCAGCCCAGAAAGCAAGTGAATAGCTTGAGTGATTATAGACACTCAACTTCACCACGTGGAGAAGTACTACATTCCAAAGCGCTAATGAAATTCCTGACCACACTTCATTGGCTCAGGCTGTCAAATTTTGGAGTGCTTCATTATTTAGCATAGTTAGAATGGATTGTGTTATTAAATTAACCCCATTACTTGCTCCTTAAGTCAATGAAATACCTTGATTTTTCGTAACAGCCATGTTCAATGACTTATCCCCCCCTCCCAAATTTTATCAGTTTCACGTTTGCACTGAAAGTGTGAGTTTCCTTCAAGGAAGTAATGAGGCTAACCAAGAAATTTTTTCAATCTAAGTCATCTCTCTGGAGCAGTTCTCCCATGGGGCACCCAAAAGACTTGCCCAGAATTAATTAATTGATTAATTAATTAATTAATTTGTAAAGATTTTATTTATTTGATAGAGACAGAGAGAGAGGGAATACAAGCAGGGGGTGCAGCAGAGGGAGAGGAAGAAGCAGGCTTCCTGCTGAGCAGGGAGCCCAATGTGGGGCTCGATTCCAGGGCCCTGAGATCATGACCTGTGCTGAAGACAGACCCTTAATGACTGAGCCACCCAGGCGCCCCACTAGCCCAGAATTTAAAATCAACTTACATCACAAACAAAATCATATGAAACAATAATAAAAAACATAGAATGACAATATTACGTATGAGAATCATTGTTTAGGATTTCTTCCTGAGGTTATGAAAACAAGTCACCTTAATCTAATAATGTGTTTTCTAACAGAACTAAGAGATAGTCAGCTGTTTTTCAATTGATTCTGATTTTTGCAATATAAATGACCAGTTTCTGCACCATTGATTCAACTAGTCATGCAGTCAATAGTACAACAGAAAACACCATGAAGAACAGCCTATTTTTGAATCTTTTATTGTAAAAGCTAGGCAATAGTTTTTAAGAACATAAACTAAATTGATGTTCATTCTTTTGTAAAAAAATCATCCAAGTCTTTGAGCATAACGCCCTAAGAATAACTTTAATATCCCAATAGAGAAATTAATTTAAAATACTTTCACTTAGTTCTAAGTAAAATTACCTGATAAACTGTATTAATTCAAGTGGTGTATTATAAAGAAATCAAGAGAACACATAGGAAACAAATTTCACTGAAATAAAGAATAAACTATTATTCCTTTATCATATTCACTTACAGAGTTGGAAGGATGTTTGTTAACAAAAGTTCTGAATCATTGTGTTTAATATTATGTTGTACTTTATCTCTAAGATCATAATAATGATCATAATAATAAATATTTTGATATTCTACAAGCTCAAATCACAAAACTTAGAAATCAACCTTTTTCCTTGCCATTGGTCTGAAGATTTTACCTCTGTAGGTTCCATTCCTCCAATATTTTAAATTTATTTTTCATAGAATTTTCAGTGTATCCCAATTTAGTGTCTTTGTATCTTCTAGTTTAATCTTTAATCCATGCTTCAACCACTTTTATAACATCCCCGGGAAGAGGTAAGGCAAATAATATTTAAAACACTACCTCCCTTGGGACGCCTGGGTGGCTCAGCTGGTTAAGCAGCTGCTTTCGGCTCAGGTCATGATCCCAGGGTCCTGGGATCGAGTCCTGCATTAGGCTCCTTGCTTGGTAGGGAGCCTGCTTCTCCCTCTGCCTCTGCCTGCCACTCTGCCTGCTTGTGCTCTCTCTCTCTCTCTCTCTGACAAATAAATAAATAAAATCTTAAAACAAAACAAAACAAAAAACACTACCTCCCTAGTTCCTGATGCACATTTTTCTCTTTGTGGACAGCTCTGAATGTCGGAGTATTCTTCAATATATCAAGCAGAAATGCAATTATTTATTTTACTTCCATTTGTTCATACTTTCAACTCTTGGAGACATATAGAACATTTTATCCATCTTCATGGATATTTGAGGATATCTATTATATGCTTAGCATTGGATTGTTTCTCCAATAAAGATAACAAAATCCTCCAATTCTTCTTCACATGACAAGAGACATGTCACCATCCATATGGCGATTCCAAATCTGATTTTCTCAAAACACAGAATTCAGAATTTAAGATAATTCTCAAAATATTTAAGAAATATCTTGAACTTCTCAAGAAATTTAAGGTAATTTCTCAAAACACAGAATTCAGAATATAAGATATTAACTGTAACCCGAATAGCATAGGGTAGAGTAGAACTATACCACTTTATTTTTGTACTCTTCTTTAATTAACTAACTCATACAATTAACATTTTTGAGGAGTAATCCTTACCTGGGATTGGGAAACTAGCAGTCTAAAGTGAAAGAGAAAACATCAAAAGTTCTGCTATTATGAAGCATACTTATTGTATGTATGTGTGGCAGGTGCTGTGAAGGCAACAGGATAAAAGTGAAACTGAGTGAATTATGTACTGTGCTAGAGAATGAAAAGTACTACAGAAAATTAAAAAAAAATGAGAAAGGCAAGGGGATAGAGAACAACAGATGTGGTGGCTGTAAATGCTGTTATAGAAGCCACAGTGATAAGAAGATATTTGAGCAATGGCCTCAAGAGAATGACAAAGAAACATAACAGAGGTTTGGGTTATCATATTCCGGACAAGGAACCTAGTCCAAAAGCTATGAAGAAGGAACAAGTTTGGCATGTTGGAAAAATGATGGGATGTCAGTAAGTGCAAGATAACTGGAGAACGAAATTCTACTCTATAGTTTTTAATACTCTCTCTTCTTATGCCCATTTTCTTTTCCATTGCTAGATTTGATCCTTCACTGCAAATATTGTCCAATAGATTTGATATTCCTCTTGGAATTTTGTCATTTGTTCATGTGGTGTTTTCTATGATGTGACTCACGTCGTTGCTTATGTTGTCAAGCATAATGCTGGAAGGTCAGACTACTGAATTATGGCATTAAGAAATATAGTCTGCTTCTTAAGAGTTATAATCATCACACATTGATTATGGGAACAATTGTGTTTTTGAGAGCTTTAACTTTTTTAAATTAAAGCAATGTTTAAATGTTTGTTTTATATATATAAAATCATACCTCCCTATGTAAAATTGAATATTAAAAAAGAATCTGTAAAATCTTTGTGTAAAATTATATGTATGATATTCATAGTACTTACATCTTCGTATATATAAAGTATATATATTTCAAAGTAGGGTGAAATCACTTCTGTTTTGGTTAGCTAAATAGAAACTATGAGGAGGTTGATTATGAACAGGAACTGAAAGATGAAGAGGATAACAATGACGATAAATGGAGGGTAGAACAAGAATCGAAGACACAGAGATGGGGAAAAAAATGTACATTCAGTGGTTGTAAAGTAGAGCAATTTGAAGTCAAAATGTCACATAGGCAGCTCTGAGGATGGAAGATATTTTAAGGCTACACTGTCCTTAAAAACAACTATAAGGCATTACAACCTGAAAAAGCAATAAGAAGGTTTTGAGTTGAAATGAACAAAGAAAAAAAGAGACAAACCAAAAACCACTCTTAACTATAGAGAACAAATCGATGGTTACTAGAGGGAAGATAGGTTGGGGGGGGGGAGGTTGTGAAACTGGTGAAGGGGATTAAGAACACACTTAACATGATGAGCACTCAGTAATACATAGAATTATTGAATCACTATATTGTACATCTGAAACTAATATAACACTGTATATTAACTATAATGGAATTTTTAAAAAAATAAAGAAAAAAGGTTTTCAACTTGTCTCTGAGACCATCACTTAGTTTTTCTCTAGTTAAGAACATGCAGGAGAGTTTAAAAAGTGTAGGTACCAAGATCACAATAATGGAAAATGTCCACTGCCAATCACAATCAAAGGAAGAGACAAATGTCACAGACTTGGGAGAATGAAAAAATTATAATCCCCAAAGACCAGTGCCTGTAGCTCTCCTTAGGTCTTAGTAGATGGTTATGAAAAATACTGAATAAATTAATTAATCTGACTGAATTAATTAGCCTTAGTGAAAATGAAAATCAAAAGATGAAATGTAATGAGGATACATTCATATTTCCATGTAAATAAATCAAAACTACACAAGTACACAATGATAAAAATATGTAATCATATTTTTATGTAATCATAAAATGTAATCATAAATGTAATACATATGATTACATAAATGTAATCATAAAAATGATAATCAAGTTTTAAAATAAGAAATACCCAGGAATATTCCTGTTCTGTGTTCCCTGTGTCAACCAAGTGTGTGACATACCAATCTGGACAGCTAATACTATTTTAGACTTCAATGTTATAAATACAGCACACAGAGCAAAACAGTTATAGTCTCTCTGGGTATTGGTCCTAGAGCATCTGGTAAACCAGGTATAGTGTTTCCTCATATCTCTACTTCCTTTAGGACAAAATCTGGAGGCTTTGTTGAATTTAACTCCAAACATTACTTAGAGTCACATCTTTAGAAGCCACCTGCCCTCCACTAATTTATCTGCAAACATCCTCAGAGCTTTTTTGCTCAAGGCCTACAGGGGTCAAGATGTGAAAGTAAAAAAGAGAGGGTAGTGATGAACAGAAGAATGAAGAATCCATCTGAAGACAGTCACTTTTAGTGGAGAAGCTAGAGGCTGCCTGCTAGCCATCTGTGGCTATTACTTTGCAAAGAACCTACTTGGCAGCATTCACCATTCCAGAAATGTTCTTGTTTTCACTCCTTCTCTGAACATGTTTATAGCTTTCTCTTACACAGATTTTAATTATTCTCTTAACTTTCATGTTCCAGGAAAAATTGCAGTTATCCTATGAAGATGTTCCCTGGGGTGCCAATCAGGAAATATCCCTCTTGTTACCATGTTACTCCAGCAGTTCATAGATAGGTTGCCTGAAGGATCATAATATTATACTGTGTTATTTTTATCTTTAAAAATATGGTACAATTTTTCCACACTACAGTTGCATGTACACACACACCAAGTAAAAACTTAAATTCAATAAAATTAACCTCCTTGAAAATAAATCATCTAATGTTGTTTAAGTTTTAAGGATATTGTAGATAACTTTGGAGGCTAACCCTCTACTGGTGATTTTCTTAAAAATGCTCTGGAAGAGCATACATAGAATTGGGCTCAGAGAGATGAGAACAGACCCACCACAGGGTCCTTGCTGAGTTAAAAAAAAAAGAAAAAAAAAGAGAGAGAGAGAGAGAAAGAGAAAGAGAAAATGAGAATCATTTGTGTCTTATGGACTTTAAATAAATGAAGAACTTCAGTAACACAAGTGTTAAACAGATGTAGTGAAAGTGAGGTGAGGATCAGCTAGAAAAATAGGTGTTTATGATTCGAAAGAGAAATTTAAAGGTGAAGCAAGTTTTAATTAACACAGAGCAGTTGCAGATTGTGGCAACATCTAAGGTGGTACCTTTGGCTATAGAAGCCTACCAAGACATATAGAGAAAGACTTGTGGGGTTGAAGATAATCAGAAATTCTGAGATTCCAGTACTGTATTGGTCATTGACAGGAGCAATACATCAACAAAGAGAACAGTATAACTTTAAGTAAAGCAGAAATAATGAGCTGGGTGCCAAGTATTTCCATTAATTCTGGAGAGTATTGTTAAAAAGTCAGTAGATTACAGCGATGACTAGCAGAGTTGGTACTTGAGCTGCTTATCATGAGCCTCAGATGAGGGAGTTATTTTACACAGGTGTAGAGGATAAAGAGTTTAAACATTTTAATGAGGAGCTAGGTGAATGCCTAGCCACCTAACCATGAGACTTGGGAAAATAAGTGAACTTATTAGACAGGATTTAAGTGGGAACAGTATCTAGGAACGGAACATGATTTCTTTCAGTGGAGGCGAGGGTCAGAAGAGTCAGAATTTTAAAAACTTTAAGTTTCAAGCAGAATTGTTTATTATGGAATGGATATTCCAAAATGTACCATGTTACCATTTGGCAAGAAAGAAGCAGCGCAATTATAATTTTGGTAATAAAAACCACAAATATTTGCAGATAAAAGTAATAAAAATGAAAGAGAAATAGGGGCTTTCATTCATAGTAGAAGTATGAATGGCATGAATGTTCACATGTTGACATTAAGCTGGCCTCACATTCCTGAAGAAGCATGGTCAAATTGTGATGTAATCTAGAACAGATTTCCTAATATCTAGGTAAGAAAGTTAGGATGCTGCGATTTTTAATAGACTGTCAGTAGAAATAGTTTATTATTCTAAATATTCCCCATACTAGATGAGCCACTTTTAGTAATGATTTTATACTTGCAATTTTTTATGCTTTTTAAATGGATGAATATAGCAAGATAATGTGTTGGAACATTTAACTTCTCCAAAAGTCCTTATAAAAGACAATTTTCCTATTGATTCAGAGGTTTGCTGATGGCCTTGAGATAAAATAAGTTCTTTATAAAATGGACACAAGAAAAAGAAACTGTCGGGCGCCTGGGTGGCTCAGTGGGTTAAAGCCTCTGCTTTCGGCTCAGGTCATGATCTCAGGGTCCTGGGATCGAGGCCCGCATCGGGCTCCCTGCTCAGCGGGGAGCCTGCTTCCCCCTCTCTCT
>LNAC01000315.1:200404-253023 GCA_002007465.1 Ailurus styani | reverse complement strand
AAAAAAAAAAAAAGAAAAGAAACTGTCTAATTTTGTACTGAAAATTAGGTCCTTGAAGCTCATGTCAAATCCAACAGAGAGGTTTCACAGCATCTTTAATTTACCAACATAACCACATGGAAGGCAGACAAAGACACAGAAGCTATTGTGGTCATGCTCAGTCTATGATGAGGAACCACATTAGCTGTTTTTTGGATTTTTTCTCCCTCCTATTTTTATATAATTCCCATGAACTGCCTAGTGGCACTGAGCTATGATCCAAGATCATCGGGGCCTAAGTTAAGACTCTGGCTTGTAGAGACATATCCCTTTTCAGTGGTGTGGGATGCTTATAATTAGGATGTTCATTCCTCACATTCACAGTCTCAATGTCCACCAGTTTTTTGTTTATATGTTTGTTTTTGCTTATCTTGGACTCTTAAATGTGACCTATTTTAGACAATCATTTGGTCAGCCATGGAACCTCCCACCTCAGTTCCTCTGCCTTCAAATGAGAATCAAATTCTGTGATTTTCACTTATCTATACAATTTTAGTTGATACTAAAAATGAAGGGTAGGAAGAGGGCTGTGGTTAAGGCTGGTGTGCACTTGAACAAGCATGGCAACAACAGTGATAAATGGTGGGACAGAGGAATTACATTCTTGACACTCAGAGGGGTAGTGATCAGGAAAGAACCATACTGGGATGGTTATTTTTTTTAAGGATTTTATTTAATTATTTGAGAGAGAGAGAGAGAGAGAGAGGGAAATCAGGAGCTAGGGGAATGGCAGAGAGCCAGAGAGAAGCTGGTGGCCCACTGAGCAGGGAGCCTGATGCAGGGCTCGATCCCAGGACCTTGAAATCATGACCTGATCTGAAGGCAGACAGTTACCGACTGAGCTACCCAAGCCCCCCTATACTGGGGAGACTTGGTGGTGATAAGGCTTGTCCTGTTTAGTTATTACAGAAAAGTCACAATTAATAGTATTGACCATATGCTATTTCAGAAGACTGAGTATACCTGTGATAAAATTACTCAAAATTAAATTACTGAAAGAAATACACATTTACATTTGTATCAATATTTTCTATATAGCGTGTAGTTTGTACACTCCCGCTAATTTCCCCAAGTCTTTATTGATGAAGTATTTATCATTTTGCTTTTTGCCAATTTGATAGAGAGAAATAGTTTTGATTTTAGTTTTAATTTACCTTTCCATGAGTGAAATTGAGTAAGTTGAGTATCTTTTCATATGTTTAAGATTCATTAAAAAAAGATTAATTGTTGTTACAGTCCTTGTATATTTCTAGTCATGTCTTTTTCTCAATTTTCTGATGGGTTTTAGGATATTTCTCAGTCATTTTCAGTAACTATAGAATACAGTCAATTGGTAATATTTTGATTTTATTTTTATTCATTTTCAAGCATTCTTGTTTATCAGTATTTTAAGTACTTCAGAGTTTTCAGTCATACTAAGAAACACAATATTTTATAAATTANGCCTTGATCCCAGGACCCTGGGATCATGACCTGAGCCGAAGGCAGTGGCTTTAACCCACTGAGCCACCCAGGCGCCCAGTCATTTTCAGAAACTATAGAATACAGTCAGNAGTCAATTGGTAATATTTTGATTTTATTTTTATTCATTTTCAAGCATTCTTGTTTATCAGTATTTTAAGTACTTCAGAGTTTTCAGTCATACTAAGAAACACAATATTTTATAAATTATAAAGATTATTTTATAAATACATTGCCTTTTTTTCTAATACTACCATTATGTCAAATATTATATATTTATTTTTAAGATTTTATTTATTTATTTGACAGAGAGAGATCACAAGTAGGCAGAGCAGCAGGCAGAGGGAGAGGGGGAAGCAGGCTCCCTGCTGAGCAGAGAGCCAGATGCAGGGTTAGATCCCAGGACTCTGAGATCATGACCTGAGCCAAAGGTAGAGACTTAACCCACTGAACCACCCAGGCGCCCCTCAAATATATTCTTTTTAGTCACATTCTTGACCCATATGGAGTCCATTTTTTGTTTTGTTTTTATTAAGATATATTGATACATATTATGTTAGTTTCAGGTATACAACATAATTCAACATATTTGTATTTGTATATGTGTGAAATGATTACCATAATAAATTTAGTTAACGTCCAGTACTATACATAGTTACAAAAATTTGTTCTTTTGATGAGAACTTTTAAGATTTACTCCCTTGGCAACTTTCAAATATGCAAAAGAGTATTATTGACTATATTCACCAGGCTGTACGTTACATTCCCATTACTAACTTAATTTGTAATTGAAAGTATCTACTTTGGAATCCATTTTTATGTGAAGTACTAGACTTTGAGGTTTTTTTTTTTCTCCTATAGGGCTACCCAGATTCCTGAAAAACATTTCTTAAATGATCCATCTTCTCCTTAATGGCTCTTTGTAATTAAATTCTTCTTAATAAGCAGTGGCTTGTCAGTCTTTTTCAGGGAAGAAACTGAAACTTGGGAAAAACAGGACAAACAAAACAAAAATAAGAACAAAACCAAATATTCAAATAATGGCTGCCTCTTATCATTTGTTTAGACAAGAGCAAATTAATTAACCTCTTCCAACACCAGCTTTCTTTCCTTAAATTGTGGATCATATTGGTTATCATTACTTCTTAGCATTGTGAGGTCTAAATTAGATACTATTTTTATGAGCTCCTTTATACTTTGCTTGTTGTAATCTTTTCATGACTGCTAGGTCCTGTGGTTTCACTAATTATGTCACTGGTATACTGACAAGCAGGGTCCCCAGCAAGCAGCACCTTCACCTGAGAACTTGATAGAAGTGTAAATATAGTGGCCTCCAACCCAAACTGATGCAGGTAAATTCTACACCATTAAATTGAATTAATTGACAGCTACCTAAGGGAAGGAATGTGTTTAGAGCGGAAAGGTACATGTAGTTCAAGGAGAAAGACTCTGTTACAAGTTGTAACCAAGTACCTAAAATGTTTTACCCGCTTCACAATTTTGCTTAGGGCTACTGCGTTTACATCAGTGTTTTGACAAGGAAGGATTTTTCAGTATGATGGAAAATGATCACAAAGATTGTATAGGAATTGGAAGATGAACTAGCTCTATCTTTCCAGCAGGGTGGATAGCCAGATATAAATGAGCCTCTGCTTTACCTATTAATCTTAGCTAACTTAACTGGGATTGTGTATTATGTTTCCTATTTATACATCTAAATTTGTTCTTGGATTATATCTACTTTTTTTTTTTTTTTGCCTGATTCCTTCTATCTCCTTAAATGTTTGGGGCTTTACATTTTAATGGTTGAAACTCAAGGATTTAGTTGTTTTAAATATATCCAATACAGTAGTGAAAGCTTGCTTATATTAAATAAACAATAAAGCAATTTCAAACAATACAAATTGGTATCATCTTCTCCATTTACACCTTATTACTGTGATACAGTGACCTTTAAATTGCAGCTTTGGAGTTATAATAATGTAGATGGTGGTGTCAGTAATAAAATTCTTAAATGTTTAATGCCAGTTCTCCCCTTCAAGGAGTAAACTCTATTGAGAAATGAACATAAGGTTAGAAGTAGAGATTGAAGCATACGTACCCTGGCTCAGTCATACTAAGAAACTCATAGAGTCATTTGGCTGGTTGGTAATAGGCAAGAATAGATGAGACGGGAAATTCAGATCTTCAGTTACTGGGCTGAATAATCCCCCAGATTCCTAGCCTGAGTGCTTCTTGGAAAACTGCATCGATGAAAAATCAACAAATATGTTTTCTTGTTTTTGTACAAGCTAACGTCAGGAATTTTCTTTTATTTGATAAGTCAGAAATACAGATGTGACCACTTCAAAACTTCGTAGTATTAGAAGTACTTAAGTGGAGACGTTGTTTTGTCTGCAAATATAAAAAGAGCTATTAGGTTTAAGAACATAATGGAAAATATATGAAAAAAATTCTATCTATTTAGATACATCTGTATTCTAGCACTTAGACTATTGTTGCAAATAAAGCAGACACTAAATAAATAATAGGTAATCCCTCAATAATTTTCTATGGTTTTCATATCAACTACAAGTTTAGTTGATACTAAACAATGAAGGGTAGAAAGAGGATTGTAGTTAAGACTGGTGTGCACTTGAATAAATATCCATGGCAGAGGTAGTGATGAGGAATGATGATACAGAGGAATGGAAACAGAAGAAGGATTTGTTTCTCTGAAGAGATCCGCACCATCTTGCAACTTAAAAACTTAAAAACTGTCTTTAACTTTGGAATACTTGTACTGAGGCAAAACTGACTTGGAAAGATGAGTTTGTGGATGTTGTCAGCAATACCAAGTTAAAATGGATACTGATCAATGGAGTAGAAATTATCAAGTTAAAATAAGATGATCTAAATGAGGATAAAAATTATTGCATTTAAGTTTGAGGATACATGACTAGCAGTTTCGAGTCCAAAATTAACCTCATGACTACACTGGAAAAACTTCCTGGGAGATGGTGTCAGCTGCTGAGAGATAAAAAAGGAGTAGAGTTGGTCATTGGTCAGGAAACAAAAAATTTTTACACAAACTGAACTGTAGGATTAGAACAGACTCATTGGTCATTTTCAAATTTAAAAAATTCTTCCAAAAAGACTGGATTTATCAATAACGCTTAGTCTTTTTTCAGATGGATAGGACCCTGTTTTGGGAGCCTAACCAGAAGTAATTGATACATCACCAACTATAGACTAGAGAACAATAAAGTAAGTTCTTATGAAAACCTCTGCATCAAGCCGAACATAAGATGTAGGAGGTTTTTATTCTTATATAGCATTCTGTCCCTCACATAAGAAGTGATTTATATAAATAATTTAATGTGTCTGAGTGCTTGACTCTTAGAGAGTGCCAATAAAATCCATTACTTAAATTTTCATTAGTCTTTGACCACAGAACTGAAATTAATTTGCTCCAAGAGTACAAGATATAGTCTTTACATTTTACTCCATGTAATTTTGTCTTAGCATTTAATTAATCTTTTCAAATATATAACAGTCAGATGAAAAATGTCGTGTTGATTCTTTTTAACAGTAAAATTCAGAGAAACTTGTGCTTGATGTGTAATTGAATATTATTAAACTAAACATAGTAAGATTTTTGTTTGATTTTTAAAACCAAGAAAATGAAGTTTTTTAAAAAAAGGCCTAAACAAAATAGAAAGACCTCACAATCTTTTTGGTTTCTTTTTTCTTTCATCATATTTCCATTACATACAATTATAAATAACTGATTTAGCATCAACTTTTCTTGTAATAAACTTTTCCACATTGCAAACATAAAAGTAAAGCAAACAAAAAACCCCCAACAAAAACCTTGTAATATATATGAATCATTTAAAATTTTAAAATGCAGAATTTAAGTCTTAGTGGAAAAAGAACATTTGTTTGATATATGATCACATAACTACTGCACTTATTCCTATGACACCTTTTTAATGGAGATTAGCAATTATTATGGATTAAATGACTAGGTTTGCCTTGGGAAAAAAATATACTGTTTGATAAAGTAATTATCACCAATTTGGATTAGAAAGAAATTTATTGCCAAATGCATTTATTTTTCTGTTTATTTTGTCATTATTTGTTTGTTTTAGTTTGTTTTTCCATTTTAGTGACTGTGTCCAAAAAAGATTCCATTTCTCTAATATTGTCATTCACTGATTACTCATACATTTTACCTGAAAAAAAAACCACAAAACAACCTCATGTAGAATATATATTTCTTTTTCACATTCTCCTTAGTGTTTCTATTAAAATTATATGGAAAAAATTCTTATCAGATACTATTCTTTATCATAGTGGACTTTCTAGCACATCAATTAGAAATACCTCTTTTTTTTTAAATGTTTAAAATTGTCTTCTTTGTCTCAAATATTTTGCAGAAAAAGATCTCTTAATTTATGTCTGTCATAGAAATGAAAAGTCTGGTAGTTGCAATGAGGCATTGACAATTTCCTTAGCAACAGCCTGAGTCAGCGCCTGTGTTAGACACTAGGTTAGTTTTACTACATGTAATAGTAGTCAAGTGTGAGTGTGTTCATTCACTGTGAGATCTCATTAATATTTTTTTTGTTTATAATTTGGAAAATTTGGAAAAGGCCCAAACTAGTACTTGGCAGAAGGATGGAAGATAATCTGGACTGAGAATTGGGTGACACAGTAGTTATTCCCATTGACACTGCCTTGTTCATATAGCAATATTAATTCTGCTTTCAAGATTATACTAAGTGTGTCTGCAGCATCAAACAGTCCCTGCACAGAGAGTTCAAATCATTTACACCATACATAAAAACCCCAAGATAGGGCGCCTGGGTGGCTCAGTGGGTTAAAGCCTCTGCCTTCGGCTCAGGTCATGATCTCAGGGTCCTGGGATCAAGGCCCGCATCGGACTCCCTGCTCAGTGGGAGCCTGCTTCCTCCTCTCTCTCTGCCTGCCTCTCTGCCTACTTGTAATCTCTCTGTAGAATAAATAAATAAAATCTTAAAAAAAAACAAAACCCGAGATACACCAAATATCCATCATTCTTGATGCTTCTGCTGCCATAAGATAATACAGAACTATGATACACAGAATACTGTGAAAAAGTAAAAAAAGACTTCTGAGAGGATATACTGTTTGAGTCATAAGGAAAAACGGGTATCGGTCATAAAAAGTTGGGAGGTGTTGTGAAGAAAGAGCCTTAACAAAGACTTATAGATTAAAAAGATGGCATAGAAATTGTCATGGAAGTTAATTAGGCTTCAAGACCATGAGAGGTGAGGTAAGACTAACATTGTGGATAGGTGTCAGAATGCAAAACTTGGAGGAAAGTCTCAGTCAGTTTAAGGAACTGAAATTTCACATGAGATAAAGAGGAATTGCAGAATTTTATCTGGAACGTTCCAGAAACAGATTTGTTTTTGAGGTAGCTAACTCGGCAACTATGAAGAAAATCTATTGTAAAAACCATAATGCAGGCACAAAGAAAATTAAGAGACTTTTTAAATTATCCAATTAAGAAAAGCAAATATTCTGATAGAGGACATTGAAAGAAGTATAAACGTGTCATGAATCTGGAAAATTTTTGAGATTGAATGAACACTGTGAATATAATTTAGGAAGAGTCTAACCTAAATGTCAGTTTTCTCTCTTGAATAACGGGATTGATGAAGCATCTCCAATCAAGATGCAGAGTAGGGACAAGTTAAGAAGACAATGTGAAAATTAAGCTTATAAATGTTGATTATAAGGTGCACATGGAATCCAGATATAAATATCCAGAAGTCAATAAAATACAGGTGTCTGTGGTTCAGGAAATGTTTATGGGCTTGAGTACCGAATTGAAAAATCAGTAGAATGTAGTTGGTGGTTGAAACAAAAAGAGAATGGGTGAGATCACCTGAGAAAATACATTGCTAAGAATACTGAGCTAAAAATAAAGCCCTGAGTAAGAATATAATTTAATGGGTCATGAGGGAAAAGAGAATCTCATCAAGATAAAATGAGGGATTATCCAAAGACATCTGAGGAGAACGAAGATAGTGTGGCAACATTAATAGTCATGGGAGTGGAGATTTATTAAGTGAGCAAGAAAAAGGAATCCTGACAAATAGCATGTGATTTACAACATTAGGATGTTACTGTCAAACATATTAAATTGATAAAAACTCAATTCAGTTGGCAGATGATTTCCTAGGAAGTAATGAAGGGAAAGAGCATGTGTATACTACTCTTTCAAGAAATTTGGATAAAAGGAAACAGGGGTAGGTTGGATCTACAACTTAATGCAGCGTCCAAGCAGAGAAATGAATCAATAATGGATGAATCAAGAGTGAGTAAACATAGAATGGGAAAGAGAATGGGCATATCAAAAAGATGCAATACCAACAGAGAGCTATACTCAGAATCATTTCATGAGATTTCTGAAAATAAAACCAAAGGTATATGCTCTATTCAGCATATTTAAACTTTTATACCTTTTATTTATGATGCCGTGTATCCATATCACAGTTTTCAGAGGCAAACTCATCTATTGTTTATTCATTCAGAGTTATAGTTTTGACCAGTAAATCTATTCTTAATCAGAAATATAATAAAATAGAAAGTTTATATTTAATTCTAATTATTTCTAGGCAATTCTTTGAAACGTGGAAAGAAAAGAGAAGAGCCGTAAAGACATGTTGGAAGAAAATGAAACTTATCTTCCTTTATGGAATTCAAAAGTTGGTGAGATATTTTGCATCAAAAACTCGTAAATTATTTCATGAGTTCATATAAATATTGAATAGATGGACTGATCTATTCTATTCAAGTTTAGCAGCTTCATATCCCTTCAGTCTTTCCACTCCTGGCTGCACTAACACCTGTTCTCCTCAATTCAGAAATAAAATGTACATCAGATTTTCTTAGTGGATTGTAAACATGTTTAAAAGCAGTCCAGGGTGAGGATGTGTGCATGGTGCAAATTGCTTTTTAATATTTCTAGACATATAAACCTCCCCTTAGCCATCCTCCTCACACAACTTCATATTAACCTAATGATCTGTCTATAACAAATTGTCGAACTGCATTTTGCTGCCAAACTGTTTTACAGTTAAGCTGTTGCTTTGTGCTTGCCCCTTTTTGTTCAGCCAAATAATTTGCTACTCAGATCCATGGCAGAGTAAAAAGTGATACACAGGGATTTGGAATGGATGTAATCATGTACACAGCAAGACAAATACCTACAAGTTATTTCCAGTGTATTCCACTATGCTTATTTTATATTTAGGAGTAGAAGTACAGATTTACTGAGAAAAAATTATATAAAGAGATTTATTTTATTGTTGACCATTCAAAAATAATATTCATATCATGATAACTCATAATATTAAATATTGAATAACATTTCCCTGTTCAAGAAATGTTTCATAACTCTTAATTCCACCATTAGATGAATAGCTTATAATTATGTAATAATAACATTTGTCATCTCTGTACCTCAGATTTAATATTCAACTTGGATTCAAGTGGCATTTGACCTCCAATGGAATATAGTATTCCTCCTCTGAGAAGAAATACTATAAGGCACAGACACAATGCTACAGTTGCTGAGTAAAATATAGGTAATGAAAATTACTTGAATTATTTTCTAGCAGTCTTTGTTTTGTGAGTTTATGATTCTTAAGATCGTTACAGCCATTCAATTATTGTGTATTTCATTCATCATTATGTTAACTTCCCTTAGCTCCTAACCAACTAGAATTTCAGATTAAATTATGTTTAAGTTAACTATTCTTACTTATGTG
This sequence comes from Ailurus styani, assembly GCA_002007465.1. NCBI lineage: Eukaryota > Metazoa > Chordata > Mammalia > Carnivora > Ailuridae > Ailurus > Ailurus styani. The sequence continues at coordinate 243,718 of LNAC01000315.1, read as the reverse complement.
TAATTTCTTTTAACCCTGATTTGGATGCAGATACAGTTTTCAACTTATTAAGGCTTTTAAAAAATATATTGCCCATGAGTTTTTCCCAATAATTATGACAAGATTGAACTGCCTTGTTACAATTTCATGATTTGGGTGATTTCTGAGAAAGCTTGTATCAGAAAATACAGTATCAATTTTCAGGGGGCTTGTTTCACTTATTTATTCCTTAGGTTGATACATTTTTAATGTGGGGTTAATTTGTTCTTGGCTCTGTGTTAAAACACATTTACTATTCTCAAGTAGCTAATTCTTTAGAAGGTTCTTGCCCAGTGCTGAAACTCAAAACAATTGCTTTAAAAATAAATGTCCCAACTTTTATATGTATGTGTGTGTGTATAGAATACAATAAACAAGTAAACATTTAACAATAGATAGTCTTAATGAGAAGAGAATTTTAGGTATGACAGATTCCTCACTTTCTGATCAATTAGCTTGTCAGTTGCATTTTCTTAATCTTATAAATTAAAATTCTGCCACTGTCTATAAGCAGAAAGTGTTTTCAAGAGCTCTTTGTTAGACAAGACCAAACTAATATTGCAATGAGTTTCCCCTCATCAGTTGATATTTTTCCTGATTAACAATTTCATGATTAATTTGTTAATCAGAAAAATTCCACAACTTTTTTCTTTTCTTTCCACTTCATTGCAATACTAACACTGTTGATAAACCTCCACTCATCAAACTTCCTTCTCTTTACGTCTATAACCCTGAACTAACCTTTATTTGATTTTTTTTTCTTTTTGTTATTGTTCATCCCCTCAGCCAATTGGTCAGTTTGTCAATAATGAGATATAATCAGAAATAAACTTTGGCTTCAAGTAATTCAAAGAAACATAATGCAATTTTCCCAAACTCTTTCTTTCTATTTATTTAATGAGGGCTTTAAAAAAAAGATTTTATTTATTTATTTGAAAGAGAGAGAGGTAGAGGGAGACAATGCACAGAGGGAGAAAGAGAAGCAGACTCCCCACTGAACAGAGAGCCTGATGTGGGCACAATCCCAGGACATGGAGATCATGACCTGAGCTGAAGGTAGAAGCCCAACCAACTGGGCCATCCAGGTGTCCCTTAATGAGGGCTTTTATACATTTACACACCTCAAATTCTCAGACTCTTAAATGCTTTTCTGTGACTTCAAATTCTACCTGAAGTTCTTACTGCACCCAAATCTTGACTCTTGACAAACCACTGAGATCTTGAGATATGAGTCATGGACTAACTTGCTGAAGCTTTAGTCAAATCCCATAACATTTTAGTCCACTTTTTCTCATCAAATAAAAATGAAATTAAACTAGATTACCTTTGAAACCTTTCATAGATCTAATATTCTATAATGCTACAAGTGACTTCTACTTGGATGTCCCAAACATGCCATCCGTTTTTACCATAAATTAGTTTCCTCTCATAAATTCTCTGTCAGCTAAGATTGCCATGATTTTCATTATTATACAGTTTATCTCTTTTTCGTCCTTTCCTCATCATGAAATCTAATTAACTGCCTAAATTTAAGAATCAGGGATTCTATTACCTTTACCATTTTGGGTATAATTCAAGATGTCATTCAAGATATAAAACAAAAAATATAGTATTGAGTGATACATATGGGAACTCCCAGATTAGAATTGTATTTAGTGTTCAAAGAATGCAATTTGGTGTGTGGTTTCACTTATCTCAGAAAAAAACCAAAATTTTGGTGTGCAAGTTTTCCAAGCTTTTTTTCAAGCATAAAGCATATGATTCTATAGTTTAATATATATATTAATATATATATACAAAAATATGTATGTTTGAAACGCTGGGTGGCTCAGTTGGTTAAGCATCTAACTCTTGATTTTGGCTCAGGTCATGATCTCAGGGTTCTGGGATTGAGCCCCATGTGGGGCTCCCAAGGGGAGCCTGCTCAAGAATTCTCTCTCTCCCTTTTCCTCTTTCCCACCCTCTGCTCTCACTTTCTCTCTCTCTTAAAAAAACAAATAAATAAATCCTTTTCTTTTATTAAACTGTCTTGCTTTTTTAAAAATTTAAATTCAATTATCCAACGTATAATACATCATTAGTTTTTGATATAATAGTCAGTGATTCATTTGTTGCATATAACACCCAGAGCTCAAAGAGAATCAATGCATGGATGGAACTGGAAGGGATTATGCTAAGTGAAATAAATCAAGCAAAGGAAGACAATTATCATATGGTTTTACTCATATGTGGAACATAAGGAAGAGCATGAAGGACCACAGGGGAAGGGAAAACTGAATGGGTGGAAATCAGAGAGGGAGACAAACCATGAGACACTCTAGACTCTGGGAACCAAACTGAGGATTACAGAGGGGAGAGGGTTGAGGGTGGGGTAACAAGGTGATGGGTAGTAAGGAGGGCATATATTGGGATGAGCACTGGGTGTTACACACAACTCGTAAATCACTGAACATTACATCAAAAACTAATGATGTACAATATGTTGGCTAACTGAATATAATAAACATAACAAAAGTAAGTAAGTAAAGAAAGAAAGAAAGAAAGAAAGAAAATTAAATAAGTTTAAGCCTGGGAAGAAAGGTCTGACATGAAGGGAGGATAAAAAACAATGTAGAAGCAAGATACTGAAGGACTTTATATATCATCTTAAGGGTTTTTTTTTTTAATTTTTTATTTTATTTTAAAAATATCTTTTATTTTAAAGGCAAGGTATATCCACTGAACTAATTTATACTGAATCATGATATGATCATCTTCATTTTAAAAGATCAAATTTTGCATCAGTTACAAATTGAAGAAAAATGTAAGTAGAAGGACGATTTATGAAGTTTTGCTAAAACTAGATATATGATGATGACGGCCTATGCATGGCCTTGTTAGAAGAAATAAACAAAAAGGTACTACTGGAGAAATTTGAAGATCTATAACTGACAGGCATTTTTATGCCAAATTTTATGTAGGAAATAAGGCAGGCAAGAGTCAAGAATGACAAAAATGTTACAGCATAAGCAGTATTATGGTGGATGATTATGCTTCTTACAGAATTAGGGGGTTGATGAAGGGAAGATACCAGTCAGGAAACAACTTGCTTGTAGATTTTGAACTGTGTAGGGATGTTGAAGTAGAGGACTGGAATAGGTAGTGAGCTGTATGTTTGCTCTGTGTCCGCTCAAGAGTTAAAAAATGGTGAGTGAGAAGTCAAGTGGTCTGAATGGAAGATATCACCTCTACTTCAGTAAGAAAAGCTCCATTTTTATATGTTAGATTTCCATGAAGTGTTTCCCACATACAAATGTTTCCAAGGCTTTAATGAAGTCAAGTGAGATAATAAGTTGACAAGTTGTGACTTTCCTGCAGATACACATTTTCAAATATTTTTTTAAGATTTTATTTATTTGAGAAACAGCAGAGCGAGAGAGAGAGCATGAGCTGGGGGAAGTGGCAGAAGGAGAGGGAGAAGCAGATTCTCTGCTGACGGGTAAGCCCAATGCGGGGCTCTATCCCCAGACTCTGGGATCATGACCTGAGCCAAAGGCAGACACTTAACTGACTGAGCTACCCAAGTGCCCCATACACTTTTTCATATTAACAGAAGAATTTTTTTTAAAAAGTAAGTTCTTCTGGCTTGTCACATAATACTCTTAAATTTATTCACATATATTTATATGTTTTAGAGTACTATACCTGAGTACTATCATGTGACTATAGAAATATGTTACTGGCAGAAAATCTATGTCAGAGATTGAGAAACTCTTTCTATAAAGAGTCAGATAGGAAAGGTACAAATTTCCAGTTATAAAATAAATGACATGGGGACATAATGTAGACGATGACAACTATAGTTAATAATACTGTACTGAATATTTGAAAGTTGTTAAGAGAGTGAATCTTAAAAGTTCTCATCACAAGAAAAATAATTTTGTAACTATGTGTGGTGAAGGGTGTTAACTAGATTTCCTGTGATGATCCCATCATAATATACACAAATATCAAATCACTGCTATACACCTGAAAATAATTATGTTGTATGTTGATTATACCACAATAAAAATTCAAGTATAGACACTTTAGCCTTTTTTCAAGCCAAATGGTGTCTTCACAACTACTCAAACTTGCTGTTTGGAGAGCTAGAGCATTCATAAAGAGTATACAAGCAAATGGGTGTGACTGTGTTCCATAAATATTTATTTACAAGAAATTTTATTTACCAGCAAGATTGGGCCCACAGGCTATAGTATGCTGACCTCTGTACTATGTGATTCATTGGTCATAGATTCAGAGAGACTATAGAACTCATGTAAAAGTATTTGAGGGTGATAAGAAGTAGAAAAGAGATCTCTGTTCTAATTTATAGAATACTAGAATGTAAAGTCATTTTAATATCACAAAAAGAGGTGTGCTCTTTCAAAGCAGACAGCATATGTGGTTAGAGAAAAAAAGCTATAACATTGTATTTTCCACCAAAAATATGGGACCATTATATTTCCTAATTCTAGAAAATAGAGTACTAGCTTCCACGAGAGGTATTAAAATCTTGGTTCACCATTCTTTAGATAGATAAGGAGAGAATAATTGTCTACAAGCAACTAGTTTGAGAAAAAGAAAGGGAAGTATTCTTGATAGATAACTCAGAATCATATTCAATTCTTACATATGAGTGGGATGAGAGAAAACATCTGTAATTGTACATTTCAGAAGAAATGTGTCTTGAATTCATGAAAATTGAAATTATTTTTCGACACTAGAATGAGAGTGCTGTGTGTTCTTTACCATTGTGCAGAAAGATTTAAGTATGTTTAGCCACATTGTTCTTATTAAAATTCAGCACTGCGCACTTAACATTCTCTTCTACTACAACAGAGCCATTCTACAATGAAAAGAAATATGAGGAGGCTGAGGTATCACTTCGACACGCTTTTTTTGTGTTTTTCTTGCCAGAGAAGTGATTCTTTGGCCCTTCTCTATTTGGCTGATTGCTCTTTTCTGTTTCCTTTTCAGGGCAATGAATAATGTGTCAAAGTGTGAGGTGCATATGAATTATTCCCAAAAAAGGAGAGTTATTATTAACATTCAATTGTTACATTTTGCTTTGTATTGATTGGATTGGAAGAGGAAGGGGATATTTAGAATTTGGCTCATATTCATATTCATATATATATATATATATATTACTTAATGCTCTAACATTCTAGACATTGTCTCAGGAGTAAAAATGTGCCTTTTCTTTAAAAATCAGCCTTCTAAATTTTCCCATTAAAATCATCAACATACTGTCTTTAAGACCAAAAATAAACTTAAAATGAAAATTATGTATGTGTAATCACTTAATTGAGGGAAATGTATATCTTTGAAAAGGTGAAAAAATTGTTTTGCCCTAACTGCTGTTTTGAAGATTAAAAATGAAGCGACTTTAGATTTTTTTCTTCTTTTGTAGCGAGTAAGACCAAAATAACCACAGAAAAAGGAAAATGCTAAAATGTCCTCATTTATCACTTGTGAGGGTAAGGTGTATCCTACTGTTATTAAATGTTTAATGTAGCTGTTGGCAGGTGTGTATAATGAGCTATGTTTCAAGTCTGGGACACTGTTAATATAACTATTTCTCATTCACCTGCTGCAAAATGTGGAAATTGTCCCTACTCTTTTGAAAATTCATTGCAGTATTATTTCCGTATAGTTAAGACTGTGGCATACAGTGGTTTTGAAATTTGTTCAATTTTATTTGCTTTGAATAAAATGGACATTTTCCTCTGTTAAAGAAAATGAACCAGTCTTTAATAGGTTTTACTGGATTTAAGAACTGGTTATTAAAGGTCAAGTGTATTGAAGAGTACTTATTTGATAAAACTTTATGGGACCTATTTAAGTCTAACAATTCCCTCCAATGAAGTTATATGCTGTGTTGTGTCTTATTAAATTCATTTATTTTAGTTTGACCATATTTAGAACATCCTGATTTAATTCCTTCAAATGAATGCTGTTCCAACAATTCAACTTGTACTCAGATGAAATTAATAAAATATATATTAGGAATTATAATTGGGAAATGTTTATATGTAAACTTTTAAAGTAGTAAAATATTAGTTATATGCTTCAGATCAGTGATTCCCAAACTGTAGCATATGTAAGTATAAACTATGTAGGTTATTTTTTTTTAAAAATCCGAGGTATCAAATCCAAAGAGTTTTTTATTCCTGAGATCCCACAAAACATGCATTCTTATAAAGAATTCCATGTGATTCTGATGCAAACTGAGAACCAACTGAACAGAGAAACACACCTAAATAAATAGCTATAAGGAAGCCATTCTGATATTAAGGACACAGCCCTAACACCTCTGCAGAAAAACAAGGAGCAAGGCATTTGCACAAAACTTGTGCTGAACATAAAGATAGCTTTGAAGAAAACACAAATATCTCTTTTCTCAGAAGTAGATTTCTATTTTGATGGTATTATAACACTGATGTTATTACTTTCTAAAACACTGTTTACTGGAAATAAAATTAAAAACAAACAAACATAGTGACCTATTCTTTAAAGAAATAAATAAAGAAATGGATTTTTGAAGTGAACATCCTAAATTAGATTTTAACATAATGTCCATAAACTTACTCTATATTGAAAATATATACTCTATAGTATATCTTATATACTCTACACTATGTAATAACCACCCGTAGCACTTGTTAGAAGTGCAGGCTTAATCTCACATTCAAGGCTCCTGATCCAGCAAGTATGATCAGGCAAAGGCTTGCATTTTGTGATTCCATCCTATAATGTGGTCCGGATCCAATTGATTTGTGCACCACATTCTGAGAACATTGATCAGGGTAAAAAGACTGAAAAAGAGAAAATTATTCATAAAATACAATTCATTTGAACTTTACCAGAATAACAGTCTATGTCCAAATCAAGAAGTAATTCAGTTGTTTCCACATTAAGACACTCAAAATTGCCTAGCTTATCCTATTAGGAAGAACTTCCTATCTACTTTTCAGATATAATTAAAGAGTGCTCAATAATTATTATCACATTTCTTGAAATAAGAGTATAAGATTAAAATTCATATTGCTTTTACTTAAAAGCTTTACTCAAGGCCTATGGGAAATGTGAATGAAATGCAAACAAAAGTAAGTTGAGCCTAGTTAGAAAGAAGGAACATACCATATATGGTCTAAGTTAATGGTCTTTGGTTTCAAGTACTGTAAAGTCAGTCAATATATTTGAACAAAAAAGAGTTTTACTGTAAGTCAACAAAGTATCTTATAGAGCCTAGGGAAGAACAACCAGACCTCACCAGGAAATCAGGTGTTATGTTCTGACTTTCTCATTCTTTCTATCTAGAACCACATAATCTCACATACTCACATCAATTTCTATATTCACTTCTTACTTCTGTCTTCTTCAAAATAAGCTTTCCCTGGGGCGCCTGGGTGGCTCAGTGGGTTAAAGCCTCTGCCTTTGGCTCAGGTCATGATCTCAGGATCCTGGGATGGAGCCCAGCATCAGGCTCCCTGCTCAGCAAGGAGCCTGCTTCCTCCTCTCACTCTGCCTGCCTCTCTGCTTACTTGTGAGCTGATCTTTCTCTGTGTCAAATAAATAAATAAAATCTTAAAAAACAAAACAAAACAAAATAAGCTTTCCCTGACCATCCACATGAATGAGTTGAAAAATAATCATTTGCAGCTCTTGTGTTATCAATTCTTTTCTTCCTTTAATTTTCATGCTCTTAAGAATGATTTTTATTACAAATATAATTACTAAAACATAATTTTAGATTATATTTTGACAACATTTAAGTCAAATATTTCCACAATCCTTCAGCCAGGACATTCAACATTTATTTATTCAAGAAACATTTATTTAGAATCAACAATGCTCTTTTTTTTTAAAGATTTTATTTATTTATTTGACAGAGAGAGTGATATTACAAGTAGGCAGAGAGGTAGGCAGAAAGAGAGGAGGAAGCAGGCTCCCTGCTGAGCAGAGAGCCCATGTGGGGCTCGATCCCAGGACCCTGAGATCATGACCTGAGCTGAAGGCAGAGGCTTTAACCCACTGAGCCACCCAGGCACCCTCAACAATGTGCTTTATATGCATCATAAATTTGGAAGAAAAAAGTACAGACCAACTTGCAGTCTAAAATCAAGTAGGAAGAGAAGCAAGCAACTCAATTACATGTAAGTTATACAATATGAGAATCTTGGAGAATGTTCCTGAGTCTTTTTACAGAATGAATTGACACATCACAAAGGCTATGTTTGAGAAGAAATTTGAAGGATAAGTATGGGCTTTTCAGACAGACAAAGCAAAAGAATACCTGAGGTAGAGGAGAGAAAAGATACATATCAGTCAACATCTTTTGTTTTCACATCTAGTATTCATTTTATCTTTTTCTGATGTACTACAATTTTTTCTCAGGATATCTCACCACCATACTTTTAGTCAAAGATTTAGTGAATATTCTTTGAATCCACGTTCAGATATGTGAGTCAATGTTGGTCAATTGGAACAAATGTTTGCCAAACCACAATGACTGGCTCAGAGATGGTATCATGACATACGATTTATAGAGATTTTTTTTCTGTGACTGCTGTGAAAGGTATTGACAATCTACTTAACTACCAATCTTGTCATATATGTGAAATGCTTAATTCCTAGGAAATGACAATGCTTTTCATAAAAGAAGATATGTGCTAAAAGTAGTTATACTTCCTCTCTGGGGAAAGATAACATGATTTTAGCTCCCCCCCCTCCAAATTTCTACAAATAATTCTATAAATAAAAGACAATTGGAAATAACCACGTATATAAAGAGACAACAAAATATGAGTGAAAAGCAGAAAGTAATAAAAAGAAAAAGCTATAAAAGGAGACCCGCAATCGGGCGCCTGGGTGGCTCAGTGGGTTAAAGCCGCTGCCTTCGGCTCAGGTCATGATCCCAGGGTCCTGGGATCGAGGCCCATATCGGGCTCTCTGCTCAGCGGGGAGCCTGCTTCCTCCTCTCTCCTCTCTCTCTGCCTGACTCTCTGCCTACTTGTAATCTCTCTGTGTCAAATGAATAAATAAAATCTTTAAAAAAAAAAAAAAGGAGACCCGCAATCAATCAAAGTATCAAATTAAACAAACCATCACAAATTTCAAATTATGTTCCAAAGATAAAAGAAGTCACAGGAAAATTGAGAATTTTGGAGAACTGGAGATAAACAAAACTGGCAAAAACAAAACAAAACAAAACCCACACATGGACATTATAGAATTCGAAAATAAAATAAGCAGAAAATTTCTGTTTCCAAACAAAATGGTGTCACGCAGAATAGATGTATCCTGGAGCAGCCCAACAGTAAAAGAAAAGAAAAGAAAAGAAAGAAGGAAAGGAAAGGAAAGGAGAAGAGAAGAGAAGGGAAGGGAAAGAAAGGGAAGGGAAGAGATGAGAAGAAATGAAGGGTAGAGAAGAGAAGAGAAGAGAAGAGAAGAGAAGAGAAGGGAAGAGAAAAAAATATTAAAATGATTTTCAAGATACCAAACGGGACTAAAGTACAGTGATTCCTGAGAGACTGAAAACAAGAAATGAACTCAACAATGGCCTTAAATTACAGCCTCAATAGAGTTGTGGGCTGATGAAAGTGAAAGGATCGTGAAACCAAGGAAGCTGGACTTTGCAGAACAAGGTCAGAGAGAGAACTCTCAAGAGCCACAGAAAGCGCCCCACCTGTGAACACTGATTAACATTTGTGTATGAGGAAACTACCCAAAGCCAGGGAAGAAATCACCTACAAAATTGAGAGAGAAAAATGCCTTTAGTTCACACAGAGCCAGAAGTGGCTATTCCCAACTAGAAAATACAATTCATGAAGCACTGGTTAGAGTAGACAGAAGATCCTTCTACAAGTGGTAGGAAATAACTATCCCTAAACTAAGCACTCTTTTTGGCTCCACTTAATGAATCTTGAAAGCCAGACCAGAGAGAATCAAACTGTTTCCAAGTAAGTTAATGATGTACAAAAAAAATGATCAACAATATTTATAGGAATTAAAAATATCCAGCCCCAAGGACACTAGGGAGGCTTAGTCGGTTAAGTGACTGACTCTTAATTTCTGCTCAGGTCATGATCTCAGGGTCATGAGATGGAAACCCAACATTAGGTAGGCTCTATGCTCAGCAGTCTCTCCTTCTGTCCTTCCCCCCCCGGCTTTGTCTCTCTTTCTCTAAAAATAAAGTAAATACATCTTTAAAAAAAATGTCCAGCCCCCAAAAGGGTAAAATCATAATGTCTGGCATCCAGTTAAAAACTAGGAGGCATGTAGGAACCAGGCAAATACTCCACATAATGAGGACAAGAATCAATCCACTGAAACTGACCCAGGTATGATACATATATTAAAATCAACATATAAGCTACTTAGAATAGTTATTAAAATTGAATTACCTATGATCAAATATGTAAGTGAAAGCTAAAAAAAGAAGATGACAGATTTTGTACAATGGAGCAAAGTAAGTATTCAAAACAATAAACAAACGACTGTGGAACAACACCTTTAAAGTACTAAAAGCAAAGACTATCAACCTTGGGTTCTGTAATCAGAAAAATTATCTTTTAAGAACTTTTTTTTTTTAAAGATTTTACTTATTTATTTGCTGGAGAGAGAGAGAGAGAGAGAGAGCACAAGTAGGCAGAGTGGCAGGTAGAGGCAGAGGGAGAAGCAGGCTCCCTGCCAAGCAAGGAGCTTGATGCAGGACTCGATCCCAGGACCCTGGGATCATGACCTGAGCTGAAGACAGCTGCTTAACCAACTGAGTCACCCAGGCATCCCTAAATTAAGAACTTTAAAGACCCACATAAGCAGAAATACTTTATAAACACCATATCTATATTCCAAAAATTATCATAAGAAGTAATTCAGGCATTAAAAAATGGTAGGAATAAGGATCTATACATAGGAATATCAAACACAGAAAATAGTAACTATCTAGTAAAGATATAATATATTTTACTTATTATTTACCTCCCCTTACAAGATTTGACTATATAAGCAAAAGTAAGAATATGATATGGAGATCATGATGACTGTAAAAGTAAAATATATGGCTACAAAAATACAAAAAACTGGGAAGGGAGAAATAAACATGTATTACTGTATGATTTTTTATACAAAATGTGTTATAATATCTCTTTAAAGGAGACTGTGGTAAGTTAAGGGTGTAAACACTCTGAAACAAGTATCTACACTTATTACTGAATAATCCAACTGAAGAGATCAAATGGAGTCATAAAAAAATAAATATGCAGTCCAAAGGAAAGCATAAAAAGAGGAAAAAGAGAACAAAGAACAGATGGACAAATAAAACTATATAGCAAGCTGATAGATTAAAATCTAACCACATCACTAATCACATTAAATTTAAATAGTCTAAGTACCCCAACTAAAAGAAAGATATTATCATATTGGGTAAAATCAAGACCAAATCAAATGCGTCCCATAAGAAACAAACTTCAAATAAAAAGACTCAAATGGATTAAAGTAAAAAGAATTGGAAAAAAATGTTTTATACTTGCACTAAAAAAGCTGGGATAGCTGTATTAATATTAGGAAAATTAGATTTCAGAGGAAGGAATATCACCAAAGATAAAGAAGTCCCTATAAGTCAAAAGGAGTCAATTCATCAAGAACACATAATAAATCAAAATACTTATGTATATAGTAGCTGAGAAAGATCATAAAGTGAAATGCATAGTTTCAAGGAGAAATGGACAATCCACAATTATAATTAATTCAATATTCTTTCTCAATAATTAATAGAGGTAGACAGAAAAATCAGTAAATATGGATTTCAAAAACACTATAAACCAACTTGTCTTAATTTATATTTATAGAATACTTTACCCAGCAAATAACAGCAGAATATAGCAAGATAATCCACTCTCTGACCACAATACACTTCTCAGTGTACTGGATTTAAATCTTACAAAATATGCTTTCTTGTCACAATGGAATTGAATTAAAAAACAATAACTGAAGTATTACTCGAAAATCCTCGAAATGAGGAAATTAAGTAGCACACTTTTAAAATAACCCATGGGTAAAAGAAGACACAAAACAAGAAATTAGAGAATTATTTTGAGTTGAATGAAAATGAAAAACTACGTTAAAAAATTTGTAGTATGCTGCTGAATTAGTGTTTAGGGAGAAATTTGTAGCAACAAATGCCTATACTTGAAAAGAAGATTTCTAATCAAAGACTTTCATAAGTATAGATGCAAAAAAATTTTTTAGAGGGAAGAAGGAGAGAGACAATCTTAAGGAAGCTCTAGGCCCAGCACAGAGCCTGATGGAAGGCTTGATCTCACAACCCTGAGATCATGACCTGAGCTGAAATCAAGAGTCAGATGCTTAATAGCCTGAGCCACCCAGGTATCCCTAGATGTAGAAATTTTAAACTCAATTTCAGAAAATTGAATCTAATAATATATAACAAGCATAATATATCACGATCTAGCAGGGTTTACCCCAGGAATGTAGGGTCAATTTGCATGTGAAAATCAATTAGTACAAATCACCATATTTACACACTGGAAAAGTAACACCAATCTCATCATTTCATTTAACACAGATAAAACAAATTGACAAATTCCAACATCTATCCCTGATTTAAAAAACAACAACAACAACAACAAAGAAGCCCTTTCACACACAGTAATAAAAGAAAATTTCCTCAAACTGATAAAGGCTATCTATTTTAAGAAAACCTACAGCTAACTTCATGTTAATGGTGAAAAACTGAATTCTTTATCTAGACAAAAGATCAGAAACAAGACAGGGATATCTATTCTCATCCCTTCTATTCAACATATACTGGAAATTCTATACAGTAGAGTCAGCAAAACAAAACAAAACAAAAAACAAAAACCTAAGTCTTCTAGACCAGAAAGAAAGAAGTAAAATTATATTTATTCACATACAAAAAAGTAAATGTCTAGGTAAAAAAAGAAATGGGAATTACAAAACAAACAAACAAACAAAAAACAAACTAATAAGTTAGTTTAGGAAGACTATAGGTTATAAGACTATATAAAAAAATCAACTGTATTTCTATATGTTAAAAACAAAAATCAGAAATTATAACTTAAAACCCAGAATCATTTATTATATTGTCACAAATAAGATAATATAGAAAAAAATTTTCTGTAATCTAATATCAAAGAAGCATACCTAACTCTCCTGCTACTCAGATTACATTGAAGCTATTTAGCAAATGTAGTCAGAAAAGAAAAATTAATGAAAAGGGATAAGAATTGGAAATAAATATTATCCCTACCAAATATGATTGCATATAAAAAATTTCAAAGAATTTGAAGGTAAAATTTATTAGAACTAATAAATGAATTCCTCAGTTGTCTTATACAGCCAAGGTACAAATTCTAATTCATCTCTATATCCTAGTTAAAGAAGTGGAAATTTTATAAACAATACCTTTTATGATATAATCAAAAATGTTGAATAGAAATAGAAATTAAAAAATTTTATGTCCTCTACATAGAATATTATGAAACTTTGAGAAAATAAGAGAAAATCAAAACAAATGAAGAAATATGCCATACTGATGAATTCAAAGACTAAATATTGTAAGCTGGATCAGAATGTCAGTAGATTGTTTGTAGAACATTACAAGATATTCTAAAAATCTGGAAAAATACAAATAATAAAGAGAACAAGGTAATCATAAAAAAATAGTGAGGTGGATTTATTCTGCCAGATATTGAGCCTTATTATAAAGTTAAAATAATTATATAGGTGTGAGGATAAGAAAATTGATCTGTGACAAAGGAGTTCAGAAATATCCCTCATACGTAGACATCTGATTCATAAAAAACAACCCTAAAAATCAGTAGGGAAGTATAGACTTCTCACTAAGTTGTACCAAGTCAACTGGTTATCCATATTGCAATTTGAAAAAAAAGCTACCTCATTCTATATTGAAGAAAAATAACTAAATTTGGGTGTATTTTAGATGTATATCAGAAAGCTGTGGTATTAAAGCTTTGAGGTAATCATATAGGAGAAAATTTTAGTGCACTTAAAGTAGAGATTTTAAAATAGTATCTAATCAGTGATACTCAAATAATCATATATAAAATGATAATAAATGTGGTGATACTCTAATTGGCTGTTCTGATTATGAAAAATACTCAGGTGAAGGGGTTCCTGGGTGGCCCAGTGGGTTGGAGTATCTGACTTTTGGTTTTGGCTCAGGTTATGATCTCAGGGTGAGAGATGGAGCCCCAGAGCCCCAGGTCGGGCTCCACGCTCATCAAGGAGTCTCTTGAGATTCTTTCCCTCTCCCTCTCCTTCTGTCCTTTACCCCACTCACTCTCTCTCTCTCTCTCTCTCAAATAAATAAATAAAACCTTAAAAAAAATCAAGTGAAAATTCAAGCCACAATGTGAGAGTAGATATTTTAACACATATTGCTGACAAAAGCTGGTATCTGGACTATATATCAAATTTCTATAAAACCAGTAAGAAAAAGACAACCAAATAAAAAAAAATGAGCAAGCTAGCTAAGAAGGTGCTTTACAAAAGAAAAGAAAAGTATAGAAAAGAGAAATGTCTGCATCGTATGGTCCCTTTATGTAAAAATTCATTCAATCTTACTAGTAGTCAGGAAAATGTAAATTAGAACAACTAGATTACTCTTTCATCAAAATAGCTCAGATGGAAAACACTGACAACCTCAACTGCTATCAAGAATGAAGAGCAACTGAACCTCTTTGTGTTGCTGGTAATAGTAGAAATCAGTATTATCATTCTACAAAGTGCTTTAGCATTATCTAGCAAAATTGAATATATGCACACTATGAACAATTAATTCCACTCCCAAGCATATCCTTTGCACAAATGCATTACATGTGCATCAACAAATACTTCTAGGCACATTCATGATGGTATATTTTATAATAACCTCAAAGGCAAACAATATACACCTGCACCATCAGTAGCACAGATAAATAAATAATGGTGTAGTCATATAACTGCATTCTGCTGAAAATGAGAATGTATGAAGCACAAAAATATATCAAAATGCAGGTAAACTCACAAAAGTAATATTAAGAAAAGAAAACCAAAAGAATACAAAATGTATCATTTTATTAACATCAAGTTAAAACACAAAACAATATAATGGCATTATAGAACATCCAGATTCATTTTCAGGTGGTGAAAGTATAAAGAAAAACAGCAAAGTTTTTACCATAAATACCAAAGTAATAGCTTCCTGGGATGGGGGTGGGGGTTGGGTGTAAGAAGAAATAATGATTAGGATAGGGGTCAAGGTGGAAGGGTGTTACTCTATTTCTCAAACTGTGTTGTTTACAAATGTGTTCATTTTGTATGAAATCACTGAGCAGTCCTTTGTTTTGTTTTCTAAGACGGGGAGAGGAGAAACTGAAACATTTCTGTATGTATATTATTTTCATTAGTAAATGTTTAAAAAGAAATGATTTAGTCATCTTAAAGTGCATTTGTAAACAGAAAAAATAGTTACTTTAATTCCTAGTTACTTTAATTCCAATGTAATGAGCTTGGATTTGATATTTAAAACTTAGTTTGGAATCTATATGTATTTCTACTAGTTACATTCCCCTTTCAGTTGAGGTGGAAAAGCCCAAAATGGCCGCCTCACTGAGATGGGGGCCCCCAGGGATGACTTGGCACGTCTCTACCAAGTCACTCCTGCATCGACCAAGACCTGCTGCATGGCCCCAAGCCAATCAGCGGTGAGACCCCACGAAAAATTCCTAGTTTGCCTATAAATACCCTCCCTAATCATAACCGGGTGCTCAGCCTTTGGGTAACGATCCTGCTGGGCCCACCGGCGTTAATAAAGCTGTGTTCTCCCAGCTCTCCACATGCAGCTTGAGTTGCTTGGTTGCCTCCGAACTTGGCAACACAGTCTCAGTTTTATCTTTAAGATGAAAGTTAAAACATGTTTAACAAAATAAAGACATATTGTAGTGCCTGGGTGGCTCAGTCAGTTAAGCCCCCGACCCTGAGATTGGGTCATGAAATTAAGCGCTTCAAAGGACTCCATGCTCAGTGGAGAGTGTGCTTGAGATTCTTTCCGTCTCTCTCTCCTTCTGTGCCTTCCCCTGTTTGCGTGCTCTTTATCTCAAATAAACAAGTAAATCTTAAAAAACAACAACAACAAAAACACACAAGATAAAGACATATCTTAGAAGTAATGAGAATTAAATAGAGTAATGTTGATTTCAACTCAGAAATATTTAAGTCAAAACCTGACTCTTCTTTCTAGTTCCTTTGCTAAAGCCTTTAGTCAAGGAACCATGGCCTTTTTCCAGAATTCCAAAGTCTGCATTCTTATGTTTCAGGCGCATTCCCAAACTTAATTTTCCCCTTATAAAACACATTGATAACATCTTTTCCTTCATTTAGCACTTTGCTTGAAAACCTTTCACTATAGGATGAATTTCCATTTCCTTAGCATGACAGAGAAGGCTCTTTTCCAATTTTATAATAGACTCCCTCTCCATTCTTGTTTTTCACAAATCTGTCTCACATCTCTCCTTCCACCACAAGAACTTTTCATAGTTTCCTTATTACTCCATATCTTTGAACAAAGTGATCTCTGGTTGAAATGTGCCTTCTCATTTTTCTGTCTGACAAATGCTTATTCATCCATCCAGATAAAGCTAAAATTATCCTCTTTATGAAATCATATAGGTTTCTCCTGACATAGTCAACACGAACTTCTCTCAGGACTTCATCAGCATTTCTGCATAACCCCATGGGGAATTTGGCGTGGTCCATGAGTCTATGTCTAGATTAATGGCAAGCCACATTTTAGTACTTTGCTGGCATTTCCGTGGAAGTATTTTCCTCCCTCCTTGAAGAGGTCCAAGAACAAATAAAAAGGAAGAGATGAGGGCTGGCAAGCAGCAGCAAGGGGAAAAAAACTATGTCAACACTATGGAGATAATCCTGAGAGGTGTTTTTTGTTTGTTTTTGTTTTTGCTTTACCTAGCTCGACCCCCCCAAATTTTGTGCTGTGTCAGGGTGTTCTCAAGAGAAAAAAGTGAAAAAGAGGGTTGATGGACAGCTGTGGTTCTACCACTGAACTTGAAGGAATTTAAGTACCACAACCCTTGGAAGAAGAGAAGTGAAAGTACAGCCAATGCAAGTTTGGGACTTTCATACACTTACATGTCAGGAGGAGTCAATGTTGATGTTTGATACCCATATCTTATCTTTTTTTTTTTTTTTAACCGCCTTACATTCCACTGTTGCTTAACTGAAGATGTCACTTCCTCCTGGAATACCAAGCATTTTCACTCTTTTTAAAATATCTGCCCACCGAATAATGCTCAAGGGAATCGGAAAGCATTCTTCATGAATAAATCTTGTTCCTAGGCAGATAGGCCATGCATAGGTTTGCCCTTGTAAAAAGGAGCTCCATCACCAACTTGCAATTTAGAGTGTGAAATTTGGAAAAGTTTTAATAAATTTATGTTTTTGAAGCTAATTCATTTCATGATTCCAGAATTCTCACAATTAGCATTTACATAGGCCTTTTAGGGAAGCCCAGTTTCAGCTAATTTGGAAGATAATTGCTTATCTCACCTAAATACTCACCTGGGATGTGCAAAGTAAAATTTGGATGCTCTCTGTCATCCCAAATGATCAAGCACAATTTTCTATGGGAGTTTCATATTTTTGTGTATCTTGCAAGAGAGGCACTCACTGTCCTTTTTTCTGCATTATCTTTTTAAGGATATTTGTACTACCTCATTTTTTTACTTTTTTAAAGAAAAATAATAGACTTCATTTTTAAGAACTATTTTAGATTTATAGAAAATTGAGCAGATAGTACATATCTCTTCTCATCACAGTTTCCTCTGCTACTAATATTTTGCACTAGTGGGATAATATGTTAAAATAATGGACCAATATTGGTACATTATTATGAGCTAAAGTCCATAATTTACATTAGAGTTTATTCTTTGTGTTGTGCATTTTATGGATTTTGGCAAATGTATAATGTCATGTATCCACCATTAGAGTATCATGCAGATAGTTTCAGTACCCTGAAAATCTGTGTTCTACCTTTTTATTCCTTTCCCATTCCCCAAAACCCCTGGGAACCACTAATCTTTTTCTTTCTCTGTAGTTTTTGCCTTTTTCTGACTGTCATGCAGTTGGATCATGCAGTTTGTAGCAATGATAATAAGAAATATATATTTAGGGGCGCCTGGGTGGCTCAGTGGGCTAAAGCCTCTGCTTTCGGCTCAGGTCATGATCTCAGGGTCCTGGGATCGACCCCTGTATCGGGCTCCCTGCTCACCAGGGAGCCTACTTCCTCCTCTCTCTACCTGCCTCTCTGCCTACGTGTGATCTCTCTGTGTCAAATAAATAAATAAAATCTTAAAAAAAAAAAGAAATATATATTTAGTCTTTGTTCTCTATTCCTGATACAGAGCTTTAAAAAACCTTGGAATTTCCTGAGTGGTAGGGATTATGGGAGCATCTTTTGTTATTCATAACAAGCTCCTTTCAACCCTACAGTGAGTTTATGTTAATTAGGTGACTTTTGGTGGACCCCTAAATAGCTTCAGGATTGGGACTGATTGCTTGAAGAACCAGTCATGTGATTAAAGAATTGAAATATTCGGTCCACCCTGGACCTCCAGGCAGGAGAGTGGGGTTGGAGATTGAGTACAATGACCAATGACCAGTTATCTAATCAATAATGCTTATGTAATGGAACCTCCAGATAAACTAAAGGATGGGATTTGGAGAGCTTCTGGGTTGTAAACATATTGTGTTACTCCCAGAGAGGCCTTGGAAGTTTTGTATCCTTTTTATTACACCTTGCCTTATGCAGATCAATTTGGCTGTTCCTAAGTTCTATCCTTTAGAATAAAACAGTATTAGTAAGTAAAGTGTTTTCTTGAGTTTTGTGAGGTATTCTAGCAAATCCTCAAATACACAGGGATTTGTGGGAACTCCCTCAATTTATTGCCAGTTGGTTAGAAATACAGGTGGCAACCTGAGACTTCAACTGGCTTCTGAAGTGGGAACAGTCTTGCGCTAACTCCAGGTAATTAGGGTAAGAACTGAACTGAATTGTAGGATGCCCAATAGGTGTCTACAGAGTTAGAGAATTGGTTGAGACCAGAAAAACCCACATATTTGGTGTCAGAAGAGTTGTGTGAAAAAACAGCCCAAAGTAACTTTTCAGACTGGGTTCTTTCACCCAGTAATATGCATTTACAGTTCTGCCATGTCTTTTGTGGCTTGATAGATCACTTATTTTTATAGTTGAATAAAATTCCTTTGTATGGAAATACTTCTTTATCCAGTCACTTTCTGAAGGATAATCATGAATAAAGTTGCTCTGAATATTTGTATGCAAATTTTTTTGTGTGGACATAAATTTTCACTTTGCTTGGGTAAGTTCTAAGGTAAATGATTGCTGGATCACATGGTGAGGCTCTGATTAGCTATGTCAGAAACTTCCAAAACATCTTCTAAAGTGACAGTACTGCTGCATTCCTACCAGCATTGAATGAGTTGACAGGGCTTTTTGTTTTGATTTGTTTTTTTGGTTTTTTGTGATTCTAATAGTTGTACAATAGAATCTCATTTTTGTTTTAATTTAAAATCTCCTAATAGTGCCTGATGTTGACTGTCTTTATATGCTTATTTCCCATCTGTATATCTTCTCTGGGGATGTATCTGGTCTGATCTTTTGCCCACTTTTTAATTAGACTGTTGGTATTCTTATGGTTGGTTTAAGTGTTCTTTAGTATATTTAGAATATAAGTTCTTTATTGGTTATATGTTTTGCAGATATTTCCTCCAATCTGTGGCTTTTCTTTTCACTTTCTTAACAATGTCATTTGCACAGTAGAAGTTAACGATTTTAATGAACTGCATCTTATCAATTTTTTCTTTCATGGATCATTCTTCTAGGAGGAAAAGTTTCACATAGATTTTCTACTATATTATCTTCCAGAAGTTATGTTTTCTTTTTATATTTAAGTCTATGATACATTATGAGATAAATTTTGGCAAGTATAAGGTCTATGTTTAGATCCTTTTTTTTTTGCATATAGATGTCTAGTTATTCTACCACTGTTCATTAAAAAGATCATTCTTTCTCCATTGTACTACATTTTTCCTTTGTCAAAGTTCTATTAGCTGTATTTGTGAATCTATTTCATGGTCCCTTATTTTGTTCCATTGATCCATTGATCTTTTATCTATTCAACAGTGCCATACTGTCTTGGTTACTAGAGCTATAAAGTATGTTTTGAAATTGGTAGGTCAATCTTCCAATGTTCTTCCTCTTAAGATTTATGTTGTATGCTTTTTTTGTTTGTTTGTTCATTCATTTCTGATGAAAAATTGAATGTCGTTTATATTCTGTTCTCTATAGATAAAGTATGTCTTCTTTCTGGTTTCCTTTTAGATTTTCTCTTTGTCATTGTTTTTCTAAAGTTTTGATATGGTATACCTATGTGTAGATTTTTAATATTTATCCTTTTTGCTCTTCACTGAGTTTTGTAGATATATGGTTTGGTGTCTGTCCTTAGCTTTGGAAAATACTCAGCTATTGTTACCTCAAGTATTTCTTCTACTCCTTGGTAAGCCCATCAAAAGCATTTTAATTTCTGTTATAACGTTTTTGATTTCTAGCATTCTCTTTGATTCTTTCTTAAAGTTCCAATCTCTCCATTATTATCTATTTATTCTTTGTGATGTTCACTTTTTCCATAGTACCCTTAGCATATTCCTCATAGTTACTTTAAATTTCTGGTCTAATAATTCCAAAACCTCTGTCATCTGTGTCTGATTCAAATCTTGCTTTGTCTTTCAAATTGTTTTTTTCTTGTCTTATAACATGCTTTGTAACTTTTTTGTTGTTGAAAGACAGACATGATATATTGAATAACAGGAACTCCAGATAACTAAGTCTTTATTATGAGAGATTGTATTTATTTGGGTAGTAGTTACACTGTGTTTACTCTTTGCTGTATTTGTACATGTCTGGAGCTTTAAGCTTCTCCAGTGTTCTTATTTTTGTCTCTCTTGTTGACTTTGGGATTCTCTAGAAACTCTTTCTTAAATAGAGTCTGAACCTTGCTGTTCTATCAGCTGTATCCATTACTATACAGAAGCCTTGTCGATGTGGTGGTGAAATGTAGGGGAGGAGAAGCATTCTATAATCCTATGATTAATTCTCAGTTTTTTAGTGGGTTTATTCCTGCTGATATGAACTTCATAAGTGCTCCTTGTCTGTTCTTTCTTCTTTTCTTTCTTTTTTTTAAAAGATTTTTATTTATTTATTTGACACACAGAGAGAGATCAGATCACAAGTAGGCAGAGAGGCAGGCAGAGAGAAAGGGGGAAGCAGGCTCCCTGTTGAGCGAGAGACTGATGCTGGGCTGGATCCCAGGATCCTGAGATCATGACTGAGCAGAAGGCAGAGGCTTTAAACCACTGAGCCACCCAGGCGCCCCTTATTTTTTCTTTTTATGTGAAAGATGAAGGCTTGGGCAGGCTGAAGTTGGGTATTTCTGTTCTGTTTTAGGCAGATAGTTTCTCTCGAGAGCTGGTGGACAAAAGTATCTGGTTATATTTCAGAATGTTACCTTACCCCTACACCTGCCACTGAATAAAGAGATTTCTCTTTGTTTTTCAACATGAGAATATGTTAGGGCTTCAGGGGATAAAGCCATGGAAGTGTGTGGGCCCACCCAAGACTGGGCCTCCAGATATGTTTAACTCCCAAACTACTCCCCACTCACCTCCAGTAGTTTTTCAATTACAGTTTAGGGTTTTCTACCAGTTTCTGGCTCCTGCTGGTGGTTTTTGTCAGCTGTTTTTGTAAGCTGTGATTCTCTATATTCTAGTTTTTAGGGTGTAGGTTTGCCCTGTGACTTCAGTTCTTCCATGAACCCGAAAAAAGTTATTCAATTTTTAGTTTACTATTTTCTTGCTATGATAATGACTGTGATAATTTCCAAGCTATTTACATGTTAAAGCAAAAAACAGAACCGAACAACTTTTATGAGAATGTTTCTATAACAAACAGCCTTGTAAAAAGGAGATAATGTCTCCTCCCTGGAAAAAAAGGGCAGGTTTGTTATAGCATTTGAATATGCAGGCCTTCCCTCCATATCAAACAGTAAACATGCTTGCTATCCAGAAATGAAAAGATAGTATCTCCTTCCAGAGCAAAAGGCAGGCATGTTAACTTTGCATTATGAGACTGAGATCCTCTCTGCTCAGGGGTTTTCTGTAATGCTATCCACTGTGTCCAGAGTGTCATCTGGCACTCTCTGTCATTCTGTGAGAATTAGACCTCACAAAAATCATGCAAATGTGGTTATACTTTGACTAATTTTTTGTTTGCAAATAGAGAAAAATCTCAGACATTTCACAGCTCCTGACACAAATCATACCTTCAAAAATTAGAAAAAGATTTTTCAGATATTTTGAGGTATTTGCATAATAAGAAGAATGCAGACGATTAATAACATTCACATTGAAAAATCCCAGTACCAAGCATAGGGCAAAATACAAAATAAATGCCATTTAAATTAATTTGGAGGGATTTTTGGATAGATTAACATTTAAATCAGTGAACTTTGAATAAACAGATTGCTTTTCATAATGTGGGTGGGCCTCCCCCAATCAGTTGAAGGTTGACAAGACCAAAAAGACCAGCCCCCTAGAATAAGAATGAATTCTTTAACAGAATGCTTTCAGACTTTATCTGGCCTCCTGGCCTTAGGACAGGAACTGCACCATTAGCTCACCTTGCGTCTCCAGCCTGCCATCTTTACATTGCAGGTTTTGGACTTGCTAGTCTCCCTAAGCACACGAGTCAATTCTTTATGATAAATCTCTTTCCATATATAGCCACATGCTATTGGTTCTGTTTCTCTGGAAAACTGACTGATACAAATGTCTTGAAAGTATATGATATTATGAGATATAATAGATAATTTGGACAAATAGATAAAAATATTTTTAGTTCCTTAGAAAAAGAGCAGTAAGACAGTATATTGAAAGCCTGAAAACTGTGTGATTTACTTTTGAAGGGTTTATGAACCATATACTAACAAGAACTCACTTCATTTGGAACCTAAAATAAAGCAGATGACTTGATTTTATTACCCGATTGTTTTTATCCACTTATATTAAATAAGAAGCTACCGAAGGGATGAGTACATATTCACAACTTCTCTAAATGGCTACAATAAACTTGAAAAAAACAAAAAGATGAAAAAGGCTTTTTTTAATTTAAAATTTGTCCACTTAGCCAGTTACTTATTATCTGATTTCTTTTTTTATGAAGATAAATAATTTCAAATATCTTTTCTAAACAAAATGGTGCAAAACTAAAGATTAATAACACAAAGCAGAGAAATTTATAATGTAAATATTAAGTATTTAATACATAAAAATTAAACAACACACTACTGCACAAGAAATGGGCCAAATAAGAAATCAAACAACAAATCAAAAAATGTCTCAAAACAAAAGAAAAAGAAAACACGATATTTCAAAACCTGATTGAAACTCTTCAAAATATAGGGATAGAGCGAACATACCTAAATATCATAAAAGTCATCTATGAAAAGCCCACAATGAATATCATTCTCAATGGGGAAAAACTGAGTGCTTTTCCCTTAAGGTCGGGAACACGACAGGGAGCCCACTCTCATCACTTTTGTTCAACATAGTACCAGAAGTCCACACCTCAGCAATCAGACCACACAAAGAAATAAAAGACATTCAAATTGGCAAAGAAGTCAAACTCTCTCTCTTGTCAGATGATATGATACTTTATGGGGGAAACCCAAAACACTCCACCCCAAAATTACTAGAACTCATACAACTAATTATCTGATTTCTTTCTCCATGGTATTTCAAAGAACAAATACCTGCATAGTTTTCATTTTGAATTGATTATTTGCTTATGTTGGCCATAGGAATGGAATAAGGTACCAGGATGAGACTGTCGAGCCAAGGAGTGTCAGACATGACCAAGAGAGCCAGCTGGACGGCTATGGAATTATGAAGCAGAGTGTTTAGAATTTTACAAAATCATCAAAGAAAACTCCGACATTTCCTGGAAAAATAAGACTTTGGAAAATAAATTGTCATAAGTACACCAGTACACATGGAACTGAAATATTTATATAAATATGAAACTGATTCCATTGAAATATTGCTTAATAAAGGCTAACTGTTAGTTTAATAGATTCTTAACAGAATTATTTCCCTGGCAATTTTAGGCTCTGAAATTCTATGCATCATTGCTCAACTTTTAAGATCCCAATATTTGACTTTATGGTCATATCAAATCACAAAGGGTTATGTTTTTATGTTAATAAAAGCTTACTTTTACTTAATGTTAATTCAATCTTAAAATCTGTATTTTAGGTGCTTAAGCATCTACAATTAGTACAGAAAGCTAATGTGCCTGTTTTGAACACTCAGCAGAGAAGAAGCATGTCATTGCATTCAGTCACTTATTCAGAGTCTTCCAATTGCGATTTTTTATTTTGATAACATAGAGTCAGTTGGTAATATGAAGCTGCCTTTATAGAATTGTACATAATCACGGTTTCTGTAATGACTTTACTAAGTTACAGGGAGTCATCTCATTGAATCTGATTGTCCTTATTAAAATTTAAATTTGAAATATCATTGATACATTTTTCCATATTTCCTGATTAGATTTGTCAATGTATCACTTCGTGGGAAGAATTCTGTTGGTCATAACTTTTAATAATTACCCGCATGGATTACTGACACCTTTTACTTGGAAAACATAAAGGAGTTTGATAATATTTCTGGCAATCATTTCTGACAAATGTTTTCATTTTATTACCATTTTTTTCCTTCTTTTTAAAAAAAATTATTTATTTTTAATTTATTTTATTTTTTAAAAAGATTTTATTTATTTCTTTGACAGAGATAGAGAAGAGAGAGGGGGAACACAAGCAGGGGGAGTGGGAGAAAGAGAAGAAGCAGGCTTCCCATTGAGTAGGTAGCAGGATGCAGGGCTTGATCCCAGGACCCTGGCATCAGACCTGAGCCGAATGCAGATGCTTAATTGCCTAAGCCACCCAGGCACCCCTTCTTTTATCTTTTAAAGATTTATTTATTAATTTGAGAGAGAGAGGTGGGGGAGTGGGGTGGATGGAGAGGAAGAGACAGAATCTGAAGCAGCCTCATGCCCAGTGCCCATTTGTGAGGCTGGATTTCACCACCTAAGCCAAAAACAAGAGTTGGCCGTTCAACCAACTGAGCCACCCAGTTGCCACTCAATTCTATTACCATTCATACAAGGTAATATGGCACTCATTGAAGTCTAACTTGAAAAAGCTGATGTAACAATGTGTAATATAATCAATATATAGTTTAAGTTCAAATTATTAAGGTGAGACTTTGGACTTAGACTTTAAAGTTGATGCTGGAACAAGTTAAGAATTTGGGATGGAATAAATTTAGATGGAATAAATTTATTTTCCATGTGAGAAGGATATGATTTGTGGATGCAGAGGCAGAAAGCTATAGACTGAATGTGTCTCCCCAAAATTCTTATATTCCAATCTAATCCCCACTATGATGGTATTTGGGGATGGTACTTTTGGGAAGTGGTTAGGTCATGAAAGTAGAGACCCCATGAATGGAACTCAGGACCTTATAAAAGGGACCCCAGAGAACTCCCTTGTCCCTTATGCCCTGTGAGGACACAGCAAGAAGAGAGCTGTCTAAGAACTCACCAAATACTATTTCTGCCTGCCCTTTGATCTTGGACTTCCTAGCTTCCAGACTGTGAGAAATAAATATGTGTTGTTTATAAGCCACTGAATCTATGTTACTCTCTTAAAGGAATCTCAACTAAGACACACTTAATACAGCATTTTTTAGAAGTTAAAATGAAGTCAAATTCTAGTATAACTTGGAATCCATTAGATGATAATGCCTCAGTGTCAAAGACATGCAAACTCTTTATGAACCTTCATGCAAAGCTATTATTTAACAACCAGATTTATAGATGATTAGAAAATGTTTAAGCACTTACATCCTTACATGAAAGTATGTTACTTATATATAGTTGCTTGACCCAATTCAATTATATTTAGGGCACTGGATGGGGAAATTGTAGTTAAGAAATACGACATTTTGTTTTTCTCTTTTTAAAGGAAATAAACTACCATTGGTGTGATGCTGGGCAGAAAGTCTTTTATCCTAAATATATATTATTTCTCCACTATTAGATTTTTCTACTTATCTAATTATTTGCATTATACCAGAGTTTCTAAATGCCTATGGTATTTTCAAAAAGTAGAGATGTCTATAAAAAAAGCAACAACGAAGTGAGCTTTGCACATAAAGATATAAAGTATTGCTTATTTACCATTTCTCTATTTCTTGCCAGTTAATTCAATTAATATTTTATGTAATGTCATCAGTGATTTGGTAGTACCGAGAAGACAGCTTTAAATGTCCCTTCAGCTTGACTAAACCTTAGGTTTCTTCCCAACTGTAAGCCTTTGACCTCCTTTTTCTCAGAAAATTTGCAAGAGCAAATCCTATTCTCTTTCCCTCTGGGATGTAAATCTTCTACAAGCCAAAAATGCCTTTCTCAAGGACCTGGGAGTCATCCTTTTGAAATGTAATCGTCAGGGAAAGTATCCTGCTTATTTTCCAGCCTCTGTGGGAGGGTAGGAGGCCAACTTCAATAAGTACCAATTAGCCAGCATTGATGGTTCAATCATATTCATCATGTTCTGCAGTACTTTTTCACTAGCTCACCCTAGTGCTGAAAAACACTTGCCTTTGCTTTATAGATGAGTTCAATCTGCTCCCCATTGTAATAACCTTAAATTAATTCTTACTTATTTTTTAACAAGTGTCCACTATAAAATTTTCACTAGTAATATGGTACAAAGCCAGTCCATTTACTCATCTTAAAAAGAATCAATAATCGAAATATTAATTTTAAGACAAAAAGTATATTACACAAAAACCAACACTGGAAAATAATTTTTGTGCTTAAACCTTGGGAAATATATTTTTGAATTGTTTTCCTCTTCCTCGTTCTAAACTCAATGACATTTTTGCCAGTGTGTGGACCTTGTCGATAACAGCTACCAATTTGTGACGATTTAATTTGTAAAATCTGTAATTTAGAAGAATGATAAACCATGAAGTTTTCAAAATGAAGCTCAAGAAAAAATTATTTTCTGGAAAATCCAGTGAGTGTTAAGTGAAGTTGAATACTTTTGGCAAAATAAGAAGTATGCACTTTGTATTACTAATTGAAGTCCTTTGATTCATCTTCAAAATGCCCAGGAGAATAATCTCCTTATGTAAGAGACACAGAAAAGTGGGAATTTTCCACTGTGGCCATGGCATGTTCTTGCCATTTCCAGTTGTTCCCCTAGACTCCTTCTAATGAAATCTAAGTTGTCCAAACAATGACTGGTAGACAGCAAGAATCATTTCTTCCATTCTGTATAATTTGTGTGACTCCTTCCTTCTATTAAAGCCCTATAACCCACCCCCCTTCTTTTACAAGTTAGAATAACTTTTTAGGAGCCTTCTCATGTGGGTGATTGCTGAATAAAAACGTGGACTGATAATGCTCTACTTGATTTTTTCCCCCACAATAGAGATGTCTATGCAATATAGTGTTCTTGTAAAATTCAATTGTATGTATATTATGTGTATTATATATTATGGTATATGTATTATATACTGTTATTCTGTTGTGAGGTTAAAGAATATTACATTAAAGTAAGAATATTTTTACCTTTCCACACATAAGATTGAGAGACGTAAAGGAAATTATCCTCAGCTACTATTTCCAAAGTGTTTCCGACAGACTAATCCCAAGAGGAATTCAGGTAACTTTGAGGACTGCTAGAGACTAAAGGCGAGGAACACCAGCCATACCACAGAACAGCACATGCCAAGTATGGCACTACTTGTGTGTCACAGAGGCTTTAACTGAAGGTGGTGCAAAGCTCATGCTAGTGATGAGGGAACAGAAGGCAAGCTGAAGACAAAGCAGAAACGGACACCCCCCCTTCCCCCCCTCCCCCACAGATGGGATATATGTGATGTTGGTCATGCACTCTTGGCTGCCCTAAAGCTAAGGAAAGGAAAAACAAATAGTTAACTTGTAGAGGTTACAATCCTGCAAGACAGGAGTCTCCCTCAGTTTACAAATGTCTTACAAGAACAAAGCATTTCTATCAATAAACCTAGCTGCCAGAAGGAAATGTAGATACAATTAAATGTCCTTATAACCTGCAACCCATTGACAGAAACCTGAGGCGACAGTGTTCCTCCAGGAAGCTCCCAACTATCTTCATTGTTAATACCTTGCTAGAGGGAAAAACAACCTTAACTTGACAATGGCAAGGCCTCTGGTATCCTGTGAGTCTGCTTTAACATATGAAAATCCTTTTGAAACTTCCCTTTTCCTTACCTCCCCCAACCCCATAGTATATAATCAGCCACCCTTCACAATCCCAATGTGGCAGCCCAAGGGTCTTTTCCCCGTGTTTGAATAAACCACCATTTTGCACCAAAGACTTCTCAAGAATTCTTTCTTGGCCATCTGCTGTGGACCTCAACCCACGGAACCTCTCCTATATTCCAAGACCCCATCATTAGGAAGTAGATAGAACCAGCCCAGGGTTGAAAAGGCCCAGGGACTCAACCCGCCCCATCATCAGAGCAAGCTTTGATCTAGGCACAATTTATATTTGTTTTTTAAAAGCTAACAAATTCCGTCTTTTAGAGGAACTGCTTAATTCTTTCTGTTGTTGTTTGCTTATTTTTTAATTAGGTTTAGTTTTTTTTTTTTTTTTTTAAAGATTTTATTTATTTATTTCACAGAGGGAGAGAGATCACAAGGAGGCAGAGAGGCAGGCAGAGAGAGAGAGGGGGAAGCGGGCTCCCCGCTGAGCAGGGAGCCTGATGCGGGCCTCGATCCCAGGACCCTGAGATCATGACCTGAGCCGAAAGCAGAGGCTTTAACCCACTGAGCCACCCAGGCGCCCTAGTTTTTTTTTTATTAATAAAACTTATTTAGGGAAAGTATTTTGGAAAATACTATTCTGATATTTTTAAGGGAAATGATCTTTTTATACAAGTTATGATCTTTAATCATAAAAAATGAGAGAAAGAAAAATAAACAACATTTTATGAAATATCTTCAAATATTCCTTGGCCATAAATTCTTGCAATTATTCAAATATATAAGCAACATTAGGTCAACTATAGCAAATTTAATCACATCAATGTTACAGTTTTAGAAAACGGTCCTTTTCTTTGCAACACTCTACTAATTTCTTCTTCTCCTTTTTTTTTTGAATACTGTATTTTCCCTAATGCAGCCTTCATATATCTCCTCACAATCCTTCATGCATTCCAGATATTAGGTGGTTGATAAAAGGTATATTTGTGAGTGGTTTTAATACTTTTCCACTTTCTAAAGGAAAACATTTAGTGTTCATAGTGTTTTGGTTTAAAAGTTTGCATATTTTAAAATGAATATATGATCACTATATATAATTATTCATTATTTAAATATATAAAATTTCACCATAAATACTATTAACACAACTGTATTTAATTTGCCAGTTGTACGACTAAAAATAATAAGCAAAAATTTACAAATGTTATCTGTATTATAAGTCTTCTTACAATTCAGCCAAATAAGCTCTTTTGATTGAGCTTAAATTGAGAATATTTTTCAGTGCCATAAATAATGCTTAAATGTTCACAATTCTGCTAAGATTGCTAGAGAAATAATACATAAAATAGGGTGATTTGCTTTAACAGAGTACTTTCTTGTGAAATAAGACTTTAAAACACAGTATAGTGAGAGAAGTTATTAAAAAGACATCCAAGCAAAACCAAATAGGAAGAATTTATGCTCCTGAGTGCTTTGCCGAAATCCTTTCAGTTGTGCTGAAGTAAGATTGAGTCTATGCTTTCCCAGTTTTGTGTGTCAGGTAAAACATTGCAGGGGGTGAAATGAATTCATCTTTCTGTCTTCAAGTAAACTAAAAGCAATTTTTGTCTTCCCATGTGGTCACTTGAGGTGCTTGTCATGTTCAAGCTAATGATATCAGGCACCCTCAGGTTGTTTAAGTATTCATGAAGTAATTAAATTCTCATTAACATATAAATAAAAGAAAACTGAAAACAAGTTTAGCAGGCACCTAACATCTGTTCTAATGCTTTTAAGTATTAAAATGTGCCACACACAGAAGGAAAAGTGCATTCTGTTCTGGGAAGTATTTTGCATAGATTATTTATAGAAACTGTAATTAAACTGATTTGGCATATTAAAAAAAGTTAACAGCAGAGCATTATTTAGATCATTTGTTGGTCTCTGTCACCTAAATAAGGAATTAAAAATAGATATGGGAAAAGTAAAATTGGGTTTTGCTTGTTTTACATTTCAGATAAAATTATAAGAATAATCGAAATTTATTTCCATCCTGAAACAAGATGGTTAAATTTCAGTCTATACAGGCATACATCCAACTTTGCAGCTGCAACCAAAAGCCCTTTTCACTGTAAATTATAAAATGGCTTGGGTGCTTGTCCAAACATGTCACTTAAATCTATAAATTTACCTTATTCACATATACAGATGATTTCCTCTTTAGCACTTTTTATATATGGATTTGTCAAATGGTAAAGTGAAATGTATTAAAGAAAATCTTACCTTTCATTATTTTGTGTTATTTGCCACTTATACTAGATTTTTTCATGCTACGTATTATATTTTAAAATTGCACATTTCCCAAACTTTTTTTTTTAAAGATTTTATTTATTTATTTGACAGAGAGAGAGATCACAAGTAGGCAGAGAGGCAGGCAGAGAGAGAGGAGGAAGCAGGCTCCCTGCCGAGCAGAAAGCCCGATGTGGGCCTTGATCCCAGGACCCTGAGATCATGACCTGAGCGGAAGGCAGAGGCTTTAACACACGGAGCCACCCAGGTACCCCTTCGAAGCCAAGCTTTATGGTGTTTCTAATCCTCCCAAACAAATTTACCATTGAAATAAAATACGTTAACTTATCTCACCTGGAATTATTAAAATCTGTATGTTCGCTAAAACAAGGCGGCCATGAGATCAAAGTATTGTGAACTAAGTATGAGTGGGAATAATAGGGGAGGGAAAGAAATTTTCCCTCTACCCTTCTAAGTTTTTGCCTGGGGCCCCTGCATTAAATTCAGATTAACAAGAGAAAAACACTGGATACAGGTAAGTAGTAGAGGTACTATAGCAACAGTCCACATGGTAATGATGGCTTGACTATGTTGGGAATGGGGGACAGAAAATTGTCAGATTTTGGATATGATTTGAAGATGAAGGCAATGTTATTGGGGACACAAGGAAGAGAGGAGTAAAGGGAAATTCCAAGGTATTTCTTTTTTTCTGAGAAATTTGAAGAATGGAATAATCATTTACTGAGATTAAGACCATGGGTGAGTAGCATTAGGGATCAATCGGTTTTGAACATGTTGCCTTTGAAATGTCTCTTATCCAACCAAGCACATCAATCAAATAGGCAATTGAATATATGGAACTGTTTCAGAAGCAAGATACAGACCAGTGATATAAAACTTGGGAGGTAGCAGAAAATTAGTCTATAAAACCGTTAGTCTAATGGAGATCACAAATAAAATGGATGTAAATACAGGAGAAAGAGGCTCAAGGGCTGAGCTATTGCCCACTCCAAAATTTTCAGGTCAGAGAGATTAAAAGAAATGGTCCATGAGGTCAGAAAAAATACAAGAAGACTGTGGTTTCTCAGAAGCCATGTGAAAAAAAGGGTTTCAGGAGGAGGAAATAATTAACACTGCCAAAGGTCAAATTAGGTGAAGACTGAAAATTTATTATTGAATCTTGCAACCTTGAGCTCATCGGTGATTTTGATTAGAAAAGCTTTGTTGAAAGGGGCCAGGTTAATGACTGATTGAGTGGGATAAGACAAAATGTCAAGAGAGGAATCTGAAACAGGCGATGAATACAGAAAACTGGGGATTAGATTTTTAAAAAGTAATGTATTAACACATATGTTTTGTGTAAATCATGTTACCTGCTTAAATGGGTACTTAAATCACAATCTCTTCTCTTAGTGGAGCCCCCTGGTGGTCCCAGTACCACCACCAGCAGCTGTGCCTTCAACAGAAAATTGAAAATTTAAGTTTATGGACTCCACACCATGAGTACAAACAGCTTCTTTATTTTGGACTAGCAATCCATTTCTCCTCCTCACCCTTTGAGCCATCACTTTTTCCCCCTTTCTTTCTTTTCAATG
The DNA here is from genome assembly GCA_002007465.1 of Ailurus styani. Lineage (NCBI taxonomy): Eukaryota > Metazoa > Chordata > Mammalia > Carnivora > Ailuridae > Ailurus > Ailurus styani. The sequence goes on along the minus strand of LNAC01000315.1, from coordinate 211,303 downwards.
TATTAGTACACAGTTCCCTTGGGTTAAATCCTTCCAGATGAAATATCTAACATAGCTTGTTTTCCTGACTAGACCCTGAATGTTAAAATTGCTAATTGTGGTTGTCATCTTCATATCTTGCTTATGTTTCCCTTTTTGTAGAATATTCTTTTAGTTTTTTTCTCCTCTGAATTTTAGGGTACTTTAAGGCCTTTTTTACTCTATTTGTGTATATATGAAGCTTTTCCTTGTAGTCTAGGTAGGTCACATGGACATTTTCTTCTCCAAACTTGAATGGCAGTTATTAGTTGAAATGTGTAGCATAGCAGTCACACTGCACACAAATAGACGGAAGTATATACCTTTTTGATTTTTAATGTTAATTAGATGAATTATTTGTACTGGGGAAAATAAAATGTACTGTTTTGTGTGGTACAATAATTTAAAAAATTCTTTAGGTCAAGTTCTTGGATTTCTCTCTCTGGGTCCTCCCTCTCCTCACTCTCACCTAAAGTGATGCTTGGTCTTAAAAGGTCTTGCAGGGACTGAGGACGGATAGATGCCCAGATCCATACAACGTCCTCTGCGCATACCCTGGTCTCTCTGCTCTAACATGATCTGAACTGGTCCCTGGATGGATGGCTACAGTGGTAAAGCAGACTCCATGCACATAAATTTTGTTTGTCTAAGACTATAGCTTAAGTCTAAGGATGATTTATTTCAGGTCCAGATCTCCTTTTTCCTGGAAATGTCCTAATTTCCTTTCTGGGTGACTTGACCTTTCTTCATTCTCACTGGCAACCCACATGTTTCTTTGCTTGTTTACCATTTGGCATGAGAACTGAAACCAACATAATTTCCTTGTTCCTGTTTTAAACAATACTAAGAATAAGCAAAGGAACGCAACTACTTTCTCCAGGAAATTATTGCTACTAGACAATAAGATTGTATACCACCTAAATTAGCTTATGTAGGATGACTAACAGTTGGTGTACCACAGTTTGCTTTAAGACCTTCATCTCAAGGTTTTAGCAATTCAGAGGTACTATGTAATGATATCTGTCCAATCCCAAGTAAAATATTTTCTCTGAGATAAATCTTCTTCTGAGATACTAATAAGATTCAGTCAAGGTAGTGTTCTTCTTTATTACAGTAAGTCTAATGAACTTAACTATGCTTGGTCAAAATTTTTTTTTTCTTATAGGTCTTCTGGGGAATCAATTGACTTATAGTTCCTCCTTTCTGTTCTAGGTGGTCTCCATGATATACTCACTGGATTCCTCTATAGCCACTCTCTACATGCGCATAGTAGGAAAATGTAGGAAATTCAAAGTTTCACAGACAGCACACAAGAATGAAATGTGTCTTGAGATAGCTAAAATCTGACCTTGTTACTGCCTATCCACTCTGTAGTGGCAAGCTTAATTTGATGTGACCACATACAGGTTGTTATGGGTGGTTTGCAAGGTGCTTTTTTCCAAAATCCTGAACATTTTTTGGGAGAAACCCTCTGTCCATAGAAATGCTCCAACCCATCTAACAAGTCTCTTTCCTTTGGACCAAAACTCAGAGAGAGATCAGGCTGGGATTAAGATCACTATTTCTAAATTCTCTTTAGTTCTCCTCCTTATAATCTGTGATCAGAAATAAAGGTAAGTCTCTATTTCCGTTTTGTTTTTACTTCCTTTAGACAAAACTCTACCATTGGTCCCATCAGTCCTTTGATAAACTCAAGAGAAAATTTTGTGGTCAAAAACTTACTTTGAGAATGATGATTTATTTATGGCTTTTTTTTTTTTTTTTTTAAATTCCTGAGTAAGTGGTTTTCTACCATGGATAATTTTGCCCTCTGAGGTATTTGGCAATGTCTGAGACATTTTGATTGTCACAATTTGGGGATGTTACGGGTATTTGCTGATAAATATCCTTCAATGCACAGGACATCTCCCAACAACAAAGAATTATCCAGAACAAAATGGCAATAGCGTTGAGTTGAAAAACCCTTTCTAGACAATATCACCCTCTTTTAAAATAGGCCATTAATGAATACAGTTACTTAGGGATGCCTGGGTGGCTCAGTCCATTGAGTGTTGGACACTTGGTTTTGGCTCAGGTCATGATCTCATGAGTGGGGCTCCCAGTCAGCAGAGTCTGCTTGAAGATTCTCTTCCTCTGCCCTCCCCCACCCGCTTGTGTACTCACCCTCTAAAATAAATAAATAAATATTTTAAAAATAAATAAACACATGTATGTATAGTGACAACTTCTTTTTTTACTTTATGGACAATGAATAAGTCACGTTATTTGTTTTTTTATTCATTCATTTATGCATTTATATGTTTTTGTCTAGTGTATCTGAAATATGGATGTATCAAAGTGATTATAATGTACTATTCTTTTCAGAAGACTTTCCAGACAAGTAGTATCTTAATTTGCAATACAATTCAGTAAGTATATTATGCATTTATTATGTGTAACTATTCCTAGAGGAACCAAATATGTCTAAATGAAAGTTTCCTTCAGTCCAGGGGCTTAAAACCAGTGCCACCTAATCCAATAAGAACTGTAATTAAGATTTTAAAAAATTCTTTGAAAAGAGAGGGGAGCAAAAGATTAATTCTTGCTGGGAAGTTATGGGAAGGTCCTATTCAAGCAGTAAGATTTAAGCATGCTGGGAAATAATGTGAAAGTATTCAAGAAAAGGAACATGTTGACAAATGCAGCAATCTAAATTCCATGGAAAATATGAGTTAATTCTAATCATCTTAACTCATTTAATATGCTTCATATGAGAAGTGAGGATTAGAAGAGATTTAAAGGATATTTTAAAAAGGTAAATTGTCATCTGGGTATTGGAGATTGTCTTCAAGCATATGTTTGCACATGAAAATATGCATAGAAAACGGAAGCAAACTTGGACATGCATAGAAATGGAATATTTGAATTTCAGATTGGGTTGTTTTACATGTTGTACACTAATAAGTATTCATTTTGCATTTTCTTTGGAAGAGCAAATTGAAAGCATTTGCCTAATCAGCAATACAGGTATATCTTCAAACTTGTATTTTCTTGCAGACCAAGATTGGATTCAATCACAGGTTAATAAGATGTGTTTGGTTCTATCCATATGTAAGTTTGATTTTATAGGGCTTTGGAGGCTTTCTGTTAAGATTTTGCTTACTTTATACAGTAAAATTTTGAAGATATGGCTAAAATAATTCATCTATATAAATTATTTTTTCATATTGTAAACATTGAAAAGCAGGGTAAAAGGAAAATGTTCTCTTTTGGTACTATTAAAGGTCAGTAGAATTCCATCAGCAATTTTCTCAAAGGTCAACAGGTTGTGTCCATAAAAGCAAATTTCAATTATCTTGGACACACTCAGCAATTGCCATGCTACTTATGTATTATGCTTGACTATTCAAGCTAAAAAATAAATAAATAAATAAATAAATAAGCAGGCAAGCACTTGTGAGGTGCATTAGATTGTTCCTAGATGGGAGAACCTGTAAGCCAATTTTAGCTTTGAGGAAAATTTTAAGGCTTATTTATTTGGTAACAAATAAAAACAATTATTTATCTTTAATTTGCAAATCTGAAAGTCTTTTTTTTATTTTAGTTTTTCAATGTCCCAAGATTCATTGTTTATGTACCACACCCAGTGCTCCATGCAATATGTGCCCTCCTTAATACCCACCACTAGGCTTACCCATTTCCGCCAACCCCTGCCCCTCCCAAACCCTCAGTTTGTTTCTCAGAGTCCACAATCTCTCATGCTTCATCTCCCCCTCCGATTTACCCCAATTCACTTTTCCTTTCCTTTTCCTAATGTCCTCCATGTTATTCCTTATGCCCCACAAGTAAGTGAAACCATATGATAATTGACTTTCTCTGCTTGACTTACTTCACTCAGCATAATCTCCTCCAGTCCCGCGCATGTTGATACAAACGTTGAGTATTCATTCTTTCTGATGGCTGTGTAATATTCCATTGTATATATGGACCATATCTTCTTTATCCATTCATCTGCTGAAGGGTGTTTTGGTTCTTTTCACAGTTGGTGATTGTGGCCATTGCTTCTATGAGCATTGGGGTACATACGGCCCCTCTTTTCACTACATCTGTATCTTTGGGGTAAATACCCAGTAGTGCAATTGCAGAGTCATAGAGTAACTCTATTTTTAATTTTTTGAGGAATCTCCACACTGTTTTCCAAAGTGGCTACACCAACTTGCATTCCCACTAACGGTGTAGGAGGGTTCCCCTTTCTCCACATCCTCTCTAACACCTGTTGTTTCCTGTCCTATTAATTTTGGCCATTCTAACTGGTGTAAGGTGGTATCTTAATGTGGTTTTGATTTGAATTTCCCTGATGGCTAATGACAATGGACATTTTTTTTCATGTGTCTGTTAGTCGTTTGTATGTCTTCTTTGGAGAAGTGTCTGAAAATCTTAACATTAATATTGCAACTATTGTTTTTGTTTCAATATTCTATTTTCAAAATTGTTGAATCAACTTTGGAATATTGAGATTTGTAATATTAAAAGTGATACTAAATAAAAATTTAATCATGTTCATGTGAAAATATGTTATTGTAGTCACACGCTACATGAATTACAACCAAGATCTTTTAAGCAACATTACTGAATAAAACATTGGTTTAATAATAACCACAAATTGGTATATACCTAACATAAATTTCATATTGAATTAAATTATTTTAACATAAAATATTTGGTGGGGATTAAAAAACAGCCATTCCTGACTATTTATATAACTCTTCTAGGTTCTATAGAAAGGGTTTATCATTTTTTTTAAAGATTTTATTTATTCATTTGACACAGAGAGAGAGATTACAAGTAGGCAGAGAGGCAGGCAGAGAGAGAGGAGAGAGGAGGAAGCAGGCTCCCTGCTGAGCAGAGAGCCTGATGTGGGCCTCAATCCCAGGACCCTGGGATCATGACCTGAGCCGAAGGCAGAGGCTTTAACCCACTGAGCCACCCAGGCGCCCGGGTTTATCATTTTGAAATATTAGTTTCTGGGACAATCAGGATGATATTTTCTGAAATATGTGTGATTTGTGACATCCAAGACATTTCTATATATGGTTGGCGGAGTGGGTTCATTCCTTGTCAATCCACTTATTCTTGATATTTAGTGATAAACACTGAACACAATAATGGAGTTACTCAAGTACATATGTTATGTGTTCATGACAGAATTTATCAGATGTGTCCAGGTTGTGGACGTTTATTCTGCACAGGTATTGTGGCTGATGTTGCCATTAAAAACACACTAGCTTTTCATGTCACCTGGTTAACATATCATATTTATATAATAGAATCAGAGTTTCTAAAAACATAAATTATACCATGAAAAAAATCAACATCTTTGGAAGCTAATTCTTTTATGAGAGTAGAATATTTTTAAGCATTTTCTTTCTTTCTTTCTTTCTTTTTCTTTGCAACTACAAAGGTGAGGTAGCAAAGAGTATAAAAATTAACCTTAGTAGTTTAAAATAATGAACTTAGAACCAAACGGTAACTTGAGGTCTGTGAGTACCAGCCCAAGTTAAATAGTTCAGTGGTAATTATGTAACATTTTAGCACTAGATTTAAGAAAGCTGTTTTAAATGAAATTGATCATAATCATAAAGTAAGCAAATAGGAAAAAAGAGATGTGAACTTTTAGCCTTAGTGATTTTCCATTGGAGTCAGAAGATACAATAAAGGCTTTCTTATTTGCCATTTCTAGAGGGTCAAATACCCTCTTCCTATCGTCCTATTGTCAGGCCTTGTTATTAGAATAATAGTTTTTGTGAAAGCTCTGCAGGTTCTCCATTATCAGGCATGTTTATAAGATACGTGAACAAAACATCTTGAGTTTTCAGCATTAGAGCTCATGAGGTCACTTGGTTTGTTGGGGGAGAACTTCACTTCAGATTAGAACTTTTAAGCTGAAAGAATAACTGAATACTTAAAGCCTGGATAGCAGTGTGAAAGGTGGGTATTGTTTTCTTTTCTTATTGTGTATAAATATGCAAAGCAGTAAAAGACATTTTCTCTTTCTGGGTAATTCTATAGTTTTCAAACAGATGGTATTTTATCTATGGTTACCTAAAATGTATGTATGCATACATACACAAACATGCATATACATACACACATACGTACACACAGATATATATATGGAAAATACTAGGAATAATTGTACTAGATCGATGTTCTGTTTTTTTTTTTTAAAGATTTTATTTATTTATTTCACAGAGGGAGAGAGATCACAAGGAGGCAGAGAGGCAGGCAGAGAGAGAGGAGGGGAAGCAGGCTCCCCGCTGAGCAGGGAGCCCGATGCGGGCCTCGATCCCAGGACCCTGAGATCATGACCTGAGCCGAAAGCAGAGGCTTTAACCCACTGAGCCACCCAGGCACCCTCGATGTTCTGTTTTGTTCTCATTCAAATTTCCTTATTTCAGTAAGATGGAATGGATCTATTGAATTTCCATGTGTTCTCTTCTTACCCACAATGTTTTAAGAGAGACCATCTATGTGGGCTGTTATTGCTATGTTATGCTCAAGCATCATGCATAGTAGCAGACAGGAAGCAGATAAATTTCACCTAACTCATACATGTTATCTAAGCGAAAGCACTAATGTTACTGTTTTCTCAAATAAAATATAATTTGGACCTACCTCTAAATAATAAGTGACTTACAATGAATGAATGATACATACATAACATGATTAAAATATATCAACAAAATATGTTTAAATTATTTTATTTATTATTACTTTGCTCATTAAACGAAACCTGCAAGTACAACTTAAAATGTCATTTATATAAATGGTATTTATTTCTTTAGAATATTTTTTCAGAGATATATAGAAAGAGTATTGGAGTATCATTGCCTCTGGCTTATATTTTTTCATGACAACGTCAGAGTTCAGTGAATTTTAATGAACACAAATAATAATACCCATACAATAAAATAAATTAAAAGATATCAGGCCCAAAGCAGTTATCTGTAACTTAAATGCATTTTCTTAGAATACTAGAAAAACAAAACTCAGAATAGGCTGCAAATAATTTAATTTGTCTGTAGTTCATGAAAGGCAAATTATATTTTCCTTTATACATTTTTGCATTTCCTGAGTGTTTACTTTTACAATATAAGAATTATTTTAAATATTTTAAAGGTACATTTTAAAAATGGGAGGCATATATATTACTATACTTTTAAAAGTAAGTGTTTCATAGTTAAAATAATTTGCATGTCTATCCGGCCTTCACTGTCTAAAGTTCTACTGGAAACCAGAACATTCACTGACTAAATTCATGAAATTATGTATAGGCTTGAATCTTACTGGCTTCTTGGTGATTCTGTTAAGTAACATCTAGTACATGTAAATGTTTGCTATACTATTTACCTTTGTAAGTCAGTATAATTCAGTAGTTATTTGCACAAATCTAGAGTAAGTTAATTGGGTACAAAACTTTGTCCTATCACACACTAGCTCTTTATAAGAAGTTACCTATAAAATACGGAAAACAACTATACCTAGGATTATTATAAAGGTTAAATAAGGTAATAAGTGTAAAGCCTTTAGAAAACATGTAGCATATGGCAAGCACAAAATAAATATTAGCAATACTTTATTTTTGTTTTTAAAATTTAATTTTATTTTTAAAAATTGTTTGGGGTGGTGAACCCAAATGAGAAATCCTAGTAAGAAGTGAGTGATATTCTGCTGAATATTGAGGTGCCCTCCCTGGTAGTAGCTACGTTGTAGGTATATATCCTACATATATAATACTATGTATATATTACTACCTGTATAATACTACCTATATAATACTATTGAATGTCTCCTCTAACTAGACATACTTCAACATCTTGCTTTGAATTTCAGCTCTAAAATGGCCAGACCATAGAACATATATCCGGATAGCTAGTTAACAAATTGTTCTTTGTCCTTGACAAGTATAATTGTAAAGTCCAAAAAAATTAAAACGAAGACCTATACTATGAATAATGCGTAAACTCTGTATGTAGTATAGGGGGTCAGGACAAGTAATCTAGAAAAAATAACATTAAAAATAGTAACCAATAGGAATTATTTATACAGGAAACTTGGTATGGGGGAAGATAATGGTACTGAATGAGGGGCAAGGACTTGAGGAGTCTCAGGGGTAAGAGAAATCCAGAACCTGCAAAAAATCTTATAAAAAGTTTATTTTGAAATGCAGAATGTGAGAGAGAAGATGAAAACAGATAAAACCATGTCAAATTTCTTAACATTTACCACTCAGGAAACAAGATGTTGCTGAAAGAAATTATACATAAAGGGAACTGGCTAAATTTACCCCTTAGAAAGAGCACTCTAGATATTTTGTGGAGAATTAGATGCACAAGAGCAAGAACCTGTTGCAGTAGTCTGTGAAAGACTTTCATTGAGCTTCTGGAAAACTCATAATTCTAATTAAAAAAAAAAAGACTCCTGGAATTGAAATATCACTCTGGATTAATGTAGTTTTGTAAAATCTAGAACTGCTGCAGCAATTTTTTGCAACCATGTGAAAAGACAATACTAAACATGTTTATGTTTGTGGAAGTATGCTATAGCAAAGATGGACTAATCTTGTCAGAATGCTCCTGTTACTACTGCTAAATTGCTAATTTTGCTGGAAAATACCAGCATCACCAAAGTTTATTATTACTGCTGTTAGAAAAATGACTAACATTGTTGCTGGAGGGTGGGTATATGAAATACTTTAAGCTTTTCAATGTTTTTTGAATCATTCTTATAAATAGAAAATCCATTAGCAAAGTTAGGAGTTTCATATAAATGGAACCATACAGCTAATTTTGTATGACTTTATGTGTACATTTTTGATATCTGCCTTCTAGCCTTCATCACATTCAAGATTGAACCGTGCTGTTACGTGTTTTAGGAGCTCATCAGTTTTTTTACAGCTGAGTATTACTAATTGTATGTACATACCACAGTTTATCCAATTCCTACTGATTTAAATGGTACCAGTTTTTTTGGCTACTATCAAGAATGTTGCTATGTTGATACATGTTTTCAGTGTTTTTGGATAAACACCTAAGAGTGGAATATCTGGATTATAGGGTAGATAGATGTTAACATTTTTAAGAAACCACAAATAATTTTCCAAAGTAGTTGTACCATTTTACACTTCCACCAGCAATGTATGAGAGTCACAGTCTTTTCTAATATTTGGAGTTCTTTATCATTTCTTAAACCAGTTTAGCAAGTGGATGCATTTCCTTGACTCATTATGATTTAAATATTTTTATTTCCCTGATGAATAATGATATCGAGCACCTTTTCACATTCTTCCTCACCATTTTCATATATTTTCTTTTGTGAAATGTTTATTTTGCTCATTATTTCGAGTTGTCTTTTATAACTGAGTTGCAATAGTTCTTAATATGTTTTGGCTATAAGTACTTTTCCAGTCTTTAGAATATCTATGCATTTCACTAATGGTTTCTTTTAATGAGAAGAAGTTTGTAATTTTTGATTAAGTCTAATCTATTCTTTTTTTCCTTTTTCTTTAATGGTTATATCTTTCTTTGGTTGGTCTGAGAAGTACTTACTCAGAAGTCGTATCTTCTAAAACATTACACTTTTGGTTTTTACATTTATGACTCTGATTCATCTAAAACTGATTTTTTTTTTTTATTTTTGTGCATGGTGTGAAGTAGAAGACTCCCCGCCTGCCATAGTGATATTCCAGTACCATTTGGTGAACAGATTTTCTGGTTTTTGCTTGGCATCCTTGAAAATTATTTGACCATCTATGTGTAGGTTTATTTCTGTACTCTCTATACTGCTCCACTGATCAATTTGTCTAACCTTTCAGCAAAACCATACTACATGGAATACTGTATAATTATAATAAATCTTGGATTATGTCAACATTTTTTGTGTATTTCTCTAAATTGCTTTGGCTCTTCTTATTCTTTGTCCATTCAAATAAGTTTCAAAATCATTTTCTCAATTTCTAGAAAATAATCCAGCTTGGATTGTGACTGAGAGCACATTTATGCTGTAACTCAATTTTGGAAGAATTGATACCTTAATAATATTGAGTCTTCTAATCCATGTTATAGAATATGTTAGTTCAAACCAATATTATTACTAAATTTTTTAAAGTATAATAAGCTTATTAATTCAAAAACTGAACAAAGCTATTTGTACAAGGATATGTATTGAAGGATATGTATGAAATATTCCTGATATTTATTACCTGGCACCAATTAAAATCAATAGTAGAATGTTTAACTTTATTTCAGACATCGATATTATGGAATAATGCCACATCATTAAAATGATGGTATATAATAGTTTAGAGTGCAAAAATAAGGCTATGATATATTCCTATGGAAAAAATAGGAAGCAAAATGATATGTATACTATGTACTGTATGATCTAATTTTTGCAAACACACATATAACTATTGGCTACCTACCAATGTTTAACTTCTAGTTTGTTCTGCCATATGCCTTTTGCATATTATAAATAGTTTCAAATTAAGAGTATTTTTACTTTGCAAAAAGAAGCTATATTAGTGCATAATTTTTTAGTCCTCTGTTTATAAGTTTTTACCTGTTATTTCTAATAGAATAAAACTATAAACTCCCTAGAATGATAAACACACCTCCCACACATATTTCAGTTTCTTTTTTTTTTTTTTTAAGATTTTTATTTATTTATTTCACAGAGGGAGAGGGATCACAAGGAGGCAGAGAGGGAGGCAGAGAGAGAGGGTGGGAAGCAGGCTCCCCACCGAGCAGGGAGCCCGATGCGGGCCTCGATCCCAGGACCCTGAGATCATGACCTGAGCCGAAAGCAGAGGCTTTAACCCACTGAGCCACCCAGGCGCCCCAT
>LNAC01000315.1:187960-200190 GCA_002007465.1 Ailurus styani | reverse complement strand
CTGAGATCATGACCTGAGCCGAAGGCAGAGGCTTTAACCCACTGAGCCACCCAGGCGCCTGATATGCAANATTTTCTAAATTAGTTATATATTTATATACCAGCAAAACTTTCTCTCCTTTCTATTTTTTAATAATTTTATCTGAAAAGCCATTAAATTCATATAAATGCAGATACATGCTTCCTTTGAGACACTGTTTATTCTCTCATCTGTCAGAATTAATGGTTTCTATTGCCTTTCAAGATATGAAAGAGCCATGTGATATCAGTTATGCATAAGAAATGCAGACAGCTTTTCAGGCCCAGCTTAGTTTTTAGATTATGATTTAGTAGCAGCAAAGCCAACACAGTTAAGTTCTTTACTTGTTGGACTACCAAGTGTTCTGGAGAGAGGAGGGACCCATTGATCTATTGGATCTACTGATCCAAGCTTGGGGTTTTCTTTTTCTTTTTTGTTTTCTTTTCTTTTTTTCTTTCTTTCTTTTTTTTTTTTAAGGAGATAGGACAAAAGGATAAAGAGAGGAACAGAAGTAACAATATCAATAAGAGAATAGTTTTAATATTGGGTCATAAGGATGAGTACAGGACAAAGTAGAAGAGAAGGTTTAAGTAGAGACATTAGAAGGATCAAAAGTATGGAGGGTTTAGTGCAATATAGAAGAAGGGTTTTGGCCAGAGTAAGAAATCTTCAATTTAAAATTTCAGAGATGAAGCCTTATAGAGGATGTTGATGATCAGCTTGTATAGATGGGAGTAAGTGGTTGAAATAAACTGAGCATTAACATTTGCATGTAATGAGGATTTAAGAATTTGGATAATAGTCATCTGTGTGAATATCGCAGTCATTAGAATTACTTAAATGTTGGAAGCTAATCAGGTGTGGACAGAAGGAATCATAAGAAAGCAGAAACCAGAATGCATGTTGTGGGAACAGTCAAATTGCATGATCTTAAAGGACAGAAGATGTTTTTGCATATGGTTAGATGCCTCGATGTGCAGAAGGAACCATGAGGTAGGAGGAGAGTACTCCTTCTATCTCAGGTCACCTCAGATGTTAAAACATGAGGGATGAAGGAAAATAAAATATAGTTCTTTAAGAAAGTTACAGAAAAGATGAAACTTGTTTCCATCTGAATTTCAGTAAGACAACAATAAGAGATTATTCAGAGAAAATTATGATAATGTATGAGAATTTTGTTTATTTCTTTTTATCTATGGAATAAGATTCTAGAAAACACAGTGAGTTTGGAAGGAGAGAAAATATCAGTTAAGGATTGCCTTCAGCTGTACAAAGTAGATAACAGATAATGGCTTAAAGAAATAATGGTTTTTTGCTATTTTTTTTTTTAAATATAAAAAGAATGTCAGAGTTAGGAAGTCCTGGGATAGTTCATTAGCTTCATGAGGCCGCCATTTTCACAGACTTCTTTGATCTCCCACCTCCACCATCCATAGTTGACCTTCAGCCTTATATTACAGGCTATGAACAGCAGACTAGTAAGGAAGCAACAAAGAGAAAAGGATGGGAACTATATCAGAATGGAAAACATGTCCAAATGTTTTAGTGGATTTCCACTGATACCTGAGAAAATATTGCAGGGTCAAGGGAGGCTGGGAAATATAGTTTGGTTTTATTTTATTTTATTTAAATTTTATTTTATTTTATCTTATCTTATTTATTTTATTTTATATCTTATTTTGTTTTGCTTTAACTTTAATTTTTCTAACAAGGCCCATTGCCATTTTAATGAAATCAGGAATGCTTACACCTAATTCCATCTTACCTATATGTTTAACATTTTCATTTTAGGATATTTTTCCACCAAATTTAAATATTTCATTACTGAGACCGATGATTCTTTGTTTCCTACCACATCCTCAAGAACAGAATAAAACAACAGGATGCGTAGGAAGGTACAGAGAGGACAGAAGAGAGAGGGGAGGGGAAATGTGATCCCTCATTTTAGCCATTGCTCTAGTATGTGAAAGATGTAGATTGTTGGTAATGATTACAAGTGTTTTCTCAAAAAGAGCCACAGTGACCCTAATTTGAATTGATTATACTCTCAACAGATTCAAAGTGTAAGAATTCTAATGAATGCTGGTGAGGATAGGGAGGGGAAATAAAGAATTTCCAGTCTCAGTAATATTTACATTTCATGGGAAGGACTCTAAATTGAAAATGTAGATATCTAGGTAAGATGGAGTTAAGTCTAAGCATCTTGTCTTCCCTTTTCTACAGCCCCATGCTATTATAGATTATTTACTCAAAACTATAGCATGATCATGAGAAATTAGCAGAGGATTGCACAACGCCTAAATAAGAAATAAAATTTAATGATATGGAAAAAGTTTTATAATATATTGTTAAGTGATAAAAGGCTACTACCCCCCCCAAAAAAGCAAAATAAAAAACCACTTACAAAACGATGTGTACATTCTAATTCTTCTCTCCTCTGTACCCATAATTGGAAGGATATTTTCCCAACTATCAAATAGTTTTTTAAAATTTTTTATTTAAATTCAATTTAATTAACCTATACTGCTGTATTATTAGTTTCAGAGGGAGAGTTCAGTGATACATCAGTTGCATGTAACACCCAGTGCTCATTACATCATGTGCCAAGAGTCTCTTATAGTTTGCCTCCCTCTCTGTTTTCCTCTTATTTTCTTTTTCCTTCCACATAGGAGTGAAATCATGGTACTTGTGTCTTTCTCCAAATACCATAAATAGTTATACTTGGGTGGTAGTAAATTTTACTTTCTCCATATCATTTTGTTCTTGCCATATTAAATATGAGTTACTATTTTAATGAAAAAATTTCAATATATATAATTTTAATAAGAGTAAATACTTAAGCTTTTGCTAATTGACACTTTCCGAAAGGTATTTTCCCCTGCAGTGACCCATATCATACACATTCTTTCCTACATTTCTGAGAATAGATGATTGCTACTCCTTAAATTGCACTATTTCCAACCATAATCTAATGAAGCACTTTATTTGGGGTCAGAGACTGGGACACATTGCTAAGCCTTGGGACAGTCTCAGGAAAACTGGTAAATCTAGCTACTTAGTATTAGGAACCTGAGACAGCTCCATTCTCACTCATTAGGAACTTGGAGTGATTACTTGCATTCTAAAGAAACCAAATGTCTTTGAATATTTTATAAATAAGACAAGGCACATAATATGCTATTTTGAATGTTCTAGTGTTGTTGATACTGCATAATGTGATGCAGCCTGACATTACAGAGATCAGCTTCTTTTTTGTTTGATGCTGTTCTTAAAATGTTTTATAGCAAATCATTATGCAACATGTGCATTTATCTTCATATTACAGTGACAATATATTTGTAAATCACGGAATTACTGCATTATATTTGCATTTATTTCCTTTGGTAAAACAATAGTTATATATTTTATTCTTATAATTTATACAACCTTATTCATGCACACACTAACAAAAACAGCAACAAAAAAATCCTAAACTTTTTGTAACCACACAGCTATAAACACACCAAGAAAAAGATGTGATAATTAAATGCTTTTGGGTATACAATGAAGATGCTACTGAGAGAGACTCAATAGTTCATTTTACAATTTCTATTAATTTTTCGGCTTGCCAAAATCTAAGTGGCAGCCAGGGGAAAATACTTATTACCCACTGACTAGTTAATTCAAACAATAGCTACTGAGTGCCTACTATGTGTTATGGCTCTGTATAAAGCTCCAAGGGTACAGCACAAAAGTATACATAACTGTCCTCATGGACACTGATTTTTTTTGTCTGTTTTTATATTTTTTTCTTAAATAGAGTTTATATTTTAGAGCAGATTTAAGGTATCATCAGAATAGAGTGGAAGGTGCAGAGATAGCCCATACACACACATACAACTTTCTCCATTATCAGTATTTCTGATATTGTCACCATTGATAAACTTATACTGCACATCATATCATCCAAAGTTCATGTCTACATAAAGGTTCACTTTTGTTGTTGTGCATTCTCCTGGTTTGAACAAATTCTATTGGTTTGTCATGATATATATCCACCATTGTAATGTACAGAGTAGTTTTACTGCTCTGAAAGTAATTTATGCTTATATTTATCCTTTCCTTCCTCCAGTCCCTGTCATTGTTTTAGCTAGGAATTCCAGTAAAATGTTGAAAAGAAGTGTTGAAAGGGGTCAAGCTTGGCATATACCTGATCTCAGTGGGAAAGCTTCTGGTTTCTGATCATTAGGTATGATGTGAGCTGTAGGCTTCTGTAGATGTTCTTTATCAAGTTAAGAAATTCTCCTTTATTCCTGGTTGTTGAGAGTTTTTATCATAAAGGGATGTTGTATTTCATCAAATGCTTTCCCTACATCATTTTTTGTTTTACTTATTTTGTGGTCGTAATGTATATTTACAATGTATTCAATATACATTCCAATATACGTTAGCAAATAATCCAAGTTTTGTTGATTAATTTTGTGTTAACTTCATGAGTTAAGGGATGCTCATTTAGCTGGTAAAATATTTTGGTGTATGTCTGTGAGAGTGTTTCTGGAAGAGATTAGCACTTTAATCATTAGATTGAATATAGAAGATCCACCTTTACCAATGCATATTGGTATTAACCATTGGTTGAGGGTCTGAATAAAACAAAAAAAGTAAAAGAAAGGTGAATTCTTGCTCTCTCTTCTTGAGCTCTGATACTTACCTTCTCCTGCCCTCTGACTTTGGAGCTTCTGGCTCTTGGACTTCCAGACTTGGAGCTTACATCAGCAGCCTCCCTTTTCTGAGTCCTTCAGCCTTGGACTGGGAGTCACATCACTGTGGATCCCCTGGTTCTCAGGTTTTCGAGTTTGGGGTAAATTAAACCTCTGACTTTGCAGGTTCTCCAGATTTCAGACAGAAGATTATGGAACTTTGCAGCTTTCATAGCTGCATGAACCCATTCCTATAACAAATCTCCTTATCATCTATCTATCTATCTATCTATCTATCTATCTATCTATCTATCTATCATCTATCAAGCTATCTATCATCTACCTGTATTATCTATCTTCTATACCCTTTTGGTTTTATTTCTCTGGAGAATCTTGCCTAATATACAAGTCCACTTTCAAATAACACTATACCAAACACAAATAATGTGAATACCTTATAATACAAAATAATCCTAATTCCTCTCTCCCATTCCTGTATCATTGCAAGGATTTATTTCACTTAATACATAAGCATATATGTATATATTCTTATATATATGTAATAGTAACTAAGCAAATACCTTGTTGCTTCTATCATTGTGAAAAAAACAGTATGTCATAAGGTCTGATGGCAATCAACTGAAGAAAGAGCCATGGCATATGGCAGGGTTTAAGAGCACTTCCTCTGGATGGAACAAATCCTGCTAGGTACAGGAGCAAGTTCTTGGGGGAAGGGTCTCCCATGGCCATCGCAGGAATGGAGTCTGTGCTAGTCAACTCTTGGTGTTGGGCTATGTCTGCCAGAGAGCACTGTGTTCCAGCCACCCCAGTCTTGCCAGAAGAAACCAGCACCTCCCCATGTTCAGAATGTCATATTGCTCTGGCCCAGCCTTTTTCCCTGTTCCCTCATAAGTCTTGCCTCTTTCCATAATCCATGGTTTCAGTTTGACTTTGTATATAAAATTGATTTGGCTTTTTTTTTTTTGGCTTTTTTTTTTAAATAAACTGAAGTGAAAAGCAAAAACAAAAACAAAAACTGATCTGTTAGATCGATTAAGAATAAAAAAGAAAAATTTTTATTTTCACCTATTCCTTCTTCAATGTTCTTCCTTCATTTGTGAATACCCGAGTTCCTACCTATATTTTACTTCCCTTTTCTCCAAAGAACTTCTTTTTAACTTTTTAACCTTTTTATTGTCTACAGACAATAAGTCCCATCAATTTTTGTTAGTTAAAAAGTCTATTTTTCCTTCACTTTTGAGAGATAATTTTTCAGTATAGACAAGTAAATGTTGTTGTTTTATTGTTCTCTCAACCCTTTAAATGTTTTGCTCTACTCTTGCTCACATGAATTGTGCAGAGAAATCATATGTAATTCTTATCTTTGCTCCTCTGTAGGTAAGGTGTGTTTCTTCCACTGGCTTCTTTCAAGATTATTTTTTTTTATCTTTGATTTTTGGTTTTTTTTGAAAATGGTGTGTCTAGATGTAGTTTTTTGGGGAACTTATCTTGCTTGGTGTTTTCTGACCTTCCTGATCTGTGGGCTGTTGTCTGACATTACCTTGGGAAAATTCTCAGTCATTATTATTTCAGGTATTTCTTCTGTTTCTTTTTTCTCCTTCTGATATTCCCATATGTGTATGCCACACAGTTTGGAGTTGTCCCATGGTTCTGGGTTATTCTGCTTATTTCTTTTTTAGTCTTTTTTTTTCCTTTTTGCTTTTCAGTTTTGGAAACTTCTATTGTGATATCCTCAAGTTCAGCAATTCTCTCCTCAGACACTTTACTAGTAAGCCTATCAAAAGCATTCTTCATTTCAGTTACAACGTTTTTGATCTCTAGCATTTTCTTTTGCTACTTTCTTGGCATTTCTATCGTTCTGCTTACATTGCGCATCTGTTCTTACATGCCCTCTACTTTATGCATTACAGCTATTAGCATATTTATATAATCATAGTTGCTATAAATTCCTGGTTTGACAATTCCATCATCCTGCCATATCTGAATTTGCTTCTGATGCTTTCTCTGTCTCTTCAAACTATGTTGTTTTGCCTTTTAGCACATCTTGTAATTTTTTCTTGAGTCACACATGATATACTGGGTGAAAGGGATATCTCCTTGTCTCCTAAATCCACATAGTGCACCCTCAGGCTCCAGCTGCACCTTGTTTGCCTTCCTGGGACCCCACCTCCCCCTACTCCTTTCAATGAGACTAGGTCCCAGCCCCAGCCTGTGAGCATCCTTTATGGTGTTCAAAAGAGAAGATTTTCTGATGTAGAGGCTTGGGGGAAGAGGCCAGCTACCCCACAGCATGGTGCTGGCCCTTAGGCTAGGTCAGAAAGAGAGAGCGATGCCATTGGGTTGTTCTTCAAGGGGCAAGATTTGAGGAGGGGGCAGTGATGGTCTTCTGAGTTGAATTCTAGACAGCTTGGGGTGGTGGCATGGAACAACTGGCTTGAGGATGTGCAATGGAACATTTTGCTTTGATTGTTGAAGATTTGGACCTTGGAAGTTGCAGGAACAAAGCCACAGGTTTCTGATTCAGAAGCCCGTGTCCTTTCACTGGGCCCTCAGTTCTCCAAGAAGGTCATAAACTTGTGCATGTGCCTGTTCACTCCCCCTATTCTGGCCTCAGGCGTTAGCTCCCCACCCCAGCCTTTGAGCCAGAGCCCATTTCCACCCTCCTGGCAGCAACCACTCTAGGGTTGTGTGCTGCCATAGTGTGACTCTTAAAGGACTGGGCCAAGCATCTACAAGGATTAGCGTTTGTTTGATAGATGCTATGAACCAGATACCTCGCTGCCAAATTGGGGATGAGGGTATTCCAGCAGCCTGTGCACACAGGGCTTTCTCACTCACACTTCCTTGCCGGCCCATAGCTCTCTCAACATCCCTTGAGACTGGTTTCCCTTGTGTAGTATAGCTGAGACTGCAGGGTTTCTGGCCTGAATACATCATTCTTTGTGCTCCTTCTAACTCAGCACATTTCAGCTCATCCTCTCCCAGCTGTTCTGTCAGGACCTATGGGCCCTACCTACCAGTAGGTGAGGAGTGGAGGGGGGACGAGTGTTCTGTTATCCTATGATTTCATCTCAGTCTCTTAGTGAGACCGAATCTCTGGATTATTAACTTTGCCAGGTGTTTTTCTGTGTTTAAAACCCTGAAGTAGGGACAGGATGCTGGCAATGAGTTGGAAATGAGTACTTCCCTTCTTCCCTGTGGAATGGTAGAAGGGCCTGGAGTTGCATATTTCCATTCCCCCAGGTCAGTTAAACTCTGGTAAAACCCCAGAAGATTAGGCTCTGGTTAAACAGCTTCTCCCATGGCAGTTCTTGTTAAGAAGAACAGAATGCTCTGGCATATTTTTTCTTTCTCTTCTTTTCTTTCCTTTCTTTTTTCCTTTCTGTTTTTCTTTCCTTTTTCCTTCCCTTTCCTTCCCTTTTCTTTCCCCTTTCTGCTTTTTTCCTTTCCTCTCCTCTCCTCTCCTTTCCTCTCCTCTCCTCTCCTCTTTCCTCTTTCCTCTTTCCTTTTTTATTTGAGAGAGAGGGCATGCCTACACTCCTGTGCTTAAGGGGGTGGACAAAGGGAGAGAATCTTCGAGCAGACTGGCTGCTGAGTGGAAAGCCATCCAGGGTTGGAGCCTAGGACCTGTGAGTTCATGACTGGCAAAAACCAAGAATCAGAGGGTCAGCGACTGAGCCACCTGGGTGCCTCATGCTCTGGTATATTTCAAAATGGGTTTTTCCTCTTACCTCTGCTAAAAGTAAGAGGGTTTTTTTTGTTGTTTTGTTTCGTTTTTGCTTGTCTTTTTTGCCCCTCTCATGTTCACTGTAAAAATCAGGTTGCTGTTTTGAAGGCATAAACTACAAGAATGTAGGGCTGCCTTAGGGCTGGGTACTTCTGGAGTTCTCGACTCTCAGACTTATTTATATTGATCCTCTCGTTATTTATTAGAGTTTAATATCTGACGTTGTTGTTCATGGGCTTCTGATCTGGTAAATTGTGATCCTTAGTAATGCCAGTTGATCTCTCCAATTTTGGGTATACTGGTTTTCCCTGTAACCTCACTTCTCTTATGGATCTAAGAAAAATAGATTTTTCACTTTGTTTAGCTTTTTATTGTTAAGATAGAGTGCCAGTTCCAAGCTTCTTACATCCCAGACTAGAGACCAAAATTCTGGAGAACACATTTTAATAGAGGAAGGCAAATAATAAACAGGGAAACAAAATAAATATGTACTCTGTTAGATGGTAAGTGCTGTGGAGAAAATAAATCAGGGTCAGGTAAATAAGCAGTTCTGTTACTGGACAGAGAACAGGTTCCAAACTCAAGTTCAGCTGCTTTCGACTGGAGAATCAATACTCAAGAGACAAGTAATGGTGGGAAAAGAAAGGTTGCTTTATTCAGGAAGCTGGCAGTCTGGGAAGATGGTAGACCAAAATCTCAAAGACCATCTTCACGGGCCAGGTGAAGGTGGATAGTTTTAAAGAAGGAAGGCTGGAGAAGGGTATGTGCTGGAGAAGCCCAGGTGCCTGGAGGTGCCCAACAGTTAGCCTTATGTTGACATGACCATGAACAGACTTGCTGACATCCTTGGCGGCTGTTTTCAAATGTAGTTAGACTTTATCTTCTAGGAGAATGCAGTCCTTTATTCCTTAAGGCTGGTGGTCTGCAAATCTCAAGGAAAGTAAGTTAGTTCTGTTGCAAACCAAGAGCAAGCAAGCAAGGAACGCATTAAGTTTGAAGCAAGTTAATCCTTAAGTTGGGTTAAATGGTGTTATAGTTCTACTGATAGGCACATATTGCTATTTTATATTGGGTAGTTAGAGAGGGCCTTACTGGAAACGTGACATTTGAGCAGAGAGAAAGAGCCTGGTGGCCATCTGGGGGGAAAGAGTAGGTGTTGAATGTTCCTAGTGGTCCAGAACAAGAAAGGTTGGGTCTGAGCAGAGCGAATGAGAGAGAAGTGGGAGATAAGTCACAAGTAACACCTGGTGAAGCTCTTGTAGGGCAGCGTGAGGTCAGTTGTTTTGGCCTGAGTGAGATGGGACACTAACAGAATTTTGTACTGAAGACCGAGGTGATCTGCGTTTAATATTGTTATAGCTGTTGGGCTGCACATCGATTGTAAAGGGACAGATGTGAAAACAAAGATTAGGGAGTGAATCCAATACTCTGGCTTCCCTGTGTCAGCTGTCAGGATGGTGGTGGTTAGGTGGCGATTTTAGGTTTTAGAATCTGGATATATTTTGAAGAAAAGAGTGAATAGAATTTGTTTATGTTTTGGACTTGTGATATGGGGAAATAGAGGAAGTAATAACACCAAGCTTTTGACCCAGACCACAGTGAAACAGTCATTTACTCTAATTATGGAAGCAAGTGACTGAACTGGACAGAATATGAAGTATGGCTTAATGATAGATTGAACTTCAATAGGAACAGATAATGTAACAGATCACATATAATCCATGTGGTGTTTGCAAATGTAAATTAGGAACACAACTGAATCAAAAGTAATACTCAGAACAGAGGAACCAGCACTGGGTAAAGTGTGGTCCAAAGATTCTACAAATGTTTTGGTAAAGGTTGATTTCTGGGAATGTCAGTATTACTTTGCTATGTAGTTTCTTATTTATATGTGTTCTCAAGGACAGAGATCAAACAGCTACTAGGAAATTCTAGGCAGCAACTAAAAGGGAAAAACTCAAAGCAGCTTTAATCAGAAGAAAAAAAAAAAGACCTAGTATTGCATAACAGAAATAATAAAAACCAGAGACTTAGTTGACCCACAGAATATCCACTCTCATCAGGCCCATGTTTGAATGCTTTTCTATGAGAGGAGGTTCACTTGGAAGAGGCGGAAGGTGCATGTAACTACTAAAAGTTTGTCACTTCAAATTTTCCTTTGCTCTGAGGTCAGGAACATTTCTTTGTAATTTAATAAAGTTGGTAGAAAATTGGAAGAGAAGAACAAGCTACAGTCATTGATCTGCAGCATTTTGCACATGTAATTATGTATTTGTAAGGTGTTTAGTATCATTTATGCATAAACATCTATAATTGAATTTATTAGATAATAATTATGTATGTTGTTCTTAAACAGTGCCTAAATTAAAAATTCTGTAATTTGTATTGTCAGTGAATACTCATTCTGAATTTTTACACATATAATTGCATTATGTAGCATATATTTATTTATTTTATTCTCCTTGTTTTAGCATACTGGTAAGTTTGGTCTGTATTGTTTTGGTTAATAGGGAGCTGGATAAGCCATTTTGTCTGTCCGTTTAAAAATTAAATACTGTTAAAATTTAATGATGTTTTAAAAATTAAAATTTAAACATTAGATTAAGAATGCATTTTTTTAAGAAAGATGTTCTATAATCAATAAGAAAAAATATTTTCCTCTGATCAAGTAAATATCAGGCAATTGAGAATATTTGCTCAAAATATTTTATGTGGTTTATTCTATTAAAATATAATTTAAATGATTTTATTCATTATTTTACAGAAACATGTCCACATGTTTTTGTTAGTAAATTGATAGTCACTGCATACAGTATCTGTAATTGATTAGTCTGTTTATATATAAAAATATATGAGTGATTGCAACCTAAAGCATTAGGTGTAAAACAGGTTATGAAATGACAGGCTAAAAATGAAATATAGTCATCACACAACTTTTCACTCACATATTAGAGTTTAGAGGTCAAGTGCTTATTTTTATTTATAATATAGTGATGCTTGGCCATTGTTGATAAAATTGCTACCATGTTTATGATTTTTGTAGACTGTTGAGGTAGCTGAGGTATGTTCTAGCTATAACAAACCAGTTTCACAAATTCTGTAAGCCTCACTTGACTCATCCATACACTGGCACTACATCTCCAAATTCTCTAAACTTCTTTTATCCTTTCTCAAGATTTTCAACTATATTAAGGAGGAAATTTGAGATAGCAAGAAGTAGGAATATATACATAAATTTATGTATACATATATTTTTAAAGTGGCTTTGATCAAAAAATATAAACACATAATATTATATAACGCTCATTCATAAGATAAGGCAAGTACCTACAGATTTATTTAATTCCACATCCCAATTTACATCATTAAGGATCTGAATTCCTTCCTCCTTTATATATGTATTATCCTCAGGGTATCAATTTTGTTATTGGCTCTTTCTCCTAATAATTGCAAAATGGATCTCACAGTTTGTGGCGGTATAAAAAACCAAAACAATGTCTACCATATTTATATGTGTGTGTTTATTCTGTGTGTGTGTGTGTGTGTGTGTGTGTGTGTGTGTGTGTGTGTGTTGAGAAGTGTCTTTTATTATGTTTCTTTTTTTCCAGTTTTCTTGAGATATACTTAATATATAAGAACCTTGCACATATTCAGTGTATACAGTTTGATGAGTTTGGAAATATGTATACATCTGTGACACTGTCACCACAATCAAGGTAAAAACATTCATCACCTCCAAAAGATTTCTTGTATCTTCTTGTTTCTTCTTTTACTTCCTTTTCTTC
>LNAC01000315.1:91449-187753 GCA_002007465.1 Ailurus styani | reverse complement strand
TCCCTCCCTCCCTCTCTTTTTCTTTCTTTCTTTCTTTCTTTCTTTCTTTCTTTCTTTCTTTCTTTCTTTCTTTCTTTCTTTCTTTCTTTCTTCCTTTCTTCTTTCTTTCTTTATTTCTTTCTTTCTTTCTTTCTTTCTTTCTTTCTTTCTTTCTTCGTCTTCATTTTCGTCTTCGTCTTCTTCTTCATCTGGTGGTGGTAGTAAGAACACTTAGCATGGAATCTACCCTCTTAAATCATTAAGTGACAATACCACACTGTTAACTACAGGTGCTATGTTGTACAGCAGATCTCTAGAACTTATCATGTACAGTTATAACTTTATACCAGTGGAATAAGTCAGTCACAGAGAGATCATTCATGATTCCATTTGTATGTGGTACCTAAAATAGTCAGATTCACAGAAGCAGAGAATAGCGTGGTGGTTGCAGGGGAGAGGGGCATGGAAATGGGAAACGTCTGTTAAGTGGGTATTATGTACTTTTCTTCTCATCACTAAATTTTTCTAAGTCATTCAGAAAATTTTCCTTCACACGTCACAAACTATGGCTCTAACAACTGCAACTGTTCCTTGGCAAGGAGAATTGAGTAAGGCTGCTATTTATCTGGTTTGCACCAATGTGTGGCCTTTCCACTTAAAAAAATATTGAAACACTTACAGATAACTTGCCAAACAGCTGCTGATTAAAGCCTATCCAGCACTTCTACAACCCTATTCTCAGCAGCTTCCAGTAGACAGTTCTTCAGACCCCCAGCCGTCAGCCCCTTGTGGCAAGGGGCTCCCAGAATTCCTTTTCTGTGTTGAAGCAGCCCTCCACTCTGATTGGTGGATGCCTTTGTAATACCAGTTGCTACATATTTGAGAGGCGTACTAGGGAGGATTAGTATTACTACGCTTCTTATGAGGAACCCATAGATAGAGGAAGTCAGTGGGTTCCCTGATCAAATCAGAGTTCTGTTGAAAAAGTAGAAAGGAAATAGATGGCAACTAAGCCACCTACAGTATCTGCTACAGCATCGAGATAGAAGTCCTTCTTTATATGTGACAGCGCTACAAATGGTCTTTTGTGCGTGACCTTCCTGAAGGAATTCTTACATGCTTTATAAATCCCGAGTGTTTTTCACTTATAAGTTTAGCTAACAGCAACAATAGAAAACTGCTCTGTTCCTTGCAAGTCACTGCTTATTATTCAACAACTGTTCTTGCCATTGTCCCCAGAATATAGATACATTCCCTATCCATACACCCCTCAACCCCAACCCCTGACACGGATCAGAGCAATCTTAAAGTCCAGCTGTACTTTATTGAGAAGTTAAAGAGCATGAAGCAGAATGCAATACAACAATTTTTAAGAACAAAAAAACCCCATAAAACTGATTATGTTTCTTAGAATCCATCAGCTGCACAAGATTTTCTATTGACTTTTCTTGTCTTTAGACTCTTGACTGCTGTTATAGGAGTTAGTGTCTTTTTACCTGATTGAGGTTCCTTAATCACTTCTTCCCTATTTGGAGCCCAGCCTCTCAACTTTCCTTTACTGTCAGGTGAGGGGAGGGGGTGGGGTGGGGAAGAACCTTCTGTCCCTTGCGTAATTCTATAAAACAAACTTCAACATTGTAATAATCTTCCTGGAAGGAGGAAATTTTGCCCAAAGGAAAATAATTCTAGACATTAATATACAGAGCAATTTGGCATTGTTTCAGATCCTTACTTTCATTAAAAAAATCTTATTTCTCATTTATACCATCAAAGCCCCATTTAAGCGATTCCCACACTCCCAACTCCTCCCAAAAGATGAACTTTTCCCCATTGAACTTTGCCTCTAACTAATAAAACTTAGGAATTACATTTCTCTTAATTCTAGCCATCCATTATCAGATATTGGGGACAGGTCTCAGAAGACTCTCTGTAACAACTTCCTTATAAAATGCATCTAGAATTAGTCCTTTCAGTAGAATATAGCTTGTATTTAGCCTGAAAGATAGCTAAGCTGAAGAAACCTTAAAGCAATATTGAATATGATTGAATATATAACCAGTTTTGCTTACCCTAGACAATAGATAAGAACATCTCCATATTCCTAAAATCTTCTCAGAAATAGACTGGAAATGTCCTTCCCTCCCTCAGCATATACATTCAGGATTGAATAAAGACAACAATGACTCTGTATAAGGAAACATGTGGGTGCTGGGTACCTAAGTTTGAAATATTAATGCAATTTTCTGAAATCTTCTGATCTCTTTTGTCCCTCATCCACTTCAGTGGAATATAAACTGTTCTATGCTCACTGTTCCAGGAAAGGATATGTTAGCCTAAAGCAGTTTCTTCTTACTTTTGAATTTTATATGTCTAGTCCTTGAGCAGAGTAGGAAGAACCTAGGACATAAACAGTAGGCTTTTGGAGAGCCACAGGGAGAAACAGAGAGAGTTCAGTGCTTTTTCAGACTGGGGAAAATAATGCCCAAATTAAAGTTAGGAGGAGAGAGGCATGTAAGTGGTAATGGGTAGATGGAAGCAATTTTCTTTGAAAAAGTCTTTGTTTTCCTGTCCCATAATTCAGATCCAAGAGAGATTAAAAATATACCAGAAATTTTGCACAGTCTAATAGCAAGAAAACATATATGTTGTTTTTCAGGTAGATCTAGGGGAAGAAGGAGGCGTTAGGAACCCAAGAAGAAAATGGATGGCTATATGAAGAACCTAAGTAGATGATCATACACATAACGCTTATAGAGCTTTCTGTGTTGACACAAAGGAATGATTTCCTTCAGTAGGACTTTGAAAATTGAAATGAGGGATGATTCAGTGTCAACCCATATGCACTGACAACTAAAAACATGACAGGATGATGAATGTATTGGTAAATAGCATCATGGACAGATGATGATGAGAACCAGATGGCACTCTTTCAGCAGCCAGTAACAAACAATCCAATTGACAAGGACTTAAACAATAAGGACATTCTTTACCTTACATAACAAGAACCCTTGAGGTCTGATCAGTTTAGCAGTACAGTGATGTCATCAAGGCCCTGGATTTTTCATATTCTTCTCAGTCAACCTCAGGTGTTGGCTTTAGTTCTATTTTTTTCCTCAAGGATCATTGGACAGCTCCCATAGATGTTGGCTTCATACTTACTAAACTGCCTCCAAAGAAAATAAGGGCAGTCTCTTGAAAATTTATTTTTATTTGTAAGAGGGAAACTTGCTTGGGATACCAAACGCAGTTTTTCCATATGTGTTTTAGAGGACATGGCTACACTCTCCTGAAGTGCAGGGCAAAATTTGTGAATTCTGTTGGCAAGAAGGTGAAGTAAAGGGGATATGGAGGAAAAGAGAGAATGTGTGTCTGGCAGGTAAAAATGTGTCAGTTGTATTCACCATTATATACTTGTATACCACAACTATGGAGTACAAACTCCCATGACCTTGAGAAGAGGGGAGGGATTTGTTCATTGACATTTATTCTTCAATGTTGGCAGAATTATTTACATAAAAACAGAAGCAAGCCCTTAGAATTGCACAATGTATACATAACTAAAATACTTGTCATTATATCTGAAATTTAAATTTATTTGAATTTCCTTTGTTCTTATTTGCTAAATCTTACAACCCTACCTTCACCAGAGGACTTGGAATATCCCAGGATGCCCAAATCTCCAAGGCCTCCTATGTATCCAGAACTCCCAAATACTAGTCTTCAACAGCAATTACCTTAAACTCAAACAATTTGGCCTAGAGGTAGCTACAATGCAAGTTGTGACTCTACCACATATTGCACTTCTCCTAAAAAAGGCAAAACTCTAGGCGTAAAGGCTCCTTCCTATGGACTCTGTCCAGCAAAATACCCTAGTGCTTTTATTATGCTTTCTGAGATAATGGGAGATGCAAGCATCTATGCCTTCTCTTGTCTTGCTGACCAAGTCATATATGACTTTCCTTGGTTCCTTGATCCCAATCCCCCAAGAGGATTAGTTTTATCACTTACTTTTTTGTACTATACTACACTCTTGAGCCAAGAGACAGGTGAAATGTATGTGTGCTCTTTACACATAGACACAGGTTCATCTTTTACTTCTTCATAACCCATGCTAAAAGACTAATTCTTAGGACAGTGCTTGACATATATAAAGCACTTAGTAATTTTTTACTGAGTGAATGAATCAATTCATTTTACTTTAGGATTGGACACAATTCAAAGGAAACACGTTTTACAAAAAATAAGGCTTTGTATTCCTTGACTGCTTTTAGAAGTGATAGGCTGAAGAAACCCATATATAACTCCTACTAGACACTGATTTACTCTGATGAAGCATAACTTTATGGAGCTGAAACCTGGCCGAGTTCACTGGAATCCACTGATCAAAATTAACACCACTCTTGATGGAAAAAATGAAAACTAGGTGCAACTTAATGGGTTACAATAAGAACACTACATTAGGGCGCCTGGGTGGCTCAGTGGATTAAAGCCTCTGCTTTTGGCTCAGGTCATAATCCCAACATCCTGAGAGCCCGCATCGGGCTCTCTGCTCAGTAGGGAGCCTGCTTCCTCCTCTCCCTGTCTCTCTGCCTGCCTCTCTGCCTACTTGTAATATCTCTGTGTGTGTCAAATAAATAAATAAAATCTTTAAAAAAAAAAGAACACTACATTATTTCTGTGATATTCCTGCCAAAAATGCATAAAATGAATCTAGAATGTAATCCTCAGGAAATATCAAAGTCAAGTTGAGGGACTTTCTGGTAGTCCTGAATCTTCAAAATTCTGAAGAACTGTCTGGACTAAATGACACTAATGAAACTCGACTAAAAGCAATG
Source organism: Ailurus styani (assembly GCA_002007465.1). Lineage (NCBI taxonomy): Eukaryota > Metazoa > Chordata > Mammalia > Carnivora > Ailuridae > Ailurus > Ailurus styani. The sequence goes on along the minus strand of LNAC01000315.1, from coordinate 182,939 downwards.
CTTGATCTTGAATTGGCTCATTTCATTATTGGGGCATTTGATGAACTCGAATCCAAGGGTTAGATGGTAGTACTATCTTAGTACTAACTTCCTGACCTTGATGGTTTTGCATTAGATATATAGGAGAATTCCTGGTCTGTTGAAATAAAGTCCTAATTATTAGTTGGTAACCATCATGTTTGAAAGTTACTGCAACAATCATCATAAAGATATGTCTGCAGTCTACTCTCAAATCATGGAGATAAAACAGTTTTTGTACTACTTTTGTAACTTTTCTTTTCAGCTGAAATTATTGACAAATAACACACAACAAAAACTTGGAGGTTAACAGCTAGCAGTCCAGGCCAGCAATTTGTTCTACTGCAGGCCTTTTGGTCTCTGACATTATTTTCTAATGAGAGAAGACTATAGGTAGAGAGAATGTCTAGAATAGGCCTGCTGGAGAGGATGAGAAAGTAGAGCACTTTGGCAATGAGCTGGGCCGTGAATTTTGTGAATCCCATGAATACATTTCTTTTTTTGCAGGGTAACTCAGAAGCCAGGTGTGAGGGTGATTTCCTTCCCTTAGCCAGAATTTGAAGGCCTCCTGAAAAAATGTAGTACTCGCCATATGTAGAAAAGAGATCTGGGGCACCTGGGTGGCTCAGTGGGTTGAGCCTCTGCCTTCGGCTCAGGTCATGATCTCAAGGTCCTGCGATCGAGGCCCGCATCAGGCTCTCTGCTTGTCAGGGAACCTGCTTTCCCCTCTTTCTCTGCCTGCCTATCTGACTACTTGTGATCTCTCTCTCTATCAAATAAATAAATAAAAATCTTAAAAAAAAAGGAAAAAGAAGAGAGATCTAAAAATTAGTAAAGCCTATGGAATATGTTTCTTATAAATATAACATTTAAGTGGTTTGTTATGCAAAGACTTTGTAATGCAACTGCTTCTGGGGAGGGGAATTGGATGGTAAAGTTCTGGGAAAGAGGGAGATTTTTACTGGATGCAGGAATTGTGCACTATGTGCAAGTGTTTCCTGTTCACAAAAATAAATAATAGTTACATAACAATAGTCATTATTTTTAATATGTCTATGCCAAAATAGGGGATCACTGTCTCTTTTTGTAGTTGATAGAGAAAATGGATTCAAGTATGGGAATATACGGTGAGAAAAGAAACAAATGATCATGTTTCTTCTCTCAGACAAGTGTAGTTTTTTGAGGTCATAGATACTTAAATTCTTGGTATGTTTTCTTCAATCCATTTTCTACAAGCCTTAGGACTAGTGTATATTATACCCAAATTCTGATACTCTGCTGCATTTTGGTTTTAGTTTTGTGTGTTGGATATTTTCTATTTTAGGAAATAACTATGAGTATTTTGTTAATTTTTTTTACATAACTGAGTATTTTAGAGAAATCCTGATTAACATATGCATCAAAGGCTTTTAGCCAAATGTTATTATACATCAAAATTCATGGGCAAATTATTTGAATTGCAGACCAAATGGAATTGACTTTAAATTTTAATATTGGAGTGATAAAAATTCTTTAATGATTTTGTAAAGAACTTCCAAAGGTCTAGAATGTAATTAAAGAATGTTAGTAAACATAAATAGATTGAACAATTTAGATGAGATCATATCCAATGAAATGTTTTTTAAATTGTGTTCCAAATCCATTATAAAATTCTTAAATACCTGAAAACTACTCTATGAGTAGTGAATATTCTATATGTTGATTCAGATATATAAAAATCAGTTGACAGGCCACTGTTTTTTTTAGGCCAGTTCAGATTATCTTTAAATATGAGAAATATAACAGTATAGGAATCAAGATTCATAGAAGGTAGTCCCAGCACTGTCACTTAATATCTGTGTTAGCAAAAGGATATTAATAACAGGGCAGCCTAATTTACAGGGTATAGTGAGCATAAAAATACATCTCATATTATAATTTTGCAACTGTGTTTTGAGAATCATATCATTCTATGAATATATATGATGATAGGAAATGAAACTATGTGGAGGAGTTTGTAGAAATTACAAACTAAATAATTTCCTGAAAAAATCTTTCAATATCTCAGAATATTTTCTCATATTTATTAGCATGTACATAAGCATGTGTCAGGAATGCCTCACTCATTTTGTTTTCATTTAAATTCTCAATTCTGATAAATCATATTGAGTCTCAATGAACATGGCTGATTTTCTTTTTTACTGTGACAATGATTAATTTTTAAATTGCTATAATTTTGGTTTTCACTGCTTTTTCTGTCATGGTAAAAAAAAATACAACATAAAATGCATCATCTTAACCATTTCAAGTGTACAACTTAGTAGTGCTATCTGTTTGCATATTGTTGTCAAGCTGATTTCCAGAAACTTCTATCCTGCAAAACTGAAACTCTTCCCTTTAAGCATTTTCCCCATTTCCCATTATCCAATCCTTGGTAGTTACCATTTTAATTTTCCTTTCTTTGAATTTGACTACCTTCGAAACCTCATACAAGAGGAATCACACATTGTCTTTTAGTGACTGGTTTATTTCCTTTAGCATATTGACCTCATGATGCATGCAGGTTGAATCATGTGACAGGATTTCTTTTCTTGTAAGACTGAGTAATATTCCACTGTATGTATATATTACATTTTTTTTTACATTTTTTTACATTTACATATATTACATTGTTTGATGGGCATTTGGGTTGCTTGGCTATTCTGGATAGTTCTGCTCTGAACATGAGTGTAAAAATATCACTTTGAGACCCAGCTTCCAGTATGTACTCAGAAGTGAGATTGTTGCATCGTATGGTAGTTCTATTTTTGTTTTTCTGAGGGAACACCATATTATTTTCCATAGTGGTTCCATCATTTACATTCCCACCAATGGTATATAAGGATTCCAAATTCTCTAGATCCTTGTCAACACTTGCTATTTTCTGTTGTTTTTATTTTTTTTAATAGTGGCCATCCTAGTGTGTGGGGTGATACTGTATTATAATTTTGATTTGCATTTGTCTAATGATTAGTGATGTTGAGCATCTTTTAATATGCTGTTGGTCGTTTGTAGATCTTCTTGGGGAAATGTCTATTTAAGTCCTTTGCCTCTTTTGTAAAGACCTTTGTGTTTTTGTTGTTGACTTTTAGGAGTACTCTATATTATAGATATAAACCTTTTATCGGATATATTATTTGCAAGTACTTTTTCTCTTTCCATAAATGGCTTTTTCAATCTGTTGATTTTTTTTAATGCACAGAGGTTTTTAAGTTTTATGAAATTCTAATTGTCTATTTTTGGTTTTGTTGCCTATATTTTTGATGTCAAATCCAAGAAATCATTTCAAATCCAATGCTATGAAGTTTTCCCTTATGATTTCTTCTAGAAGTATTATAGTTTTAGGTTTATATACAGGTCTTTAATCCATTTTGAGTTAATTTTTGTATAGGGTATAAGGTAAGGATCCAACATCATTCTTTTACATGTGGATATTTGTTTTCCTAAGTAAGTTTGTTGAAGACACTCTTCCAGTGTTTTTGGCATCCTTGTTGAAGATTATTTGACCATATATTAGAGGGTTTATTTCTGGGCTCTCTATTCTACTCCATTGGTCTGTATGTCTTTATTTATGCAAGTACAGCACTGCTTTGATAACTGTGCTCTGCAATATATTTGAAATCAGGAAGTTTGAGGGCTCCAGGTTTGTTTTTCTTTCTCAAATTTTTTTGTCTCTTTGGGAATATCATGAGATTCCACATGAATTTTAGTGTGATTTTTTTTTTTTAAACAAAAAATGTCTCTGGGATTTTGGTAGGGATTGTGCTGAATGTTTAGATTGGTTTATATATTACTGAAAAGATAATATAAGGTCTTCCACTCCCTGAATATGGGATATCTTTTCATTTATTTTTCTCTTTGATTTCTTCTAATAATGTTTTTTATAGTTTTCAGTGTATAAATCTTCCTCCTTGGTTAGGTTTATTACTAAGCATTTTATTTTATTTTATGTTACAGTAAATTGAATTGTTTTATTAATTTCCTTTTTTGTTACTTGTTAGTTTATAGAAATGTAATTGATTTTTTTGTATTGATTTTGTATCCTACAATTTTGCTGAATTTGTTTATTCTAAATTTTTTTTTGGTGTATCTTTAGGGTTTTCTCTATATAAAATTATGTTATCTACAAATAGATAATTTTAGTTTTTCCTTTCCACTTGGAAAGTCTCTTGGATGCCTTTCTAGTTCTTGCCTAATTATTCTCAATAGGACTAAACAATACTATACTGAATGTATTGAGAGTGGGCTACTTGTCTTATTTCTGATCTTTAAAAGTTTTCAGTACTTTACCATTGAATATGATGTTAACTGTGGCCTTTTCTATATAACCTTTATTATGATGAGGTAGTTTCCTTATATTCTTTGTTTGTTTAGTGTTTTTATCATGAGAGGGTGTTGAATGTTGTCAAATGCTTTTTCTGCACAATTAAGATAATCATGTGGTTTCAGCCTCCATTCTATTAATATATTGTATTACATTGAATATTTTTTATATTTTGAAACATTCCTGCATTTTAAATATAAATCCTCTTTGGTCATGATGTATAATACTTTTAATATGCTGCTGAATTCAGTTTGCTAATATTTTGTTGCAGATTTTTATATCCATGTTTATCAATACTATTGGTCTGTAAGTTTTCTTCTAGTATCTTTGTCTGCCTTTGGTGTCAAGCCTCATAGTACAGGTCTTATAGACTGAGTGTAAAAACATTCTCTCATCTTCAATTTTTTGGAAGTACTTGAGAATGGTTGGTGTTAAAATGTTTGGTAAAATTCTCCAATGAAGCCATCTCTAGTTCTGGGTTTTTCTTTGTTGAGGGGTTTTTGATTACTGATTCAGTCTCCTACCTAGTTAGTATTCTGCTAAGATTTTCTATTTCTTCACAGTTCTATTTGGTTGGTTGCATGTTTCTAGGAATTTATTTATTTTAGGTTATCAAATTTGTTTGCATGCAGTTGTTCACAGTATTCTGTTTTAATTCTTTCTACTTCTGTTCAATGGTTGTAATGCTTCCTCTTTTATTTCTGAATTTAGTTATTTAAGTCTATTTTTTCCTAGTTAATTTAGGGCTTGTCAATTTTGTTGATCTGTTTAAAAATCCAATTTGTAGTTTCAGTGATGTTTTGCTATTGTTTTTCTGTTTGGTGTTTTATTTATCTCTGTTCTAATCTTTATTATTTGGGCTCTGATAGATTTAAGTTTAGTTGCTTTTTTTTTCCTGCCTTTTCTAACTTTTTTCAGGTAAATTTACTTGTTGGTTTGAGATCTTTTTCTTTATGAAATTTGCACTTACAGCTCTAATCTTCCCTCTTAGCATTGCTTGTGCTACATGCAGTCCGTAAGTTTTGGCACACTGTGTTTTTGTTTTCATGTGTCTCAATGTACTTCTACTTTTTCCTGTGACTTCTTTAACCCATTTAAGAATGTGTTGTTTAAAAATGTGTTACATTTCCATGTATTCATGGATTTTTTTGTTTTCTTTCTATTGATTTTTAGTATCCAGAAGTGATAATTTGCAGTATTTCAATCTTGTAAAATTAGTTGAGACTTTTTTTGTGGCCTAACATGAGGTCTAAGGTGAAAAATACTCCATGTGTCTTTGAGAAGAATGTGTATTCTGTTTTTGTTGGGTGGAATGTTCTGTATATATATATCTGTTAGATTTAATTGGTCTGTATCATTGAAGCCTCTATTTCATTTTCTCTATTTTATTCATTGTTGAATGTGAGGTATTGAAGTCTCCTGCTATTCTGTTGCTTTCTATTTCTTTAATAAGTAAAAAAATTACTTTATATAGTAAGAGCTTCAATATTTGGCACATAATTTATAATTGTTATTTTGTTGAATTGACACTTTAATCATTATGTAATTTTCTTTTCTGTCTATTGTAAAATTTTGACTTAAAATCTAGTTTGTCTTATATTCTTGTGACTCCTGCCCTCTTTGGTTTACCATTTGTATGGAATATCTTTTATCCATTATTTCACTTTCAGCCTTTATGTGTTTTCATTTCCAAAGTGAGTTTCTTATAAATGGCATGTAGTTTGATTTTTTAAAAATCCATTTAGCCATGTATATGTTTTATTTTTTGATTTTTATTTTTTTAAATTTTTTATTATTTGCCCCAGGGGTACAGGTCTGTCAGTCCTCAGGCTTACACCTTTCACAACACTCACCATAGCACAAACCCTCCTCAACGTCCATAACCCAGTAACCCTCAGGCCATGTATGTGTTTTAATTGGGGAATTTAATCCATTTACATTTAAAGTAATTGTTGATAGAAGGCTTACTATTGCCAATTTGTTAATTGTTTTCTATATATTTTGTAGTTTCTTTGTCTCCCATTTTCTCTTACCTCCTTCCCTTAGTTTTTATTAGTTTTTGTAGTGAGATGCTTTGATTCTGTTTTCATTTCCTTTTACATATATTCTATAGATATTTTGGTTGTGGTTAACATTGAATTTGCCAAAATATCTTAAAGTTATTGCATTCTATTTTAAACTGATAACAACTTATTTGTAATCACCTACAAAACTCTACTCTTCTACAACTTCACCTCCCCACATTTTGTTGCTGATGTCACAAATTTTATCTTTAAAGATTATAAAATCATTAACACAAATATATACATTTTAATGTTTTTGTAACTTAAATTATATACAAAAGTTAAAAGTGACCAATATAATAGAGGTTACTAATTTTTGTCTATGTGTTTACCTTTATTATTATTATTTTTTTTAAAGATTTTATTTATTTATTTGACACAGAGAGAGAGATTACAAGTAGGCAGAGAGGCAGGCAGAGAGACAGGGAGAGGAGGAAGCAGGCTCCCTGCTGAGCAGAGAGCCCGATGCGGGCCTCGATCCCAGGACGCTGAGATCATGACCTGAGCCGAAAGCAGAGGCTTTAACCCACTGAGCCACCCAGGCGCCCTATGTGTTTACCTTTAATGGAGAAATTTATATTTCTGTATGGCTTACAACCTGAAGGACTCCTGTTAGCATTTCTTGTAGAATGGGTTTAATGGTAATGAACTTTCTCAGTTTTTGTTTATCTGGGAATTTTAATTTCTCATTTTACATTTAATATATTTTGGTAGACAGTTTTTGTTTGTTTGTTTGTTTTGTTTTGTTTTGTTTTTTCTCAATACTTTGAATAGATCACTCTCCCTTCTGGCCTAAAAGATTTCTGCTGAGAAATCTACCAATAATCTATGAAAGTTTCCTTATATATGACAGGTTGTTTTTCTTTTGCTACTTTCAAGATTCTTTCTTTGTCTTTGATTTTTGGCAGATTGGTTATAATGCATTTTTATGTGAATCTCTTTGAGTTAAATCTAGTTGGATTACATTGAGCTTCTTGAATTACTCACTTCTTTACACAGATTTGAGAATTTTTCAGAATTATTTCTTCAAATAAGCTCTCTGCCCCTTTTGCTTTTTCTTCTCCTTCAGTGATCTTATAATGTATATTATAATATTTATATCATTAAATTATGACTAAAGCTGCTATAAAGGTCCATGGAGAAGCTTCTGGGCGGGAATTATTTTTGCATTTAATTTGGGTAAATATCAAGGAGTGTGATTGGTGAACCCCATTGTAAGAATGTCTTTAGTTTTATAAGAAATTTCCAGAATGTCTTCCAAAGTGGCTGTACTATTTTCCCAACACCAAATAATGTGATTCCCTGTTGTTTTGAATCATTGCCAGTAGTGGCCACTCTAATAGGTATATAGTGGTTCTCATTCTTTTAATTTCCATTTCCCTGATTACCTATGTTGTGGGGTATCTTTTCACATACATTTTTGCTATCTTTATATCTTCTTTGATGAAATAAATGTTTGTTAAGGTCTTTGGCCCATTTTTGAATTGTGTTGTTCATTCTCTGTTACTGAATTTCAAGAATTCTTTGTATATTTTGAGTGACAGTCTTTTATCACATATGCTGTTTTTCAAATATTTTCTTTCAGTCTGTGGCCTTAAAAATAAACAACTCTTGAAAGTGTCTTTTGCAGAGCTGAAAATTTTCAATTTAATTTTAATAAAGTTCCTCTTTATCAGTTTTTTTCTGTCATGTATTATTCCTTTGTGTTGTGTCTGAAAAATTATCACCAAACCCAAGTTATATTGATTTTTCTTATCTCCTAAGAATTTTATAGTTTTGCCCTTTTCTGTATGTGGATGTGCGGTTTTTAAAAAGACTATCCATTTGTTGAAAATCCATCTTTTTCCCCCATTGTATTGCCTCTGCTTCTTTATCAAAAATCAGTTAACTATACTTATGGAAGTATATTTCTGTGCTGTTTTGTTCCATTGATCTATTTATCTATTCTTTCACCAGTATCACACTGTCTTGATTACTGTATTAACAGTAAGTCTTGAAGTTGGGTTGGATCAGTTCTTTAACTTTATTCTTCTCATTTAACATTGTGTTGACTATTTTGGATCTTATGCCTCTGCATACAAACTGTAGAATCAGTTTTTTGATATCTACAAAATAATTTGCTTAGATTTTTATCAGGACTGCATTGGATTCATAGAATAATTTGGAAGAACTGATGTCTTGACAATACTGTTTTCCTATCCATGAACATGGAGTATCTCTCCATTTATTTAGTTCTTCTTTGATTTCATTCAAAAGAGTCATTTAGTTTTCCTCTTATAGATCTGGTATGTATTTTGTTAGATTTATAACCCAAGGGTTTCATTTATTGAGATAATAATGTAAAATGTATTGTGCTTTCAACTTCAAATCCCACTTGCTTATTTTTGGTATAGAGTAATGTGATTGACTTAAGTATGTTAATCTTTTATTATCCACCTTACTATATTATTAATTTTAGGATTTTTTTGCCCCACTCTTTCCAGTTCTCTACACAGATGATAATTTCATCTGAAAAGATTTTTTTCCTNTGTGATTGACTTAAGTATGTTAATCTTTTATTATCCACCTTACTATATTATTAATTTTAGGACTTTTTTCCCCACTCTTTCCAGTTCTCTACACAGATGATAATTTCATCTGAAAAGATTTTTTTCCTTCAATTTGTGTATCTTGAATATGTCATAGCTTTAGCAAGGAATTTACATGCATTTTTTAAAAGGAGTGGTGAAAGGTGATAACCTTGGTCTTGAACTTGGTGGGAAAGCCTTGAGTTTATCACCATTAAGTATAATGTAAACTGTAATTTTTTTATATATGTACTTTGTTAAGTTGAGGAATTTCTTTATTCTTAGTTTGCTGAGAGTTTTGATCACAAATGGACGTTACATTTTGTCACATCTCTTTTGTGCTTCTATTAGTATGATCATGTGATTTTTCTTCATTAGCCTGTTGATATGATAGATTAATTTATTTTAGAATGTTGAGACAGTCTGGCATACTTTGGATAAATCTCAGTTGATTGTGCTCTGTAATGCATTTTATCCATGCTTGGATTTGATATGTGAATATTTTGTTGATGAGAGATATTGGTCTATCGTTTTTATATAGTATATTTTTCTAGTTTCAGTATTAGGGCAATGCTGACCTCACAGAATGAGTTAGGAATTATTCTCTCCACCTCCATTTCTTAGAGATTATAGAGGATTAGTATAATTTCTTGAGGTTTTGATAGATTTCACCAGTAAAACTAGCGGGGCATGATGTTTTCTATTTTTGAAAGTTATTAGCTATTGATTCAATGTCCTTAGTCTATATAAGCCTATTCAAGTGTATTTCTTCTTGTGTGTTTTTGCTAATTGTGTCTTTCAAAGAATTATTGCAGTTGATGTAGGTTACCAAATATGTAGGCATAGAAGTGTTCATAGTATTCTTTATTAATTTTTAAATCTATTTGAGATCTATAGTGATGTCTTCTCTTTCTTTTTTAGTATTAGTAATTTGTGTGCTCATTTATTTTTTCTTAGCCTGGCCAGAGGCTTACCAATTTTATTGGCCCTTTCAAAGAACTATCTTTTGGTTTTAATGATTTTCTACATTGATTTCCTATTTTCAATTTTATTGATTTTGCTATCCTTTTTAATATTCCTTTATATAATTTTTTAATATGATGAAGTTTAAAATATATTTTCCAGTACTGAACCTTCTTACAGTCTCTGAATTTTGAACCATGCATAGTATTTTTTTAAGGGTTCTATTTATTTATTAGAGAGAGAGAGAGAGAGAGAGAGAGAGAGAGAGAGAAAGCATGCACACAAGAAGTTGGAGCAGCAGGCAGAGGGAGAGGGAGAGGCAGGTTTTGGTCTGAGCAGTGAGCCTGATGCAGAACTTGATTCCAGGATTCTGGGATCATGATCTGAGTTGAAGGCAGATGCTTAGTCAACTGAGCCATTCAGGTGCCCCATCCATGCATGGAATTTTAACGAGTCTGTTGATGTAATAATTTTTCCTTTAGATATTTATACTATAACTACAGTCATAATGGAAATTGATTTTAAAGTTTTATTTGTCAAAATCCTTGCTAGGTTTTGGTGTTCTGTGTAATAGTAGAATTTCCAGAGGTAAATAAAAAAAACCAAAAACACTTTAACTTGTTTAAGCATGAAGTGCTTTATTAAAGCACATTAGGTAGCAAACTTCACTATGGAAAATCATCATAAAGTGGCTTGTACATAATTCAGTAAGATTTGTCTGTCAGAATGTGAGATTAACCACAAAAATTCAGTGTGAGGTGTGCCAACTCAGTGGTGTTTCTAGCAATTCTGTGTGGCAAATTGAAGAAAGAAGGAAGTCAAGTGCAAGAATGCTAGAAGAGAAACGTGTTGGGCCCATGATGAATATGGAACAGTTGAACTCTCAATTGGTGGCCTACTTTCTGAATTTATAAAGAAGGAAAAAGTAAAATAAAATTGTCATCTTGTTTAAACAGTTTAAATTTTTATTATTTTTAAAGATTTGAGAGAGAGAGCGAGCGAGCAAGAGAGCATGTGAGTGAGCATGTGAGTGGGGGGAGTAAAAGAGGGAGGGAATCCTCAAACAGACTCCCCATTGGCTGATTTGGGACCAGCCCCACCACTCATGAGATCAGGACCTGAGCAGAAACCAGTAACCACTCACTCAACCAACGGAGCCACCCAGGCACCCATAAGTTTTTATTTTATTTTTGCTAGTATATGGAGCTAAACTTAATCATAATTGTTACAGGCTTCATACCAAAACTTGGCTATTTAATCTTTTCTTGATTACAAATTTTAAATTGACAAGTCTTAGAATCTGAAAGAATTTCAACATTTTCAAGAGGAGCCAAATTGAACCAGTTATAGATTTTGTATAATTTTATATATTACATATTTTTAAATATTATAAATCTTTCTAGTTACTAAAAAAACCCAAATGGAATAATGCATCCCTTTGGGAATCATGGATATTAATAATCAAAATTTTGAATAGTGCAGCTACAGAGATATTTGTCATTTACCCATTAATTTTCTGGTTTTACTTGTGTAGCAGTCTGATACATATTGGAAAATGACAGTAGATTATAAGGATATTAATTGGGTGGTACAATTATAGCTGCTTTTTTATTTTTTTATTTTTATTTATTTATTATTACTTTTTAAAGATTTTATTTATTCATTTGACACAGAGAGAGAGATTACAAGTAGGCAGAGAGGCAGGCAAAGAGAGAGGAGAGAGGAGGAAGCAGGCTCCCCGCTGAGCAGAGGGCCTGATGCGGGGCTAGATCCCAGGACCCTGGGATCATGACCTAAGCCAAAGGCAGTGGCTTTAACCCACTGAGCCACCCAGGCACACTGCTTTTTTAGATATACTGTCTTTTTTTTGGATAATGTGATAAACCCCTGGCATTGAAAAGGAGTTATGTGCCCATAAACTTGTTTCTTTTTCCCTTTTTTAAAAACTTGTCTATTTTTAGCAAATACAGATCATCAGGAATTAAGCCTTTACATTCCTGCTTTAAGAATAGATGATAGTCAGTATTTGTGCCATAATACAGTCTTAGGTGACATTTGACAGTTCATCATTTCCACAGGCCATCATTCCTGGGACACCTAACTAATAACTTCTTAGAGGATTGTGGGAAAACCAGGAAATCAGGGAGCAGCAAGTTCAGGTCCCCCTCAAGTGGAGTAGAATAGTAGCAGTTAATAAGGGAACTATTTCTAGATCTCTTTACCCCCACAAGTGGGGTAAAACAGTAGGTTAACAAGAAAACTATTTATATATCCCGGAAGTCATGAAACAGAAAAACCAACAAAGGATATGGAGGCATCCCAGTGTGGCAAAGAGAGGGAGTTATTATCCCTCTACATCAGAAAGGATAAAAGGAAGAAACAGTTGTACAAATCCAGAGATAGTAGTTATACCCATTGAAGATGTCAGCTTGGTAGAAGTTATGTGGTCTTTGTTGTCTGGATGTAGTCTTCCCAGAGAAAATAACATGCAATATGCTGTGAAAAACATACTCGATGGAACAGGTAATATCCAGTAACAGGAGGCAAACAGGTTGGTGGATCTCTATGGGTTTTTGAGGCAAAGTAGATGGAATCAATTGTCTAGCTGTTGTCCATTGTCCATTTGCTGGATATTAAATAATTAGCAGTGAAAACATTGGGAAACATGCTGACATTGTGAATTCAATACTGTCTGATAGTTATCAACTGAATTTATTTAGTAGTATTTCATCATCAAATGAAAGTAGTACGGTAACAGATTCAAGACAAAGACGAGACTATCATAGAACACACTGTCCCAGCCTACCTGTTTATGCTATTGTCGAGCTCTCCGCCAACAACTGTGTTTAACCTCAGTGGTGCTCCCATGGGATGTTTACATGAAAGAATGGCATTACTTCATCAGTATCTAAGCTTGTTTGGGAAATAAATAATCATGATATTGAGAATTATTGTCTCTTGCAGAATGATATAAATCCTTTGAACTAGTGGGCAGTGTATGACACTACCTCCCTCATTGACTGGGTGTGTGTGTGTGTGTATGTGCATTTGCTTGTACATGTGTGTATTTACAATTCCCCAAAACTAGAAGTGTGGATGAAGCTTTGCAAGAATATATTTAATAACTCACTTAAAAATTTTGTCTGGATCTCCGTGACTCTGACCTCAGTTTGTTCAGAGGTGTTCATAATCAAATTGTGAGAAAAACTTTCACCAAATAATATAATTAGAAGCTGATAAAGTGGCTGAGATTGCTACCTGGCCATTTCAAACAACTCTTGCCAAGAGGGAAGTGGGAAAAGATAGGATAGGGAGAAAGGCTAAAGTGATTGTCATGCTTTTTTGAAGAGAAATAGTGTGGTTGCTAAATAGGCTCAGGAAAGAGAATAGTTAAAACCTGGAGGAGTGTCTAGTACAATAACATGCTCATTGAGATTTTATTAAAAATTAAGCCCACAATAATTCCAAAAGCTCAGATAGAAAAGTTTGGAAAGTACTCCTAGGTAAAGAATTTTAACTTGAACAGATAGGTACTATGAGGGGAAGTCATAGTTGTTAGCTATAACATTGTAAATAGTTACACAATTTAGAATTATAACATTTATCTTTTTTCTGTCTTCACATGAATTCTAATTGAAAATTTAAAAAAAATCATCCTTCCCTATTATTTGGGGAGACCTCGGGTTTGAAGTTGGATACCATCACAGAGAATGGCTTTGGATTGCTTATTTTAGAGAAGGAAATAGTGTGTGTGTGTGTGTGTGTGTGTGTGTGTGTGTGTGTGTGTGTGTGAGAGAGAGAGAGAGAGAGAGAGAGAGAGAGAGAGAAAGACACTGTAATACATGAAACAGAATCTAACGTAAGATGGGGACATTTTAATTATATCTAAAAATTGCATATGTATTTGAATATCTACTTCTATGAGGAGTGAAACACTTACTCTCTTTTCCCCATTTTTATACTCTCTGTTCTTGTATCAATAATGACATCACAAGAGCTAGATTTTTAACATTCCATGAAGTCATATAGAATCTGTCAGTCACCATGTCTCAGGTGCCACCAATTTGCCTTTACTAAAGGATGAACCCTCATTCAATTGAGTTAGTTTCCACTTCTTAGCATTTGAATGTGGAGTGGATTATCACAGACCACAGACTTTGGAGCTAGAAAGACCCAATGATAGTAGCTTGGAAGAGATTCTCCGTAAGTTTATGCAGCTTTTTTTTTAAGTCTTAATTTTATATTTTCCTTTGATTTGGTGAGTTGCCAAGTAAAGTATTCTTTCTTTCTTTTTTTTAAAGATTTTATTTATTTATTTGACAGAGAGAGAGTGATTACAAGTAGGCAGAGAGGCAGGCAGAGAGAAAGGGGAAAGCAGGCTCCCTGCTGAGCAGGGATTCCAGGCAGGGTCTCCATCCCAGGACCCTGAGTTCATAACCTGAGCCAAAAGCAGATGCTTAACTGACAGAGCCACCCAGGTGCTCAGTAAATAATGTTTCAGTGAATGTAGGGGTTCATGTATATTTTTGAATTAGTGTTTTTGTTTTCCTTGGATAAGTAGTAGAATTGTTGGATCATATAGTAGCTCTATTTTATTTTATTATTTTTTGTGTGTGTGTGGAATGTCCATTCTCTTTTCCATAGTGGCTGCCTCAATTTTACATTCTGACCAACAGCAAACTAGGGTTCCCTTTTCTTTACATGTTTGTCAACACTTATTCTTCTTGTTTTTTTGACAATATCCATTCTTACAGTTATGAGGAGTTTTACATTGTTTCATTTTGTTTAAAGATTTTATGTTATTTTATTTTAATATTTTTTAGAATTTTATTTATTTACTTGACAGAGAGATAGAGAGCACAAGTAGGCAGAGCGACAGGTAGAGGGAGAGGGAGTAGCAGGCTTTCTGCTGAGCAGAGAGCCTGATGCGGGACTCAGTCCCAGGACCCTGAGATCATGACCTGAGCTGAAGGCAGCTGCTCAACTGAATAAGCCACCCAGGTGCCCCAGAGATTTTATTTTTAAGCAATCTCTACTCCAGTGTGTCGCTTAAACTCCCAACCCCGAGATAAAGAATCGCATGCTAAAAAAAAAAAAAAAAAAATCACAGCTCTACTGACTGAGCCAGCCAGGGGCCCCTATATCTTTACATTATGTAGAATTAGAGATTCCAAACTATATTATTGACCTTTTTTTTTTTTTTACCACATAAGATAGGAATTGTGTTCACCTGCAAAAAAAACTAGAGATCTTACTAGAGTGGCTTAAACACAGAAGAGTTAAGAATCTTTTCTAAAATAATGCTGATGATAGGCACTCTGGGGCCAGTCTGGTAGCTCTACAGTTACCAGTTATCAGGGAACCAGGCTTCTTTGTATTTGTGTTTTTTGTTTTTTAACTTGCTCGCACTGGAATCAGATCCGAAGTTCCTATAATGTATAACATGGCTGCCAGAATTTTGTATATGACTTCTATATTTTAAGAAGAAAGAAGGAAGGGGAATAAAAAAATTAATTCCTTTCAACAAAGTCACCTTCCTAATATATTTCCTGGTATATCTCATTATCCAGAACTTGGTCAAAAGCCTACTCTGTGCTGCAAAGGAAGTTGGGAAATGTGGGCTTTAGGGTGGCCAGCAATAATCTTAGCTAAGAAGCAGGATTCTTTTACTAAGGAGTATGTAGAAAACAGCAATTTTTCTGCTACTTTCTTCCTGAACAACCCTTCTAATTTGTTGTTTGTCTTTATACTATAACTAAAATGTTTCTGTTTTAAAAGTTTTACTGGATACTTCAGATTATTCTTTGTTAAGCATACAATCTTAGTATACTTTGGTTGCTGTACAAATAATGTGTGGAAGTCCAAAGACCATACCAAAAAAAAAAAAAGCTTCAGTTCATAATTTCTTACTTGAAATAAGTTTTGCGAGATAGAACAACCCAACATGTAATCATTGTTTTGGAACTTGGTAATAATTGTTAATGGCTCTGTTGGTTATGTTTTTTTTGGGGGAAATAAACACATTTTATCTCATTTATATTAAATAAAAAGCTATTGGTATTTGTATTTTACTATTTAAATGTTTCATTATTTTACCATATTATTTTCTTATTTTATAACTAATATATTTACCTTAAAATAGCACACTTTTGGTAGAAAGTTAAAAACTAAACATTAGTTCCCTAGGAATTGAGATGAAGACTACATAGTTTATTTCTGTACTCTCTTCCTGTTAGCTGGTAAAGCAGGTAAATGTCGACAACAGTAATCAGTGGTTGGTGTGAATAGTGTATTACTTACTATAAAAATAGAGTCTTACGATAATTGGAACATTAAGAATGATTTTTCTATATAGTATATTCTACAGGCTCAACCAGTGGAAGCAGTGATTTTAATTTGCCCTTCTGGGGCTGCTCCTTCATTGAATGCTCACCCTTTTTATACCTTGATCTACCGATTGTGGTTTGTCTAAAAACATGTTCTCATTTGGCTTCTTTTTTTCCCCCCTTGGCCTTTTTAATCTTTCTGCTCCTGTTTCCCCCATCCAAGTTGCCAGTCTTCCATTTCAGTATGATTCCATAGGGAGGTAGGGGAAGAGAGGATAAAGAAGCTGATATTCTGATTTAGCACACAATGGATTATTTAAAAAGCAGATTTTCACATTTCACAAGGCAAGGATTACTCTACCTTCTACACGCTCTTAACCTCTTATATTAGTTGCATTATAAGCAGTTCCCAATTGTAAATAATGCTAGATGCATTCAGTAGATGAGGACAAAAAAAAAAAAAAGCTCCTTTTATTCTAGAGTGAGTGTACCTGTGTATAATTGTAGGTATTTATATTTTTCTATTTATGAAAGTGATTTTAAGCAAAATTTTACAAATGCACAATTACTATGTATCTTATGTTCTTCTATGCCACCTTTATTGTTGTAGAATTTGTACTTCAAGAAGTGAAGAGTTTGGGCCATGTAATTTTGAACTGAGTTAAGTGAATATGTAGTTGATGACAGATTTCATGAAAATACTAATGAATGCAGTTTGAATATTTTGTTTACCTTAGTTATCAGTTTTTCTATCAGTCTAAAAAACATAGAAATTCAAAAACAAAACAAAGAACAAAAAACAAACAAAAAAACATAGAAATTTGAAGCCTGAATACTATGCATATATTTTACTATTCAGTAATACATAAGTTGCACTCAAATTAGAGCTTAGGGTACTATGGAAAATATCCTAACAAGTTCCTGATTGAAATATTTTAAAGGTAAAGTTCATTTCTTTATTTATCTGTAAGTACTTCATGTTTTTAAGTTGTGAAATTCAGATTTCACGATAATCAATTGGTCGAGAAAATATATCCTCTTATTTTTTTAAAAAGATTTATTTATTTGAGAGAGAGGGTGGGAGGGCATGAGGAAGAGGGAGAGAGAGAGAGAGAGAGAGAGAGAGAGAGAGAGAGAGAGAGAGAGAGAGAATCCCCCCCAGATTCCCTGCTGAGCACAGAGCCTGACACAAGACTCTCAGGATCCATCTTAACAACCCTGAGATCACAACCTGAGCTGAAATCAAGAGTTGGAGGCTTATCTGACTGAGCCATCGAGGCGCCCCCCCACCCCTTATTTTTAAAGCAGGACTACAGTGTAGTAATTTTTTCTTCTGAGTTTTCATGCAGAATATGATCCTTTGTAGAATATATTTAAAAACATTTGGAAAAAAGTCTGAAAGTTTATGTTTTCTCTAGAGTGATTGAATTATATTCTATTTGCAACTTTAAAATGAAGAATCTCTGTATTATACACCTGAAACTCTTATAACATTGCATGTTAATTGTTATTGAATTAAAACAAAATGAAGTGAATTAAAAAATAAAATGAAGAGGAAGAAGAAACAAGTACTTCAGGAACCTTTCTGGTGGCATTTTTCCTCATGATTGAGTTCTCATGTTGATAATCAAACTATGAAGTGAATATTAATTAAAACAGACTATGTCTGAAAGTTAAAAAAAACTAATTAAGTAAATAAAATATTTTTTTTATTCATTTAAAATATGCCTCTCTGTTTCTATGGGAATTTCAGAGATTCAATTAGATTAACTCAGACTTTGTGGGAAGAGAATTTGTTGCTGAGGTTCAATAAAGGTTATCTAAGCCTGTAAATTTACTTTGAAAATCATACAGCAAATAGTCTATTTAGTCAGCCAGAAAACATCACTCAGCTTAGTGTTGAGCTTTAAGAATAATAAAGAGCTCAGCATCCCGAATTTATTCACATATCTTATATGAATGATTAACTTTAACTTCAGAATTATATTCCAGGAATATATGTATTATACTATTGTAAAAGTTACAATCTTCTTTCTAATGACCATTTTAAAGTGACCCAAATAATCTCATTTCTATAAAATAAGTGCTTTATCATATACAGTTTAAAGAAATGTACTCATAAAGCTTATACCATATTTTAACCAGAAATTTTTAATTAAAGATGAGGCATCGTGTTGAATGAGGAGGGAGTATGCATAATCCCTGCCTGTTTTAAAAAATTCATAATAGCCTTTTTTGTTTTAATTCTAATTTTGAGACATTTTCTGAGTTTTAAAATTCCCCAGCTTCCTTTAATGTTGAGACAATCTAATATAAATCAGAGACATTTTATTGAGAATTAATGGACACGGCATTTTTGTGTAAGTGCATTAGTTTCCATGGAAACGTAGCAAATATTCTTTACGCTATTTCTTTTAACAGAATGTGTTACAAATGATTTTTAAGTTACTTTGTGTGACTAGATGTTATGTTACGAATAGAAATGTACTATTGGACTTCGTGATAGACAGCTATGGCTTGCAAGTGCAGGAGATAATAAAATCCTTTCTTAAAAACAATCTCTCAAACTTACAAACATGACTTCAGCTTTAGGTTTTTCTTTTCTTTTCTTTTCTTTTTTTGAACTTCAGTAAGAAAAATAATTTTTAACAAGGAAATTCTACTCTGTTTTATGGCTAACGCTTTAAGGCTGGCTAAGAACAGATTCAGTAGAGTGAGAAATCACCTCATGACTCTTGAACCTTCATAAGCTAAATAAAATTGTTTGTGGTGATCCCTTGAAAACTTTATCTGAGACTCAATACTAGTTGAAGTGGAAAAATCATGGCTCAAAATTCTATAATGCTGTAAAGAAGAAATTGGGTCATATTGGCCAGGGTTAGTGAAGGCATGATTGAAAAGCTGAACAGGAGCGTGGCTTGACTCTGGTGAGATCTCACTAAGCTGTTAGGTCAAAGTTGTGCTGACAGGGAGCTGTACCTGAGAACCAGGCAGGACTTTAGTGATTTACTGCGGATTTCCCCAAAGAATTTTTCTTAGACCAATCAATTGGATAGATTACATGTAGGTGTAAATATTGTATAAGGATTTGATTTATAATATTTAATGGTAATATGAGTTGGTTTGACAAATTAAATGCCTCTCTAGATTTCTTATTCATAGGGGGAAGTTATGGAGAGATTGAAGAAATAAGGTATATATAAAAATAGCCAATGTATGAAATGTCATATGGATATTTAAGTATGTGAGTTGGAATGTGGGAAAACCATGTAGAAGATGTTAGGAATTATTCTTCACCTGACAACCAATATTTAAATTGGATAATGAGGTGTAAAACCTTACTTTTAGCTATATAAAAAGCATAAAAATATCATTTTTGTTCATTTTGTTTTTTTTCTGTGTATAGTTTACTATTTTTTTCTCCAGATGCTGCTAGATATTAGCTGGAAAGGAGTGTCAAATACATTATATTTCTTTTTTTTTTTAAAGATTTTATTTATTTATTTGACAGAGAGAGAGATCACAAGTAGGCAGAGAGGCAGGCAGAGAGAGGGGAAGCAGGCTCCCTGCTGAGCAGACAGCCCGATGTGGGGCTCGATCCCAGGACCCTGAGATCATGACCTGAGCTGAAAGCAGAGTCTTTAACCCACTGAGCCACCCAGGCGCCCAAATACATTATATTTCATTTTAAAATGACTTTATTGATTATGTATACATACACACACATAAATGTGTTCAGTTTAATAAATCTTGATATTGTCTCTTTAATGAAACCATCACCATAATCAGCATAGTCAACATTTCCTTCCCCTCAGAAATTTCCCTTGTGACTCTTTGTTGTCAGTCTATCTTCAGTCCTGGCCAATCACCAATCTGTTTCTGTTATTTTTAGCTTTTATTTTTCCATTTTTTATCTACATCAAGTTAATTTTTGGACACGGTGTGAGGTAAGGGTTGAAGATTATTTTTAAATTCCTTATAGCATTATTTTTTAAAACACTGTTTTTTTTCCACTAACTTTCCTTGGCATATTGATAAAAATTAGTTGTGTTCGGTGTATTTCTATTTCTAGACTCTCTTTGTTTTAACTGACCTACATGATTATCTTCATGTTAATTCTATACCATTTTGATTACTGTAGCTTTTCACTCAAACCTGAAATCAAGTAGTACAAGTTTTTCAGCCCTACTCTATATTTCAGAAATCAAATAAGTTTTGAAAGAATGAACTATACAAAATTATCTGTTTCTTAATGGAGAACTTCGAAGAACTTTTAATATGTTGATGTGATTTGTAAATTTAAAGAGGAAATATTCAGTAAAGGCATGTCCCCAAATTGTTCAAAATTCATATTTCTCCCCTTCCACATGCACAGGATAAGTTGCAAGCTTATATCTTCTACAAATACTTTGAAAGGTTTGCATTTGAGGGGTAGTGGCATACAGCGACACAAGAGAAACAATGCATTTGAATCCAGCAATTGGTGTCCTATTTGTGAATTTAACATATGCAAATTCAATTACTCTTGTCTGGCAGAAGGAAAGAAAAAATAAGTTTGAAAGAACAAAACAAGAATTTAAATATTGCAGTAGATTCCTTCTTACAGTAAGCTTCCAAAGCAAATATGAACTGAGAAGCATCTGTTCCTACATGAAGAAATAAACTGTCTTGAACTTACTGTGAGACAATATGTTTGATAGTATACTTTATATGGATGACTGAAGAGTTATTTATAATTATATGTATAATTATAATAAGTATATGTAAGTGTGCTTCCATATACTGGCTTTACATCTATAGTCATAAAATGCAACTCATATGGAATCCCTGGCGAATCTCTTTATTAAATGGAGGTCTGGTGCTCTGAAGTCTTGGTTATGAAGCCAGGGTGGACAGAGGACAAAAGCTGTCTCCCAGTAATAAGAAAAGGAGCAAAGTGACACTGAGGGCTCTGTCTTGATTAAAATAACTTCAGGAATTAAGAGGCAGTTCGTTACAAGTTCACTAAGATATTCTTTTATGTTTTCTCAAAAAAGCACTATGCATTAGATATTACATTTAGATCTATGATTAATTTAGAATGCGTATATTATGTACATTGTAAGGCATAGGTCAAGTTTATTTCTTTTTGTATGTATATTCAATTATTGAATCAAGTGTCCTTTTCTCCATCAAATTGCCTTTGTACTTTTTGACAAAATCAATTAACCAGGTGGAGGTAGGCCTATTTTTAGGTTCTCTTTGCCTGTTTACTTGGTCTATGTGACTGTGTTTTCATCATTACCACACTGTCTTAGTAATTTTAGTTGTAAAGTACATTTTAAAACCAGGCACCATGAGAAATCAACTTTATTTTTCTTTTTCAGAATTGTTTTGGTGATTCTAAGTCCTTACATTTTCCCTTACATTTTAGATTAACTTGTACATTTCTACAAGCATTTCTTCTGATAGTTTAGTTAAGATTAATTGGGAAGAATTGAGACTTTGCCAATAATGAGTTTTCCGACTCATGAATATTATATACTTCTCAATGTATTCAGGTCTTGTTTGACACAACACATTGTTGATACTGATTGGGAAAGGTGAGTGTGGATGTCATTTCCAATTTTGGGAAAGAGGAATTGTGTCTTTTACCATAAAATATGATATTCACTATAGTATTTTTATGGTTATCTTTTATCAAGTTGAGGATAATTTTTTAGAATGGCTTACAGAAAAATTTAAATACAGAATAAATAAACTGATAAGTTGGACATCGCCAAAACTTAAAAATTCAGCTTTCTGAAAGAAAATAAAAATCTCACATTATAGGCAAAAATATTTTTGCAAGGCAGAATAATTTGCAAGGAATGCTACCCAGAATGTATAAAGAAATCTCATAATTCAACAATAAGAAAACAAATATTCTAATAAAATTGAGACAAAATTTTAAACAAATGAAGATATGTGAGGACAAACCCATAATAAAATTATTAATATTGACATTAGGGAAATGCAAATAAAACCACATTGATATACCATTGAAAAACAACTGGAATGATTAGCATAATAAAAGGACAATACCAAATGAGTATGAAATTGTGGAGTGACTACAATTTTCAGACATTGCTGACAGTAGTTTAAGATGGAACAATTGTTTTGTAAAGTTGAAATTTCTCATATAGTTATGAATATATATATGATATAGTCATTCTGCTTCTATGTATTATCTGAGCTAAATAAAAGCATATGCTGATATAAAACCCTGCAAGTGAATATGGATAGCAGTTTTATTCATAACTGCCAAAAATTTAAACAAATGTCTGCCAACAAGTTAATGGATAAACTAATTGTAGTGAAATATTGTAAAGTATTTTAAAAAATGTAATGATATGAATTAATAACAAGAGCATTGTGTTGAGTGATTTTATTTATATGATATTCTGGAAAAGACAATTCCAAGAACAAAACGAATCGATGCTTGCTTATAGCTGGGGATGAAAAGAGAGAATTCACTGAAAATTGGCAAGAGGGAATTGTTCTATGTCTTGATTGCGGTGTTGGTTACATGACCGCATGTCTTTGTCAAAAATTTATAAATTTGACCAGAAAGGGTGAATTTTATGATATGCAAATTTAATCTCAATCAACCTTACTTTTCAAAGAAAGTGATTCGAATTGTAAAGTCTAGTAGGTTAGGTCATTCTTTTGTTTAACACTACTTCTGAGCATGCTATGCTCAAAATACCATGCTCAGTTATGCTGTACATTGTGATAAGTTCCGGGACAACAGTGGTAAACCAAGTGGACAAAAATACTTGGACCTATGGAATCACATTCCATGAGGGAAAGACGAATAATAAACATGTATACTAGTTACACATATAGTACTTAACATGGTGATAAATACTATAAAAATAAAGAAAAGGGAATAGAGAAGGTGTCAGGAAAGCATAATCAGTAGGAGGAAATCATGTGGCCATTGGGGAATAAAAAAATTTCGGGTTGAGAAAATAGTAGATACAAAGATCTTGAGTTTTAGCAGATTACAATAATAGTGTGTTATTAGAATAGAACAAGATACTTTGTATATGTATTTATACACACATGCATATTTCCATACTTTTCATAGAATAATTAGGACCATGATTCAGATAGATGAAAGATAAATAATGATATGATGTATGTGTATATTTTTTCAAGACTCCCAGTTCTTCCATATTAGATTTCATTATATATGCTCTTACCCCATGTTAATAACCCAGTACAGAGTTTTGATTTTTTCATGCTGCACATGAAGGTTTTTAAAAGCTAAATGATTTTTAAAAACTAAAAACTATTCCAAAAATAGAATCAGAGACTACACACTTTTTCCTATGTTTTATTTTTCATTTAATTAAAATTACATTTTGATAAACCTCTAAAATTCCAGCCTTTGGTATAATGCCCCATGCACTCCATGAAGTCTTGGGACTGAATTGGTGGAAAGATGCTGACTTACACTGTGACTGGGCCTCCTTGGTATCCTAATCTGTCACACAAGCCTACACATGGCTGGTAAAAATATATTCAGTTAACAGTTGGCTTCTCCTTAGTCCCATTTCTGTCCAATTTCTTAATTGCCCACCACTTCACAAGAGAGTAAGAACAGCTATTGGTCTCTTCTCTCCTGTGAGGGCCACATCTTACTTTAAAGTTTAGTTCATTTATGTATCTTCATGTCTTTAGCGCTCCGATTTTTTTTTAAATCTATGACTTTGCAGCTTACTCAGTTTGTTTTAATTCTTAGGTTGGGAGTGAAAGTTTCTTTAAACTTCTATTCTAACCAGAGGTCAAATTTTACTTTCTTTGACTTTTTTACCCCCATTTCTCTTAGTTATAGTCTAGCTCTTATAATCATTAACAACCACAACTCTTCCAGAATATTTATTTCAACCACATATTTCTCTAACCATGATCCCTCTCCTTACAACTTAATTGCTCTAGCAATCCCACTCTAGTAATTATTTCAGTTTATAAGGAACTTCAGTTCCTTGCAGTGAGATGATAGGAAATATAGACATTGGTCTCTGCCTCCTGGCACAGAGCTCCTAAAACTCATGTAATTTGTTGATTGATAAGAGTACTAGGAGCATCTCTTATTCTAATGAAGCAGCTCTTGGTGGGCTGTTCACTAGAAAGACCAAGCCATGATTAGAAGCTTGGAATTTTAGGCTCCTCCCACCCAACTTCTCTAGCATACTGGAAAGGGACTGGAAATGAAGTTAATAGTTGGTCATACCTACTGGGAGGAAGTATCCATAAAAATCCCAATAGTATGGGGTTCAGAGTGCGTCCAGGTGGGTAAATGATTCATATCAAGAGGGTGATGTGTTCTGATTCCAGAGACACAGAAGCTCCTGAGCTGGGACCTTCCCAGACCTTGCCCTGTGTATCTCTTCGTCTGGCTCTTCATCTGTCTATCACCCTCTATCTCATATCATAACTTTTAATAAACTAGCAAAGAAAAATGAGTTTTCCCCTTAGTTTTGTGAGTTGCTCTAGCAAACTAATTGAACCTGAGGAGTGGTTGAGGAACCTCCAGTTGGTAGCCAAGTCAGACAGAAGTGGGTGACATGGGGACTTACCACTTTTCAACAGGCATCTGAAGTGAGAGGCCAGGCTCAGGCCCCTAACCTTTGGGATCTGACGCTATCTCCAGATATTTAACGTCAGAATTGAGTTAAATTGTAGGGTACTTAGCTGATGCTGTAGAGAATTTCTGGATGGGGGAAAAAATCCTTACATTTGGTGACAGAAGTGTCAGACATGAAGTGTTTATTGTGAAAGTAAAGAAGACACAATGGAGGAAAGATTACGGTTTTTCCTAATATACGTGCTTCTGTCACTTTTTAAAAAATTTCTACCCTGATTCATAGTCTGCCGTTGTGTTCATTTTATTGCCATCACTGTCCTCTACTTGCTTAAAGGATTCCTGTTAAAACAAATCGAAATGCAAAATTTACATATTTGGGTCCTACAAATATCTGATCCCTGTTTAATATTTCCATTGCTTACTTTGTTCATAACAAATTGGTCTCTTCTATGTTTCTCAAGAATGCAAAACTTATTTATGCCTCTGTTTCCCCCTTACTCCAGAACCCACAAGAGATAGATCCCTGGTTCTTACTAGATGCTACCTCCTTGTACGTCTTATCTGATGACTCAATCTAAAATAGAAATGTATTTTACTTTTGTGCATTTCTGCAGGATATTTTCAAATAAATTTATTTTTTAATAAATATTCTTAATATGCTGTAATCAACTTGTGTAATTAAGAATTTGTGTAAATAAGAAAATTAATTTTCATGCTACAGTAAGAATCATCTTGTATAAGTTGATTATTCTCAATATAAAATTCTAAAGTTTCTGTTTCATTATTTGTTTACACTAAAAATCTAATAGTGGATGATTGTTTGGAAAATATGACTAAAAATACAAAGTTGCATCTTAGAAAATTTAGTTTTTGAGGTAGAATCACCTCGAGGCAACACAGAATTACTCACCAAAACAACTCTGTTAGAGCTAGGTTGTTCATGCATGTGTAACAGTTCTCTAGGGTGAGTAACAGAAGGGATTTATTTATTCACGAATGGTTCCTATTTCCTTTGAGTACGCTTGATTGGCCAGCTGTTTATAAATATGTAGGATTATATTACAACATCCAAACAGAACGTACATCTAAGACTCATGAACCAGAACAGAAACAAGAACTCGTTTTAGGAACCAAGGCAGCTAATTTCTCGGACCTCTTCAAGGAATCATGGTCTTGCCTCTTTTTCTGCTTTTCATGGGAACCTATGTATCCCAGCTAACTTGTTTTCTGTAATTCTATATGGACATGCATACATGACCTACTATGTTCACTCCACCCAATACTAACCCTCAGTTCTAGCCATCAGCTCAAACCAGTTCCAAATTTTTGGAAATCATCTGGTTGTCTCAGTTTGGGCCAGGTTTCTAAGCCGGGACTTCTTGCATTGGCCCAGGAACTGTTAAATAGAACAATCAGGGCCACTAAAAGCTCAGTCTTTTGTAAGGGGGGCTATCATAAACTGGTTGTTATAGACAGATAACAGCAGCAAGAGGTCTCTATTTGGGTGGCAGAAATAATGGCCTTTTTTTTTTTTAAGGTTTAATTTATTTATTTGACAGGGAGAGAGAGAGAGAGGGCACGCACAAGCAGGGGGAGCAACAGAGGGACTGGCAGAGGGAGAGACTCCCCGCAGGAGTTTGGGATCATGATCTGAGCCAAAGGCAGATGCTAAACCAACTGAGCCACCCAGGCACCCCAGAAATAATGGTTTTAATTTTACTTGATTATAGATTTAACTTATAGATTAATTATTAGATAAAATCTATAATTTATAGATTATAGATTTATCAAGTATGAAATGCAAAATAATTAAAATCATCTTATTTTATTTTATTTTCAATTCCCCATAACACCTCTCACATTTAAATCTAGGTATATACCCAGTCGATTTTATGAAATTATTAAATTTTATGCTACTGCATTATAAATATTTGTTTTTAAAATTACTTTTAAATTTTTCATTAAAATTTTAAACTCTATTTAAATGTTATTTTTTCTAAACCCTTTGGAAGAGGTAGGATATATTTTATGTTACTGTAACAGAGAGAATCATATATGCTGTGATTCAAAAAACATAGAAGTTAATTGTCCCTCACATTATGGTCTAGAGGTAGGTAGGTGTTCCGGAATAGGAATGCAGTTCTTGTCCATAAAATGATTAGGGCTTGCATTCCCTCTATATAATTTTCTTAATTACTATTGACATGGCCCACATTGGCATATCTGATGGCTAGTCACCAGCCCCACAGTCATAACCAGGCCTCAGAAAAAGATAAAAAGGAGTACAGAAAGTAAACCAATTATATAAATAATGTAAAATATGGGCATTTTAAACATTTTTATCGCACCTTATTGGGCTAGAATTTTAAAAACCTCAGAATAAAATGTACCACAAAGAACACTGTAAAATATGGGCATTTGTTGACTTGCTAAGTGCCTAGATTTTTTTTTAACTGAAATGAGATGAGAAGACAATATTGTGGTGGGCTTTTAGTATTCTCTGCCACTCCAGTTGTTTCGCACAAAAATTATTTTCTTGCATTCTTGATTGATTCACCTTTTGGTTAACTGTACTTTATTTTCAACTATTTTTTTTTCTGGAATATCAATAAAATGTCGTCTTACCTTCCCCCATGTAGGTCAAGTAACTTGCTATGGGAATTGATAGAAATCACTTTTTTTTTTCCTTTTAAGTCTCTGCTATCTTGAGAATTTTAATTTCAGATTTATTCCTGTTACTTTTTTATTTTATTTTATTTATTTATTTCACAGAGGGAGAGAGATCACAAGGAGGCAGAGAGGCAGGCAGAGAGAGAGAGAGAGAGGGAAGCAGGCTCCCCGCTGAGCAGGGAACCCTATGCGGGCCTTGATCCCAGAACCCTGAGATCATGACCTGAGCCGAAAGCAGAGGCTTTAACCCACTGAGCCACCCAGGCGCCCTCCTGTTACTTTTTTAATGTACATGTTATTATGTGTGTTCTATGTTTTCTTCATGATTGAAATGTAACATAGCATTGCATGTATATATCTAACTATAGATCTAAATATGTTTTGTAGGAAAAAGAGGTTCACAAATGATAGTATTGAAAGTGGTTTTAAGTATTCACTGAGACCCTAAACTTGCCAGAGAACAGGGATCATACCATTCACCGTTATTTTTTCCTCAGAGTGAAGAACTAAGCCAGGTACATAGTAGATGTATAATAAATATTTGTCTAATAAATGAGTAGGTGAATGAAACAAATCAAAAAAATTATTTAATTTCCTTGAATGATATATATTGCACTGAATAATTTATCAAAGTTTATCTCATTTTGTGTAATATATGCAAGGAATGCTTTAACTATTGCTTCTAGATAAAAAAAAATAGGAGAAAGTTTATGTAACTTTGTTAAGGTCAAACAGTAAACTGTAAATTAAAAATATTGTTTTTTAATTCAGTTCAAATAGTTTTGAAAACCCTTGTCCTTTATTATATTAATAGTTGTTGTTTTGTTGTTTATCTTATTCTCTACATTATATTATCTCCCTCCCTTTCAGAACTTCAGTCCAACCACCTATCCAGCGCTTGAACTGACTTTACAACATCTCTTGCAAGTGTTCATCAATTCTAATAAATCTACAAAGCATACTGAGTTAGGCCATGGACACTAGCCTCAGATAAAGGTAGTTTGATCCTGATTCTGTATCTTACTAGCTGTATGCGAGGTTTCGCTTTCCAAAGGCTCAGATTTCTTGTAAATTGGACAAAACAGCAGCACCTACCTGAAGATAAAAATCATACAAAAGCCTCTAATTACTATCTTACAGTAAGCACTCAGGAATTTTAAGTGTTATGGAGATGGCGCTGTCCTTTGAGGGAGCTATTTTTTGCTGGAGCATCTACTGTTAAAAGGACATTCATTATACTGAAACAAAATCCACCTCAAATTTTCACTCTTCACTTTAGAGGTAACTCTAATGTCTCTTCTATGCATAAGTCCTCTAAACGTGTGATGCAATTAATTGCTTAGGTCATAATCCTCTCCAAGTTAGATACTTTTTTATGTGATCATTATTCTAGAATAAAAAGAAAAACCTAGGGGAACACAAAATAACTGACCCATTCCTTTCAATTACCAGACACTAGGATTTTTTCCCAAAGCCACAAATGTCAATTCATTCTTAAAAGTTCCGTTTTGTTCTTTAACTTGTAAGTATTCATTTTCTGACTTCGCTCCCTAGCCACCTTATGTCATTTCCAAATGTTGTGTTATTCTGTATTCTTCAAAACATCGGTCACTATTTCAATTAAACGTATTTATCTGCTTGCCTGTTTCATTTTAATTATTCCAGACTACAATTTAAATTTCATCCAACAGGCTCTTCTATGTCTCTCTGTCATTTGTGTCTAGAATTGTACCTGGCACACACCTGTCATGGGGTTAAATCTTTATAACTTTATTCAAACAGATTCGACAACAATTATTTTTCTTCAGCTTTCCTCCTTGTATATGTCTGTTTTTCTCTTAAGGTAGGGTTTCCATAAACAAATTAAATTCTCTAGCTAAAAGGAAAATATTATCCTATTTCTCTTCCTAAATATTATATAGCTACAGTTGTATTCAAAGTTGACATCAGCATTTTTTGATACACATCATATATAGCAAGGGATGAATAAGGAGAAATTAAATATTCAGGGAAGAATTAAGAATATTAATGGAATATGATCCAAAAAAAGGAGGAGGCTAGAATTCTAAACATAGGTGATAGAATTAGCTTCAGAAAAACATCAGGACACCTCTTTTTCTGAGACAGACAGAATAACTGGAGAACAGGTAAAATAAAACCAGTGATCTAACAAAGAAGTGAAAAAGGAGGCTGCATTTTATCACTTTCTTTTATTTTCATATTTCTTTTATTGACATTAAACTCCTAATAAATGAATGTATGTACTTTTTATACTCCCCTATTGCATTGTAAACCTTTTGGGGCAATAAGTTCAAATGATAACGACAACAACAACACAAACCACAAGAGAAACTCCAATAATAAGAAAAACTATAATGTATGTAATAGCCAATATTTATTATGTGTTATGTGTAAGATGTTTCTCTGTAGACTTAGATGAGTTATTTCATTTTATCATTGTAATAACCGTGTGACATAGTTATTTTTTAGATATTTATATGTCTTTAATTGTAGAACAAAAAGGGCTTTTGGTCTTTGTTTCATGTAGGTCATTTACACTTAAGTGAATTATAACTGGTAGTGGTATAGGCCATTCTACAACAACCTGGATTTGGAATTACTATCCTTTCTACATTAGTTAATTATTTCATAGATTTTGGTTTGCTTATTTACCACGATGAACTGTCCCACTTTTTACTCAATATGCCTTAAGATAAGTGATTTAATAAAAATGGGAAAGTGGTTTCTCCAGTTCTTATTTCACTATTCTGAGCATATCAATATTGTGCTTTCTGGTATAATTATTGTCATCATCCTTTCAGCTTCTCTATGTAATTAGATGTTATTAGAATGCTTATGGATTAGAATTTAACAATAGAACTTTCTCTAACTGGTGCTAATAGCTCATAACCTCAGGTAATTTTATTTTATTTTTTTCCTATTGAAACTTCAGTTGCTTCTGAACTGATTTGAGTTTGAAATAATACCAGGGAAAAGTGGAATGCTTTATTTCTTTTTTCTTACTCATTTTATTACCTTTAGATTATTTTGAAAAAAAATCAATAAAATTTCTATGAAGATTCAAAGATAAGTTGCAGAAAATATAATGGTACCTTTTATGTTAAAAAATACTTTTAAAAACCATTTCTCCTACCAGTACACTGAAGTGGTGGTCGTTTCTGAAAGGTGGCAGGAGCCCTTTCCACAGGGCGCACTTCTTCGTTTCAGTCATCATTCCTAAACTGCCATCATATCTAGGCTGTTACCTCCATTTCTAATGGCTCATTGATTTTGGAAGTCAGCCATTTCTTCTCTCATGTTTCTGTTAAGATGTGTAGGATAATAAAAATTAGGTAGCCTTACAAGGAGTATCTGAATTTGCACACATGATGCATTTTCTCAGAAGACTGACTGATAGTTAAGAGAATGAGGAATGCAAATTCATGAGACTGATGTTATTGGTTCATATTTTTTAAAAATAGGCATATTTTTGTTTAAGACTTTATTTATTCACTTATTTGAGACAGAGTTAGAGCGTGCAGGGGGAGGGGCAGAGGCAGGGGGAGAGGGAGACTCATGAACAGACTGCCCACTGGGCACAGAGCCGAATCTGGGGCTCAGTCTCACAACCCCGAGATCATGACCTGAGCTGAAATCAAGAGTCTGATGCTTAACTGACTGAGCCACCCAGGCGCCCCAGAAATAGGCGTCTTTTTAAAAATTATATTTCTAAAAAAATAAATAAATAAAATTATTTTTCTGTGGTTCTGAGTAACTAATCATTAAATGTCTTTTTCTTTTCTTTTCTTTTCTTTTTTTTTTTTTTTTTTTGAGGGATGCCTGGGTGGCTCAGTTGGAGTGAAGTGGCTGCCTTCAGCCAGTTGGAGTGAAGTGGCTGCCTTCAGCTCCGGTCATGATTCTGAGTTCTGAAATCGAGCCCCACAACAGGGTCCCTGCTCAGCAGGGTGTCTGCTTCTCCCTCTCCCTTTGCCCCTCTCCCCACCCCCCACGGCCCCTGTGCTCACACTCTGTTTCTTTCAAATACATAAATAAAATCTTAAAAAAAAAGCCTTTTTTTTGAGATCCCTCTTATTCTACTACTGTAGATTGTTATGGCCTTAATATTCTACACTACTTAATAGTTGAATTTCTGTTCAAGCTACAGATTTAGCGCTAAAATATTTTTGTTATTTAATATTATTTATAGTATTTATTTATTTATTATTTAACTTCAAATCATAGAATTTAAGATTTAAAAATCAGCATGCCAAAATTTGCCTCAGACCTAATGTCACTTTTAATACTTCCACCCTGAGAAGTCATTAGACAAATCTTGGGCACAGGGGTCACACAGCAGGGAAGTAATATATACTTGCCAACTTCACCTAGCATTGCCACAGATAATCTTTCATAAAATTTAATCTTGTGATGAAATCATATTTATTATGCAGATTTTAAAATAGAATTGGATTGGGGCAGCTGGGTGGTTTAGTCAGTTAAGGATCTCTTGGTTGTGACTGAGGTCATAGTCTCAGAGTTTGGAGATCTAGCCCCCTAGCTTGGACCTCTGTGCTCAGCAGGGAGTCTGCTTGAGATTTTTCTCTCTCCTTCCTCTATCTCTTTCCTTCCATGCTCTCTCTCAAATAAATAAATAAATAAATCTTAAAAAAGAAATGGATGGATCTCAGGCAGAAAAAATTTGAATCTATAGTCCTCCATTATCCAGTGTTGAATCTCTTCAAAGTAGATTAGCAGTACCTATCCATATATTTGCATAATAGCTTTTCCTTTCCCTTTTTGTTATTCCAATTGATTGCTTGAGAACACTACCTCTATTCCATTATTCCCCTGATAAAAACCAGCTGCCTCTTATGTAAAATTCATTTAATTTGCTGCTTTAAAGAACACTGTCCAAACTATTAGCTTTGGTTTTCATCCTAAAATATCAAAGGAGTCAAGGTCTGTGACAAGATTCTATCAGGGATTTCTTCCTTTTCTTTAATATTGGTGTTTGAAGGATGAAGTATAGATGATAAAAAAAGAGAAATCTTATAATATTTAATATTTATAATGCCTGATAGCCATAAATCACTGCTTGATTCTCCTTGTGTTAGGGTCACCATATGCCAGTGAAATTTAAAATTCTGCTGGGCAAAAAATTTTTCTTTATATTATCCCACAATTCTCCTAAGGTATGGTTTAATAGGAAATATAAGAAAACTTCATACCATCCCAAGATACAATTGATGCACCTTAACATTTTCCGATATTGTAATCAGGCAATATAGGTGTTATACCATTAATGCAATATGTATTTGTTGATTATCTATAGAAGTCTACTTTATTTTTTTTTTAAGATTTTATTTATTTATTTGAGAGAGAGTGTGTGGAAGTGAACAAGCAAGGGGGAAGAGCAGAGGGAGAGAAATAGGCAGATTCCATGCTGAGCGCAGAGTCCACACAGGGGTTCATTCTCAGGACCCTGAGATCAGACCCTGAGATCATGACCTGAGCCAAAATCAAGAGTCAGAGACTTAAAAGACTGAGCCACCCAGGCACCCCTATAGAAATCTACTTTAGACTGAGGAATACAAAAAAAGGGTAAGTTCTGGTCACTTTACTCAAAGAATTTAGTAAAAAAAAAAAAAATAAAATAAATAAATAAATATATATATATATGTACATAAAGAAAAGTAAGATAGTGATAAAGCATAGTATCAAGCTGATGGTGCTTAGGTAATGAGAGAAGGATATGATGAAGAAGGAATAGCAGAAGTTATTTACAGTTAAGCACATGTGTGACGACTTCATGAAAGTGATATGTATCAGAGTCCCTAGGATTTCACCTTAGAGATGAATGCATCCTCATAAGCAGAAAATTGCATAAAAATATAATTACAGAAAGGATAGAGATATATTTGAAAATCAGTTTGTTGGTCTAGTTTGTTTGAAATATAGGGAATATTAAAAGGAAAAGTGAAGCTAGAGCCGAAAGGGTTTGGACTATTAGGTCAGGGGGTTTTCTATGGGCAAATGACACTTATAAAAAATTTTTGAGTTGAGAAAAGGCATACTAAGATCTGTGTTAGAAAATTATATTTGTAAGCCAGTGGAATATTCAAAGTGGGGTAAGAGTTTTGAGAATTGAGCAAGGGGTTAGGATTAGGAAATAAAGGATAATCTCATGAATTAATAAAAGACAAAAGAGTAGACAAAAATTTTGCAGTGTTTGGATTTAATTGAAAAATATTATGTTAAAAAAGAAACTGGGGATGATGTTATTATCAGTCATAAAAAATAAAGATGTTAAAGATAACATGAAGTACACATTTATTATATTTTTCGAGATACCTTCCGACTATCTAAAATTGTTATAGGAATTTTCGGTGTTATTCATTATACTGTGTTCCTGAAGACAGAGTGGAAGGCAATATAATGATGATCAACCACTCACATGTATTATCGATCAAAATGCCAAGTACTACTTCTATGGATTCAGTTGCTGAGGACCTGCCTTCATTTCTACACAGTCACAGCAACAGTTTTTTTGTTTTTGTTTTTTGTTTTTGGGTTTTATTTTTTTAGTCACAGCAACAGTTTTGTTCAAACAGAAGCATCTCATCTCCTAATGCCTCATGTCCACACCCTTAGGATTGATTGTAAGTGGTTTCCAACTGTGCTGTAATATCTTCTTTAATGTATATCGCAACCTCATATTATTTAATTTATTTGTTTATATGTATGTTTGTGTTTGTTCCAGAAAGGATACCTTATTCCAGAAAGGTTGCAAAGTAGCTTGTAAAATGTAACTAACATACCGGGAGAAAAAAAAAATCAGGAAAACCAAGGCTATAAGTACAATAAATAAAATATCAAAAGGAATTAGACTAAATGTAAAAACATGCATTTCATGAAAACCTGTGTACTTATTTGACTTAGTTAAAACTTTGTTCATATACTTTCTAGTAGCAAGTACAGAGAAAAAAACCTGACCATTACAGGATTCACAGAAAATAACTAATCAGGGCGCCTGGGTGGCTCAGTGGGTTAAAGCCTCTGCTTTCGGCTCAGGTCATGATCTCAGGGTCCTGGGATCGAGGCCCGCATCGGGCTGTCTGCTCAGCAGGGAGCCTGCTTCCCCCTCTCTCTCTCTGCCTGCCTCTCTGCCTCCTTGTGATCTCTCTCCCTCTGTGAAATAAATAAATAAAATCTTTAAAAAAAAAAAAAAATAACTAATCAATGCCAAAGAAATAAAATTATTCCTGATCTTAAGTACAGAGTTGTTTACTTGAAAGTCTAATAAAGAAGATACAGCTTTTATGTATCATTTTCATATTTAGTTGACAGCACAATGAATTTTATTGTAATGTCATGTACTTTGAAAGATGAAAAAAGATTGTTGAATTGTAATTAATGGAAGGTACTGGCTATTGACTGGGGGGAAAGTGCTAAGAGAATTTGGGGGTTTTTTCATTTATTTAAAAGTTCCTACTCTTTTCAGGGCTCAAATTAACCCTACAGTTAATATTTTATATACTTCAGTGTCTAGATAATTAATTCATCTTATCAAAATGCCTTAATTTTATAAAGTGTTATTTCCTTGGGACATAATTTTATATTCAAAGAAGCTCCGTTATTCTTGGTTTCTCTTAAAGCATATTACTACATTAATTCAACAGGCCTTCTATACCTGGTACTGTGCTCAGTGCTGGTGGTACAATGATAAGCAAAAATTCATTGGTACTTGTCCTTGGGAAATTATAGTATAAAGAGGAAAACATATATGATTTATATTTATTTATATATATTTATTTTCTCTAATGGATTGAAAACAATTTATGTGCTTTGAATGAAACAAATATATTTTCCTGGTTCTATCAGTGCTTATAACAAAAGAGCATGATTTAAACTCATAATTTAGAAAAAAAACATTCCTGAAAAGGGTTATTTGTAATGCTGTCTGAAAGATTACCCCCCACCCCATTATTTAGGTAAGAAAAATAACCTGTGTAACATCCCTCAAGTAAAAGCAACCATGTGTATTTGAAAATCAGTAAAATTGTCAGTGTGACTGTAGCAGCAAGAAGAAGGGGAAGTGTAGAATGAGATAGAGAAGAAAGGGACAGAACATACAAACCCTGGCAAAGATTTTGGTCTTTATGCCATGACCATCAGTTTTATATTTTGAAAACAAAAAGTTCCAGAAATGAAAATTTAGTGACAGAAAGTTATAAGCAGGCTATTGGTTTTGTTGAGTTTGATGTTTCTCAGAGATCTGTAAATGGGAATATCAAGTTGGATTGACAAGTGTAGATTCATTATAGACAATTGATTTGGGGCCTTTGAAATATAAATTTTACTCAAGTTATGACTGGGGATGAACTCCTCACAGAAGACATTATTTTTTAACAAGTCTTTCATGTAAAATGTCCATATTCCTCTCATATGTCTTACACCCATTACTTCTGCAGAAAAGTCTCCACGATAAAGTTGAACTTTAATTCTGTCTTGAAAGAAGGATAAGAACTGGTAGGGGAGGGCAGATGAGTAAACTAAGCAAACAGTGCAGTTTGAATGGACTTTCAGGGGAAAATGAATGCCTCAAAGTTTTTGATGTTCCTGATATACATAGAAAAACTCTTGAAAGTAAGTTGAACTATTGAGTATAGTAGCTTATTTTTTCCTCGAATAAGGTATTTAAACTTTTTTTTAAAAGATTTAAACTCTTGGTCAAAAATTATACCTTTTGTGGTCTATATTTTTTAACTGTAGATTCAGAGTTTACCTGACATTTTTAATTGCTAAGCCATAACTTGTGTTTTAATTTGGTAGATTTAAACCCAGTTTACATTTATTTTAGCAACGCAGTTACTCTGTTTCACTCCCAATCCAATCAATTTAGCCTAATTAACTTTCTTTAAAGATTTTATTTATTTATTTGACAGAAAGAGAGATTACAAGTAGGCAGAGAGGCAGAGAGGCAGGCAGAGAGAGGAGGAAGCAGGCTCCCTGCTGAGCAGGGAGCCCAATGCCATGCAGGGCTCCATCCCAGGACCCTGAGATCATGACCCTGAGATCAGAAGGCAGAGGCTTTAACCCACTGAGCCACCCAGGCGCCCCTAGCCTAATTAACTTTTGGCAAAATAATCTGGGAAAGGAGAGGTAGGTGGTAAGATAGGGGAGGGGTGGTGAAGATTTGAAAAGAATAAAAATCTTTGAAAATGTCTTTAGGAAGAATGAAAGGAAAGAACTGTGCAGGTTAAATACATAAATTTCGGTTAAGATGATGGGGACATAGATAGGATCGTGATTCTTTTTTATACAGGTCTGTGATTTTATATTCCTTCCTACTCATTAATCTTAGTGTATATGTAGAGAAAGATGCCACTCTGGTAAGGTTTTAATTACCATGTCCATCCAAATTCAAGGTTGAAGAATAGAATGACATAGGGGATAGAGAATTCGTAA
The DNA here is from genome assembly GCA_002007465.1 of Ailurus styani. Classification (NCBI taxonomy): domain Eukaryota; kingdom Metazoa; phylum Chordata; class Mammalia; order Carnivora; family Ailuridae; genus Ailurus; species Ailurus styani. The sequence continues at coordinate 145,908 of LNAC01000315.1, read as the reverse complement.
CACCAAAACATTGCTAGTTTGATGTAACAGGTCCTTGGCTTAGAATTGAAGAAAGAGAGAAAAGAAACATAAGTGTTTGATAGACACTGGGTAGATAACTAGAAAGATAGGTATGGAGTCAAGACATATAGCCTGGTAGTTCATTTCAGATTAAATAATTAATTACATGTAACTGTTGAAATAGGAACAATGTAAGTGTGGAGAGTTGATGAATCAGTTAAATAGTAGTTAGAGTTGTTTCAGTAGAAAAGAAGGTACAGCGTATAGTGATGAAAATGGAAGAAGGTGATTTTAAAAAAAGGGTGATAAAAAAGAACAGAAGGTCAAGTAAATCAAAGAGCAGACTTTAAGTGAATTGCCTATTTAACTCTTACAAGGCCAGTGAGTTTCTTGGAGTGTGTATGCAGGGGCCCCTGGGTGGCTCGGTGGGTTAAACCTCTCTCTGCCTTTGGCTCAGGTCATGATCTCAGGGTCCTGGGATCGAGTCCCACGTCGGGCTCTCTGCTCAGCCTGCTCCTCCCTCTCTGCCTGCCTCTCTGCCTACTTGTGATCTCTCTCTCTCTCTCTCTGTGTCAAATAAATAAATAAAAATCTTAAAAAAAAAAAGTAGTGCATATGCATGTGTGTATGTGTGACTGTGTGCTATTAGTTTTCCTAGTTTGTATCAATAAGGATGATTTTTGCTGCAAATACAGTATGAAAGATGAAAAACTCACTGAATGGGCTTACCAGAACATTAAAAATTTAGCAGGAAAGATTGTGAACTTGAAAAGAAGACAATTGAAACAATATAAACATTAGCTCTGAGGAAAAAATATGAAAATAAATGAACAGAATTTCAGTAACCTGTCTGATAATAGCAAGTTAGCTAAAATATGTATAAGTGGAGTCCCACTGATAGAGACTACAAAAAGTGGAGATTATTTGAATCAGTAATGCACAAAATGTTTTAAAATATGGAAAAGCCAAATGGTAGAATTGGTTCAGATTTTATTAAGTCAGTGGCTCAATAAAGTCATCAAGGAATAGGAATTTTATCTCTTTTTTTCTATGGCCCTTGATAAGTTCAACTCAGACTAGTCATTCTCATTGTCAAAGGACAGGTGCTTTAGCTCAAAGCATTAAATATAGAGTTGAAAACATACACAGAAATAAAGAACTACTTCTTCTTTCATTTTAAGAAGAGAGGGTGCAAGGGAGCGCAGGAGAGCCAAAGCAGGTCAGAAGACTTCCTTTTATGTCTTTGGTCAGAGCCAAGTCACATGCCCATCTGTAACTCAGTCTATCAATGGAATGGGATGGCATCGTGGATTTCCTGAGAACTGCAGTGAAGGGTAAACAGTACAAAAGTACTGAAGACTTGCTATATTAAAAAGAGAAGAAAATGGCTCTTGAGCATGTAAATTATAGTGTTGGCCATGTTCTATTTCCTTTTCCTTTCAGTCATGAGTCAGTTTATACAGAACAACCTTAGCATTTGCAGGCTTGTTTCACTCTTTGATTTCCTTACATATCTACCTTTTTCCTTGACCTCTCACTTTCTCTACCTATCCCATCCCCCATGTATCCTGATTTCTTCTTGCCAAGAAGATTTCAGATACATGAAGTATGTGTGTCATTGAAGCGTTTTTTTTTTCCCAATCATTCATATTCGTGGGATGAATGAAACCAAAACATGATAACTATCCACTTGTTAACATTGACTCCCTCTCACAGCATCATTTCATTCATCTTAAATTATAAAATGTGTTCTACAGTACTCAGTGGAAGTCTTGGAAAAAGGGAGAAAAAGAATAGTGACAGCCTCAAACTGAGAGGAAAAAGAAATAATGTGGAAACGAATTCTTACACTTTAAATGGCAGGCAATATGGTGGACTGGAGATACGTTAACAAATAATTATATTGAAATATGCCAATGATTTTAAAAATGATGTGATATGGGAGAATAATGGATGGTTTTAAAGACCATTCCTAAGTGATAAGTTCATTGAAGGAGTAAAATTTCAGCTTATTCTTTAAACATAGTAATTTGCTAGGGAGAGAAAGAGATGTAAGTTAATTCTTTACAAAAGGAAAAATTGTGAATCAAATACTTATGAAGTATTGTCACTGATATTGAAATCACTATAACTCAGGAATAGTATATTTCAAGAAGCGGTAGGTGATCTAATCAGAGAGGTAGATTAAATAATAGTTATGAACTCAGTCTTCCAACTATTCCCAAGGAATTTAAATTTCTGTTAGAAATGTGAGATCTCATTTAATGTTACTGTTTATTATCTGTCAGTACTATCTGTTCCTGCCACTAAATGCCATCATGTTTAACACATTGCACTTTCTGAACTCGTCAGATTTGTTATAAAAATTTAAACAATAAAGGACCCAAATTTAAACAATAAAGGCCCATATATCTTTCATGTGTGGCTGTCTTATCATGAGGAATATTTAGTAGTGTATAGATTGCTTGCAATGTTTTGTCTCTGTTGGCAGAAGGGTAGTTTACTAGTAAAGGTCATTTTTACCAGATGGCAATGACTAGCCATACATTAAGGTAACACATTCAGAAGTGAGCCTGATGCCATTTTGTATGCATTACATGCTTTGGAGAAAAACTGCACTTTGGTAAAAAAGATGGGAGAAGGCTTTTGGAAAATGTGAACTTTAATTTGATTTGGCACATAGCAGTGTTCTAATCTTTGGTAGGCTTGCAAAAATTAATTTAAAATGTACATTTAAAATAAGGAAGCTTGTGAATAGAATCCTAGATTGGGGCTGGGAGTGCACGTACTTACTCATGTACTCACACCCACATAAACACACACACACACTTAGAGATTGAATATTGAGTTTAGGCATTTAAAATTCAAACGTTCCACTCATACCAAGTCATACTTTTATTGCTCAGTATCATTTTGTAGATTGTCAAGCACACCTAGCTTAGGTTCTTATCTTGTTGGGAATATTATAGTCTCCAAGTGATTTTCTTCTTTTCCTTACTAAAGCTGAAAGATTTTCTTTAGTTTTACAGAAAGAAACACTGGAGAAAAGAATGTGTAAATAATTGTGGTGTACACTAAATAACTCACAGAAAGGAAACATACAAGAAAAATGTAAATTTTAGAGCAACAAAGCCATTTTTAAAATGTGGAATCCTTTCTTTGGTACGCTGTTTAATTTTTTAATAATCTCATACTCTAACTATTGTTAAGTATATTTTAAATATGTATATTACATTCAGAGTATAAAGAATTCGTTTTGTGATGTTTTGTTGAAACGAAGACTTACAAAGTTTTAACATATTTTTTAATACTGATGGCTATCTGTGTAATTAATAGTCCGTATGTATTGCCCATGAAGATTTAAGCAGATTACCTATACATGTCATCCAAAACAAATTATGATATATGTATTTTGCTAAAAATCCATTTTGAATTAATTCTGTTGAGACAAAAAGGTGTGCTCTTTGTTTTAATTTAAGGTGCGCTTAATGGTTATCAAACTGAGCATCTCTTTAAAGATTAAATTCACCTAATTGATGGAAGTGCTGCTTCTTATAGTCATCACAGTATGATTCAATTTACTAGTGAAGGCAGGATGCCATTATGAAGAATTTCTCAGTGGGGTTGAAGACTTATTCCCAAACATTTTGTGTCTATTTTTATACCTGAGTGGGAACAAAAAGAATTCCATGCTTAAAAAGAATAAGAAGTCAGAACACAAAGAAAAAATAAAAAAGAATTATATGTATTATGTTTATATTTCGAATTCATTGACTTTTGAGAAAATATTAACCAACTAAAGATTTATGTTGTTTTCTGCTTTGAATTAAAAAGTTTTGATTGAAAGTATATATTTTATTATAACAAAGTGTAAGATTGAAATGAGTAAATATTCATTATATTTATTTTCATAAAAACTGTATTTTTTAATAAAATGAGACTAAAAGGCATTCTATTATTATTAATGCTTAATGATGTTTTCTTTGTCCCAAAAGTCAAATTCAGATCACTACTAATGTAGAAAATGAAATTTAGTCAATCTAGCAATTAAAAAAAAATTATAATTTTCTTCTGAGGAAGGATTACCTTAAAATATACCTAACATTAAAAAAAAAAGAGGAAATGTCATCATTATATTCCAACATCCTTTGACCCAGGGATGGTATACCATATCTACACTCTAGTGCTAAGGCTATACCAACTGAATGGAAGATAGTAAGGAAAATATGGACAGATACTGTATGTTTTGTGGTTGACTATCAGTGATAATAGAATGTTACAATTTTTCACACTAAGTTTATAATTTAATGTAAATAAAAGTGAGGTAATCTTATTACCCAACTTCCTAATTTATTCTAAAACAATCTGGACTCTTGTTGATTGACTGAATTAGTTCATAAAGTATGAATAGTAACTTTTCTCTAAAAGAGAAACATCTTTCATGAAGGAGACTAAAACAGTGTGGTTTTAAGCAAATTCAAGAACTGTTATTATAATGGGCCACCTGGGTGGCTCAGTTAAGTGTCTGCCTTTGGCTCAGGTCATGATCCTGGAGTCCCGGGATCTAGCTCTGTATCAAGGTTCCTGCTCAGTGGGGAGTCTACTTCTCCTTCTGTGTCTCACCCCACTCGTGTTTTCTGTCTCTCTCTCTCAAATAAATAACATCTTTTTAAAAAAAGGAACTGTTACTGTTTTCCCTGTTATTTCAGGTGGATGTTAACATTTTGTTAAGAATGAATACTACGTGATACAAAATATTATTAAGAATGACTTTGAAATTTATAGTTTGGTGTTTTGTGTTCTTAGATTATTCAAATAATAGAACAATATAGAGAACTTGTTGTAAAAGCAAAATATACTTTAATTTTGGAAAATAAGCCTTTATAAACATCTCTTTGGTAGTGATTAACATTTAATATCCATGGGTCTACCATGGAGAATAGATTTGAAACTTTTCTTTAAAAAGGCATTGATTTGAAAAGGAATATGCAATAGAAGATTTAATAGAGTAAGATTCAACAAGCAAATGCATGTTGAAATAATTCCATGCTTTCATTTATGCCTGTAACAGATGCATCCAAATGATAGGAGTGAAAGCCTCTGAACACTGTTTTGACATTAAAGAGCAACAGATTCAGCTACAATGCGTTAATTTGTTTCCACATTTGCTTCTTTGTTTTTTGTCTCAGACTAAAAAGATTGAATGATCTTAAACTTGTGAAATTACTGAATATGCTTTCTCTTTTTATTTATAAAGAAAGAGTCTTATTCAGCATGAATTCACATTATTGCTGACTGATACTGTGGCCACTTTTAATTTTGTACACAGTAGCCTTTTCATAAACAATTAGCTTTTGATAAAAAACTGTCATGTCAGTGTCTTTAAATGCTTCCACATTAAAGAAAATATAGCATGATATGCTGCCAGATTTTTCGCCACCTTCGACATGTACAGCATCAGTTGTTTTATTCTCAATTAACAGTTTGGGCACATGCAAAACTCTTTGTTAAGTACCATATGTATATAGTAGCTTACTATCTTTTAGAACTTTCATGATTGACTAGGGAAATGGGATTGTATGTTAATCACATCAAGAAGAAAATTTTAACTTTGTATTTAAGTACTACTAGAGAATGAGAAATGTATTTATTCTTTACAGGGAAAACTGCAAATCCTTTGCTCTTCTGTGACTCTGAGAACTAGGTCACACTAATAATCAATAGCCATATATTTGTCTTTGTTCATTTCTATCTGTGAGCTTCCATTTCCAGAAATAATGGGTTAGATTATTTGAGAAAACTTTCATGTTGACAATAATTAGAAGAGTTGGATAACATATGTTTTTATAATCTTATTAAAAGCATCTAGGTCTGACAAAATAGTAAAAATTATTTGACCAAATTCTAGGAAATCTTTTTGTTTGTCCAAAAGACAAAACAACTTGACAGTGCTTTTGGTCTTGAGTGCATATTTTACTTACCTTTTGTTGCAAAAAAGAAAGGGCCAAACAAATGAACCTAGAGAATACCCAAAATCAAAGTCACAGAAAGCGATACTCTGACAGAAGGCCCATTACACAAAACAAGGATCTCTCTGGATTAAAGCACAATGTAAATGGGCAAGTCTTAGTGATAAATGGAAGACTAGGTTTTAAAAGTCCTTGTAATCTAGGCATAATCAAGCCCTCACTTGACTTGAAGTGATTCCAGGATAGTTGTGTCTCCAGGTGATTGGATGAAGCAAATATTTCAATCTCTTAGAGGAGAGTAACCTCATTCAAGGTCGCACATTGTTTCCCATTTTTTAAAATGATGTAATAAACATACAGATAGGGATTGTTGGTACAAGCATATTTGACCCCATAATGGAGATCCATTAATAAAAGGAGACAACTCATGAAAGAAGCAAAGTCAAACATTAAGAAACCTGTAAGGATACTATAAAGAAATTCTGCACCTAAATTATTTTATTGCATTATAGCAGGTTAATGACAGAAACACTTAGAAGAATCTGAGTAGTGAGGGATAATAAAATTACTTTCAAAGGAACAACAGTGAGACTGTTGAATGATTTCCCATGAGCTACAATGGAAACAATGAACAATTGAATAACATCTTCATGTGCCAAAGAAATAAATGCCACCCTATAATTTTTAACCCAGAAAATGTGTTTCAAGTATTAAAGTGATAAAAGTCATTTCAGACAGCGATTTTAAAAAGTAGACTTTAATAAATTAAAAAAAAAGTTTTTTTTTTTTTTTTTTTTTTAAAGATTTTATTTATTCATTTGACACACAGAGAGAGATTACAAGTAGGCAGAGAGGCAGGCAGAGAGAGAGGAGGAAGCAGGCTCCCTGCTGAGCAGAGAGCCCGATGCGGGCCTCGATCCCAGGACGCTGAGATCATGACCTGAGCCGAAGGCAGAGGCTTTAACCCACTGAGCCACCCAGGCGCCCAAAAAAAAAGTTTTAAAATTAAATTTCAAATAAGCAAATAATACCATTGAATGTAAATACAATGAATGTTCTAGTTTAAAGAAGATGGGTTTTACTATATGTACAGAGAAAAGTTGAGTGAAGGGATAGGAGATGACTTAAACAAAATCTCTTTTTAAATTTAAAAAAAAAATTTTTATTTATTTATTTGACACAGAGATAGAGATCACAAGTAGGCAGAGCGGCAGGCAGAGAGAGAAGGAGAAGCAGGCTCTCCACGGAGCTGGGAGCCTGATGTGGGCCTCGATCCCAGGACCCTAGGATTATGACCTGAGCCGAAGGCAGCGGCTTAACCAACTGAGCCACCCAGGGGCCCCTAAACAGAAACTCTTGAAGGGAAAAGAAAACCATCATAACTGTATATGGTGGGCACAGAGATTCTTAATCCACGGCCCTTTCAAAGAAGTGACCCATTGTCCTAGTTGTGTTGTCAGCCAACACGCTTACAGTTCTCAGTGACTTTGAGAATTGTCTCAGCTGCAGACAGCGACCTCATGCAAGATCATGCCTTTCTGGATGTAACATATCAGATAACTGATTGAGACAGAGGTATTAAATCCCAGATAATTTAGCATGAATTGAATAATGTCAGCTCCAGACCTATCTGTAGGGTTGCCTGAGAATGACGGGCCTATGTGCTCAGTTTCTCCTTCTGATCAGTTTGGTCCATCCATCCCTTTCACAGGGAATTTCTTTTGGAAACTGTAAAAATGACAAAAACTGTGTATGTTTAACAACATGCAAACTAGACGCAATGAGGGAGAGCCAGTATGTCAAAGAAACTACAAAACTTAAAAAAAAAGAAAAAAAAAGAGTCGGAAGACTCTTTAAGTGGGAGGTTTTAATTAACTTCTGTCAAGTTCATCTGAATACTTAAGTGTTACATGAAATCTTTCAGGATAGAAAAAAAAAGGAGCACGATCTTTAATAGTCCATTCATCAAAGAGGAAATCACAAGAAAACTTATTAGGGCAAGAAAATAATTCATATAAAAATCCAAGTAATGATTAACCTTGGTGTGATGTCAGGAGGGTATGCGTGTGATGAGAGAGATGCAAACATTTTATGAAATGCTGCCACAACTGCTTTTGTTGACAAGCCTGGCCATCACATTTGTGCTCATTTCTTAAGTATTCATCATTCTATAGTATTTCTGTATATGTTTTATATTTACCATATCAAAAATACTAGCATTTGAAGAATTTGTAATCAAAACATAAATTGCAGACAAAAGAAAAATAATTGTAATTATTCTGATGTAACTTGAGAAATTAAATATTCTGAAATTGAGAAAGAAGGAACGGGAAAGGTAAGGGTACTATCCAGTTTTCACCCAGGAGTTTGGGGTTCCACAGACATGGACGCAGAAAGCCTCCATTTTATGAGCAGAAGTAATATTTGGGCTATACTATAAAAGCTTATCCCCAACCTACCTTTGCCTCCTGAAATTTCCAAAGAGCTCTGCTAATTGGCAAGTTAGCAGAAGTATTCTTGTTTTACTCAACAGTAACACAAGTGTGTTATATGGCCCTCTGACACAAAGTGACATATTTGGGAAAAACACGCTACAAAAACAACCGTCGTGGACTGTCATTCAGGCCCAGTCTACTGATCATTGCCATTTTACTCTTCTCCTAGTTAAGTCAAATTTATTAAGCCTTTCAACCTTTATGTATTGAAGGTTTTAAAAACAACGTGATAATTTTACTTGAACAGTCGATTTTTTAAAGATTTACATTATTTATTTTGACACAGAGATAGAGAGGGAGCACAAGCACGGGGAGCTGCAGGCAAACGGAGAGGGAGAAGTAGGGGCTCCGATCATGACCTGAGCTGAAGGCAGACGCTTAGCCAACTGAACTACCCAGGAGCACCTACCGTATCATTTTTAAAAGAGCTTTCCACCATAGCTTTTTAGTTTAAATACACTATGCCATCCTTTTAGTGAAGAATCAAAACATCAACACTCTACCACTGCTTCCTAAATAAAAAAGATTTAAGTGGAAAACTTGTCTCCTTTAATTAAAAATCACTATTAGCTCTAGTTTCGTTAAAGTACCCACACTCTTCTGTTTATGTGTTCTTATTGTTATCATTGTTAATATTAACTGGACAAGTATTAAATGACAAAATCAACTTCACCATGAAATTCCTAGCAATGTCCGGAAAATCATAGATTTCTATACTTTCACCTACACTTTGTGATGCTGTCATCTGTGGGGCAAGTGTGTGTGTGTGTGTGTGTGTGTGTGTGTGTGTGTGTGTGTGTGTTTTGTTTGTTTTGTTTTTTGGTTTGAGATTGACAGCAGTATGTTTGTGAATTTTAATAAGATTGTCAGAATATATAAGTTCTTGAGATAGTTACTTGTACTGACAAAAAGTTAGTTCTTGGAGAAACACAGTAAACAGTTCACATTCAGAAAGTAAAGGGCGATTGTTTGCCCTGTGGGTGGATTTAGCAGGAAGTGAAACCTTCAGACAACTCCAGAAAGAACTATTGTATCTAGCCATTGGTTTGTCTGCAGGAGAGAGTAGGCTATCATGATTGCTTGTGTTAAAGGAATTATAAACAAAAGGGTGGAGGGAACCAATATTTTGAGCAGTTTTGACAGGCATCCCATGAAGGAGCCCATGTACTTACTTTATACCTGTCAGATGCCAGCCGGGTCAGTTCCTTTATCAGAAGAAAAGAATGCATGCTGATAAACTGAGAACAGTTTTCTGAAACATGATGATGGATACTGTTTTTGTGAATGCATTCTCAGTAGCGGACACACTGTTTTAACTCCTTTCTCTGTCAGGGTAACAACAGATTAAAATGGAGGTTTCAATTAGAGGAAACCTTTGTGCATTCCTGGAATGTACTGCATTGTTTCAGTTTGCCTGTGGTATACAGAGGCTCTAGGATATAGAAAATGATAAAGCATGTATATTAGTGGTTTACTTAGACATAATAATGGCTTAAAAAGGAGATTGGTAAGTGATATTACAGATTATTGCTAGGTAATGTCTCTGTGGAACAAATCATATAGTCTATGCCAGCAAAAAAATCTAAATATATGCAAAGTGTTTTGTCTCCTATTAGTACTTTCAGGAAAAAAAGAAAAAGAAAACATGTGTCGTTATCTAGGATCACTTTGTATTTCACAGCAAGCACTTACCTTTCTCTCTTTCTCTCTCTTTTTCTTAAAAGATTTATTAATTTGAGAGAGAGAAAGACAGTGAGCAGAGGGAGGGCAGAAGGAGAGGAAGAGAAAGAATCTCAAGCAGACTCCCCGCTGAGCACGGAGCCTGCTGGGCTTGGTCGCACCCTGAGAGTATGACCTTAGCCGAAACCAAGAGTTGGACACTCAACTGACTGAGCCACCCAGGTGCCCTTACTTTACTCTTTGTAAAAATAAATAAGTAAGTAAGTAAGTAAGTAAGTAAACAATAAAAAATTCATAGAGGCATAAGAAAAACTTGTGATTTATTACCATAAGGCATTAAGAAAAACAAGTGATTTATAGTCAGTTCCTCTGTGAGGCTAAAATGTTGATCATGTACATTCTACCTATGGCTCTGTAGAGGGAAATAATTGAGCAAGAGGGATGATTGGATGAATTATTTTTAAGTAACCAGGGAATTGTACCTTGAGTATACTATTGCCATGGAAGTCAGCTAGACACTGAAGAATGAGATTTTGGAATTATACTTGCCTTTGGTGGGTTTTTAAAGAGTCTCATTTTGTCATTTTTGGGAAATGGGAGGTTGAAACTCACTTGACAAATTGCAATCTTCATCCTCACAGGAGAGCTGTTTGATTTTAAGTGCGCAATTGAAGAAAGATGTTGGACTTTTTTATAGGCTGCTTCATAGACTAGAGTCCCGGAGCTGAAGTCCACAGTTACAATTAAATTTATCTTAAGTTCTGCCAGGGACAAATCAAAGAGGTTTACATGTCCTGTTTTAAGGATACACTTTGTAAGGTACAATAGCAACTATAAACGTGACACGGGAGTGTATATGTTTAAATATATATAACCTGTAATGACTTCATTTTTCAATTTACAGTATGATTGAAGATTCTCTGAAAATTTTTGATTGAGGAATTTGTACCATGGACATTGGTGTTTTTGACTAGCCTTGAAGTGGTTTGTGTCATACCCAGGGTTTCAAACATGTTTAATCAGGACTTGTATTATAAAGCAGAAAAAAAACCAAAACAAAACAGCAGTTGAACTAAAATCTGCTTACTTTTCTCTTATCATTCAAAAATATTTATTTGAAATACAGCATAACAGAACTTATGATATAAACACTCACAGATTGATCAAACTATTGGCACATTATGTTCTCACTCCCAACGTGATCTTTATGTAGATTCTTGAATACGATAGATTATTTACTTCCCAGTGCTTAGGAACTCAGTAAAATTCCTTTATGTATGAATAAAGTAAGTGAATGTTATTTTTTTTGTTGCAACATTTAGAAAATACTTGGTATATAACCTTGCCCCAAAAATATCCCTTGGGAATGACTGAGTGTTAAATGAAAAAAAAAAAAATAACTTTCTATATAAGTAATTATCAGAGTAGTTCTCTAAAAGGTAACTAATCTTCCTTTTTTGTTGTTGTTGCAATTATTTTGCTTCTTTGTATTTGGCTAAATACAAGATTCTGAGAAAAAAGAGAATAACTAGAAAATTTCGGTATGTTTGTGGAAAAGATGGGAAAGAGGTAAATTTTAAGTAAAAGCTGATATTGGTGAGCTCATTGCAAGTTGGAATTGGCCTGAGGACAGCTAGATAATTTCGGGTAGACAGACAAAACTATGGAGAAGGAAAGAAATGCTTTTTTTTTTTTTGAAAATCAAAATATATTTGAAATATATTATTTCAAATTATATATTATTTCAAATTATTTCAAAAAAATATGAAATATATTAAAACAAGTGTTTTCTTCTCTCTCCAGACTGGCCTCCCTTACCAGTGACACTTGCCTACCAGCCACCACAGGCTTTCAAAGGAAATGATGCCCAGGACGGGAAAACAGAGGTGCCCCGTTGCAGCCCAGGGTCTGGGGCAGTCCTCCAGTTTGGGACTGAGGGCGGCTCACAGTCTCTACAGGCTCAATGCCACAGTGGAGGAGGGGGCCGCTGTGAAAGAAATGCTTTAAAGAAAACTGGCTTGTTTCACAATTTGGCATTGCTGTAAAAAGTATAATTCACTAGCTCAAAAACAGTTGGCAAATGAAAAATAAAGGCTCTATAAATATATACAAACTTACATTTTCAGAGTCATCAAAGTAATGCAACTCGTTTATTTTATTATGTGATTTTTATTCTTGAAATTGATGATTAGAAAGTATAATAATTATGTCAAGCATGGGCTGGGAAAATTGGTCACTAAGATGTTACTGATAGGGAAGTAATTCAGTACATACTCTGGACTGTAACCTGGCAGTATGATGATAATCAATGAAGTGGTTAAAATCCCAAACTTCTGAGGTAGGTTTTAGTTCAAAGCAATTCCAAGTCTGTCATGTACTCACCCATGATTGTAGGTGAGTTATTGAGCCTCTGTTTCCCTCATTTTCCTCATATGAGGAATCGAAGTAGTATTAATACTACAAACCTCATAGGGACATTATGAGGTTAAACATGTTTGTTTGTTTAAAGTCATTGGAACAATGCCTGTCCTGTAATATATGCTCAATAAATATGATATAGTATTGATAAACTTTAACTATTCATATCCAGCAATTCCACTATGTGGACTTGTTTTTGTAAGAAAAGTATCAGAGGGCGCCTGGGTGGCTCAGTGGGTTAATGCCTCTGCCTTCAGCTCAGGTCATGATCTCAGGGTCCTGGGATTGAGGCCCGCATCAGGCTCTCTGCTCAGCAGGGAGCCTGCTTCCTCTTCTCTCTCTGCCTGCCTCTCTGCCTACTTGTAATCTCTCTCTGTCAAATAAATAAATAAAATCTTTAAAAATAAAAAAAAGAAAGAAAAGTATCAGAGATACTTGCAGAACTATAAGAAGAATGGTGTTTTGAGTGCTATCTGTATAATCTGAACTGAAACACCAGAAACATCCAGCAATAGGCAACTGGCTAAGCAGCTGTGTCTGTGGAGCCATTAAGTTTTCTTTGTAGAAGAAATTTTAAAATGCCACAGTACTGCATTTTTAAAAAGGACATGAAGAGTATGTATAGAAAAACATGTTTTTGGTTAATATTCTTATATATTACATAGATCACAATAAAAATGGAAAGAAATGTGTCAATATGTGAAGAGTAGTTATATTTGGACAGTAGGTTATGGGTGAGTTTTTACCATATGCATTTGCATATTTAGTAGTGCTTTTCTATGTTTCCATGTTTTATGGGTTGAATCATGTTCCTCCAACATTCATATGTTAATGTCCTAACCTCCAGTACCTCAGAATGTGACCTTGGAATTAGAGTCATTGTAGATCTGCTTAGTTCAGATGCAATCACTCTGGAGCAGTGGGATGGCTAATCTGATATGACTCATGTCCTTATAAAAAGAGAAAAGTTAGAAGTGTAACAGAATAGTCTCCTCAAGCTTGGTTCCTCAAGTGACTCTCAGGCGTGATTCCTTGGGTGCCCTTCATTCTCTATGACCATGTATGGAAGAAAAAGTAAACAGCTTGTCTTGTGCACATTCTACACATTAGCAAGAAAATCCTGTTTTCAGGACTGACTCTTGGCCAGCTCCTGGCAAGTGCTACCTGATTCCATGGGCTATTTAACCTGGTAAGAATGTCTTTGCAGGCATAGGGCCTTGGTTCACACCTTACCAGTTTGATCAGATAGTTTATGTTAATGGTATAGTTTATAGTGACCATCTGATTTTACTCTGGGAATTCGGAGTCTGAGTTGATGGGGTCAGTGATGCAGTACTGCCTGCCTATGTGAGTGATCCCTCGGTAAAAATTGTGGAAACCTTGGATCAGGTGAACTTCCTTGTTGATAACACTTAAAATGTGTTGCCACACATCATTGCTGGGAGAATTAAGTGCATCTTGAGGAACTCTACCGTGTGGGGACAACTGAAACCTAGTGCTTTGTTTCTCCTGATCTTTGCTTCATGTACCTTTCCCTTTGCTAATAGTAATCTGTATCCTTTCACTGTCATAAACTGACCATGAATGTGACTGTATCTGAGTCCTTGAGTTTGACTAGCAAATGATTGATCCTGATGGTGGCCTTTGGAACCCCAAGTACACCATCTAAACTGATGTAGGTTCCAGGGATTAGGACATGGGCACATTTGAAGACTGTGGTTCTGCCTGTAATATAATATACTTGAATTACTTTTTTAGTTTATTAATTAAATATGAACATTTTTTAACATAAAAACAAAGTCATACTTCTAATGTACAGTCAAATGAAGATATGGAAGCTATTACTGTGACCATTATAGTAAAAATGAAGAAAGAGAGAGGAAGGGGGACATGGCAGGGAAAGAGAGGGAGGGAAAAGGAGAGAAAGGAATTTGCAATCTGCTTCTATAGAGTATGTTGTAAAATCTGTATTTTTGTATAAAAATTTTAAAGGTAATAAAGCAGACAATAGTAAATGTCATTGCTAACAAAGGCATAGTGAATTTGATAAGGAGAGTGAAAAAAGACAATGACTCACAGAGGCAAACACTAGCTTTCACAACCCTTTAAAATCTATTACAAACAGAATGTGAACTAGAAATATTGATCATTTGGAATTTGTTCTAAGTGTTCTGACACCCACTGTGGGAAATAGGGAATTTAGTATGAATGTCAAGCCACGAGAATAGATGCTTTGTGTCTCCTTTTCAATATATCATTTTTATCATCTCAGAAACGATAGTTCTCTTGTTAGCTGTCAAGTATTCCAGTTCAATTATCTTCCTCTTTCTTCTTTGAGGGACTAAACATTGTTTAACCTTTTAAATTTCCTAAATCAAATGTTAAGAAAGCAGTATGGAAAGGCTATTTCCATGGGCTATAAACATCAACTTGACTCTATCCTTGAAGAAAAAGTTTTTTTTTCCTAGTAAGAAATCATGTTTGGAGCAAGTGAATAATTTTTTTATCAAATATTAAGAACTGCTAAGGATTTGTACCCAGAAAAATTAAACTCTGAAGCAGAGTTGGGATTACCAAGTAGCATCTTTGAGCAAACAAGATGTTAGTGTGTATTTTGAAAGTCCTGCAGGGGATTTGTTTAATGATACTAATATGAGAGTTTTCCTGTCTGTTTTCTTGCCACTACTTCATTTTCTCGCTACTATTTGTTTCCTAATAGTTTTTAGTTTTTTGTCCATTCTCTAATCCAGCCCCTCTTGTCTCCGTCCAAACATGTATACATTTCTGCAAATGAGCTCATCTGACCTCTGCATATAACCCTTTAATGGCTTCCTTTAACTTTCACAGTTCAGCCTGCATATGGTACACAACGATGTGATTTAGAGACCAGTCATCATTGCAACTCAGTGTTTTCACACATTTTGCAATAGTCCCCCCTTATCCACTGGGGATATGTTTCAGGACCCCTGGTGGCTGCCTGAAACCGTGATAGTCCTGAACCCTGTATATATATCATTTTTCCCTATACATACATGCCTGTGATAAAGTATATTTTATAAATTAGGCACATAAGAGATTAACAATAATAACTAATAAAATGGAATAATTATATCAATATACCATAATAAAAGTTATATGAATGTGGTCTCTCTCTCTGTACTTTCTCTTCTTTTTGTTAATGATGTGAGAT
The DNA here is from genome assembly GCA_002007465.1 of Ailurus styani. Classification (NCBI taxonomy): domain Eukaryota; kingdom Metazoa; phylum Chordata; class Mammalia; order Carnivora; family Ailuridae; genus Ailurus; species Ailurus styani. Next base: position 130,156 of record LNAC01000315.1, on the reverse strand, counting down.
GACAAAATGCCTGTGGAATGAGATGAAGTGAAGTGAACGATATCAGTATGGTGACTAATATTGACCTTCCAACGACTTGTCAGAAGAGGGTCATCTGCTTTTGCACTATAGTTGACCCTGGGTAACTGAAATCATGGAAAGTGAAACTGGGGATAAAGGGACTCTTGCATTTCCTCTCGGCAGTCCTTCCTCCTCCTCCTCTTCCTCTTTCTCTTCATCTAGCCACTTGGTTTTTCTTTTTTTTCTTTTCTTTTTCTTTTTTTTTTTGTGCCACTTGGTTTTTCTAATTGATTCTCAAAACTCAAACTTTTTTTTCACAAAGTTTTCTCATGAATCACAATTTGTGTTCTCTCAGTGCTCTATCATCCTTGAATTGTCTTGTGTTTCTTAATACATTTGCCAATCTTTCCTTACAACAAAGTAAGTCTTTGAGGGCATGTCTTATATCTTATCAGATTTTTTGTTTCTAAAGTCTATCATAGTGTCTGGCAAATATTATCTATCTATCTATTTATTTACTTATTTTTTAAAGATTTTATTTATTTATTTCACAGCGGGAGAGAGATCACAAGGAGGCAGAGAGGCAGGCAGAGAGAGAGGAGGAAGCAGGCTCCCCACCGAGCAGGGAACCCGATGCGGGCCTCGATCCCAGGACCCTGAGATCATGACCTGAGCCACCCAGGCGCCCAAATATTATCTATTTAATACGCACTTGATAAATGCTTAACAAATAGTGTTAAAGTGTTATTTAGAATGCAACGTTCAGATTGAAAATGGAGTAATCAACCTGAATTAGCTCCCTAGCTTTGTTTCTCCTTCTATGGATGCCAACACCCTGTGCATACCCCCAGTTTCTCTAGCATTGTTTCTCAGTTATATAGGTTATCTACGTCAATTAATTTCAACTGTGCTTATTACTTTAAAAAGTAGCAATTATTTTTAAAAAAGGAAGCACTTGATTACAGATAAAATAACCTGGCATAATGACTCACTTAACTCTGCACAGTAACTGAGTGAACTTAGTATGACATTTAATTTATATATATTTATATGAAGAAAAAGGGGAGAAAAAGAAAGAAGGAATTTCAAATCAAGGGGAGATTCTAGATAAACCTGGAGGTGGGGACCTAGTTTTCTGCTTGGTTTCTGTTTCAGCTGGAAATGAATATGAATATGAAACAGACTAGCTTTTTTCCCTTTATTTTGACATGTCTCAAGATCTTTTTTTCCCACATTACTTCCTTAATGAATTTTCAATATATATATTTTTAGCTTGTCTTAACTTGTTACCTCAGAAATGCTCCAGTATTAGAGGGTACATTCAGGAAATGCAATCTGGCAGAACACCTACTACCCTGGTTTCTAACAGTCCCTTTGGGGAAGATGTTCCTCAATAGGTATGACACTACTGACTGTATGAGTTGGCAGGTTTCAGCCATTCTGCTGTCTGTGGCAGGAGCACACGGGAAAACACGTTTAAGAAAAATAGCAAGTTCTTAGACCAACAGAAGGTACATTGTGCATAAGGCAGAGTGTACAGGAATGAGGTTGGAAGGTAAACAGTGACAAAATGATAAAGGATGAAATAAGCCTCCTAACCTTTGAATTGTATCCATATCATTATATCATTGGAAAGAAGTTAACACTTTTGTAAATAGATGTTTGCGGGGATCACATTTTCTTTTATTGAAAGAAGGACCAGATGTAAGAAGATTTTAATCTTAATATGATAAAATTAACAAATTTTCATCACATGTTTACCATATTTTTTGCAGACACTATAGTAAGCCAAGTTATGAAGCAAGAAATTGTAAGAGAATTTTTTTTAAGACAGTTACCATGAAGGTAGAGAGAAAAGAAATAAGAGTTTATTTAACAGAGTTAAGAAGATTGGTTGACCAACTAAGAGAAAGTATAAAGAAGAAGAAAAAAATTAAGGGAGAAATTCGAGTTTTTCTTGGGTAGATGAATATATGACAGTCTTCAAGATATAAAATATAGTTTTACTGAAAGTTGTAGTAAAGATAATTCAGTTTTGGACATCTGAGGTTGAAGCATGTTTTCATAGTATGGAGAACATGTTGGCATGCAGTTGGATGTAATCCCCTGGTGCCTCTAAATGAGAAAAAATAGAAACTTGACAAATAGTAAAAAAATTTTTTTTTTTTTGCAAAAAGAAGGCATTTATAGTAGTTCTTGTAAATCTAAGTGTTCTTTTAATATTGAGTTATGGCATAAATTATACTTAATGTAAAATTTTAATAAGTTTGTGTCTAGTAATCAAATGAATGTATATTAAGAAAACAATGAAATAAACATTTTGATACATGCAGTTGGCCAAAATAAAAAATATTCTGGCAAGAATTTTTTTATTATTTTCATGATTCCTTAGGAACTCTGAATTGGTATAACTCCTTAGAAAGTAATTTGACAGGGTGCCTGGGTGGCTCAGTTGTTCAGCATCTGCCTTCGGCTCAGGTCATGGTCCTGGGGTCCTGGGATTGAGCCCCGCATCGGCTCCCCCCTGAGTGGAAAGCCTTCTGCTCCCTCTCCCATTCCCCCTGCCTGTATTCCCTCTCTCACTGCTTCTCTCTCTCTTGTCAAATAAGTAAGTAAAATCTTAAAAAAAAGCAATTTGATAATTTTATATCAAGAAATTCAAAGTATTTATATTATTTCCTGTTTCTTATTATTGATAGAAATCTTTTCTGTTTGAATAATCATATATATAGCACCAAATATTATTAATTATTATTTTTATAATATAGAAAAAGTGAATCAAATTTACTTTTAAATAGGGGAATTATTAAACATTATGGTGAATATTTCTGATGATATTTTGCAGTTTAAAAGTTATAGTTCTAAATAATTTGTAAAATGGGTACATTGAAAGTATATCACAAATATATGATGAAAGAATTATATTAATAATTGTAAACTTCTAAAAATGGGTACATTGAAAGTATATTACAAATGTGTGATGAAAGAATTAAATTAATAACATGGTAATACAAAACTATATCACTCTGATCCAAAATATACCCAGTACAATATGTTACATGTTCACATATGCAATAAACATGCACATGTAACAAATAGATGGAATTTATGTGACTTGTATGGGTAATTTTAATTCATCACACTGTAGTTTTCTGCATTTTGTAATTTTCCTATCAGAAATATCTGCTAATTTGTGAATTAAAGCTCCCCATTTCTCTGATATGCCATCTGTGTTCTCTGTAGGTAGACTCACAGTATATGTTAATATTCTAAAATAATGTGAATAAATTTATATGTCTTTGGAATCTCATTTTTCTTAATGAATTTGCTGTTTCCATTTGACCTGAGTAGTGAATCAGATTGGGGAAAAGTTTCATCAGCTTTCCCCTTCTCTCTTAAGGACCCTTAGGCAGAGGTCTCAGAATAGGACCTTGGCTGAAGGCATCAGATAGAAAGACTAGAAATAAGGGTAACTGGGTAAAGAATACAGAATATGCAGACTAGTATGATCAGCTAGAGAGGCCTGAGTCCTTCACTGCAACTCCCTTTAGAGACTGACATAAATGGGCTGTGCATTAAGTGTGGTGTGGAGAGGGCAGCTGTCTTTTGTGAGATCAACCAGGTAGAGTTTTTTTTTTTTTAAAGTTTTTAAGGTCAGCCTTGAAAAAATCACACATAGATTATTAAATCAGGAGCCAGACTCCTCAAAACGAAATTTTGAAATATATTTTGACATAAAAATTTTCACAAATTATGCTATGGTCCCTAATCTGTGGGGTGATATTCATATCATCTTCATCCATTTGGAGCTCTTCCTTAAAGAGAAAAGCACTGAAGTAATAAGCAAATATGACTCATTTCTCTGGAAGAGGAACAGGTGTTCCTCTACTTTGGGTATTATTTAACAGACGTGTAGTGTTCTTCTACTTTGGTTGTTCTTCGACAGACATATAGTGCTGCATGTTCTCCTGGAGAAAACAATGACTGTCATAACTAATAGTGTTCTCTGAACAACAACAACAAAAAACCCAATTCTTTATGATCTGGCAATCATGGATATTCACTCTCAAGGCTAGAATTAAATTAATGCATCAGTGTGATAGAAAGCCAAGTGGTAGTTTATTGCATGATGTAAGATTTAAGTCATTTCTCCATTGTACATGAGGTTGTACGTTCTATTTCATGACCATCAATGTGACACATTTCATTTCATAACTGAAGTTTTATTTTCTTTTACAGCTGTTCCTAGAAATTACTATCCATATATTTCCTAATGGAATGCTTCAATTAGACAGATTATCTCAAAGAAATAGGAACTCAATAAGATGCTTTGTCAAATGACATAGAGATTGAAGGGATTCATAATCCAGCAAATTTACTAGAAACACTAGAGGAAAATAAAAAAAAAAAGAATTTTGCAATTACTATGTTATGGTCTAAAGTCATGATCTGTTAGATGATATGAGGAAGGATTTAGAGCTTAATGTTTGTGAAGTTCTCTACCTCATTAGTATTCCATTGCTTGATCTACCTACTGTTTTTTCACTCAAGCAGAGCTTTTTTAGCAGTGTTACTCACCATTTATCTTTTTTAAATTTAATTACTGAATAGTTTATTCTCTTAGCATTAACACCTAGACATTTTAGATATTAAAATCCATTAACTTAAAAATATTATTTTCCCCCAAAGAAAGAACAGGAGGTAGTACTCACTGCCAGGGATTTAATCAATAGGGATATAAATAAGATGTCCGAACTAGAATTTAAAATGATTATGAAGATATTAGTGGGCTTGACAACAACTTAAAAGACACTAGAGAATCTCTTACTGTAGAAGTAAAGGAAGTAAAATCTATTCAGGTCAAAATTAAAAATACTATTACTGAGATGCAGTCCCAGATGGAGGGTTTAAAAATGAGGTTGAGAAAGGCAGAGGAGAGAGTTGGTGATATAGAAGATAAAATGATGGAAAATAAGGAAGCTGAAAAGAAGAGAGAAAGAAAACTACCGGATCATGAGGGAAGGCTTAGAGAACTAAGCAATTTCATAAAGTGAAATAATATCCAGATAATAGGGGTCCCAGAAGATGAGGAGTGAGAGTGAAGGGCAGAAGGTTTATTTGAACATATCATAGTTGAGAACTTCGCTAATCTGGGGAAGGAAACAGGCATTCAAGTAGAGGAGACACAAAGAACCTCCCTCAAAATCAATAAAAATAGGTCAACACCTTCTCATATAATAGTGAAGCTTGCAAATTTCAAAGATAAGAGAAAATTCTGAAAGCAGTATGGAATAAGAGGTCCTTAACCTACAAGGTAGAAACATAGGGCTGGCAGCAGACCTATCCACAGACACCTGGCATGCCAGAAAGGATGGCATGATATATTCAGTGTGCTATATGGGAAAAATATGCAGCCAAGAGCACTTTATCCAGCAGCACTGTTATTCGGAATAGAAGGAGAGATAAAGAGTTTCCAGGACAAACAAAAACTCAAACAATTTATTAACACTAAACCAGCCCTGCAAGAAATATTAAAGAGGATCCTTTGAGCAGAGAACCTAAAAGTAACAAAGACCAGAAAGTAACAGAAACAATCTACAGGAACAATGATTTTACAGATAATATAGTGGCATTAAATTCATATCTTTCAGTAATTGTTCTGAATGTAAATGGACTAAATGTTCCAATTAAAAGACATAGGGTATCAGAATGCATAAACAGATAAGACCCATTGATATGCTGCTTACAAGAGACTCATTTTAGACCCAAAGATTGAAAGTGAGGGGATGGAAATCCATTTATTATGCCAAAGGACATCAAAAGAAAGTTGGAATAGCCATCCTTTCATCAAACTAGATTTTAAACCAAAGACTGTATTAAAAGATGAAGAAGGACACTACATCATAATAAAAGGGTATATCCAACAAGAAGATCTTACAAGTGTAAACATTTATGCCCCTAACTCAGGAGCAGCCAAATATATAAACCACTAATAACAAAATAAAAGAAACTCATTGATAATAATACAATAATAGTAGTGGACTTTAACACCCCACTCAATGCAGTGGACATGTCATCTAAGCAGAAGATCAACAGAGAGACAAAAGCTTGAATGACACACTGGACCAGATGAACTTAACAGATATATTCAGAACATTTCATCTTAAAGCAGCAGAACACACATTTTTCTTGAGTGCACATGGAACATTCTCCAGAGGAGATCATATACTGCATCACAAGTCAGGTCTCAACTGGTACAAACATACTGAGATTATGCATACCATGGACATTTTCAGACCACAGTGCTTTAAAGTTGAAGTCAACCACAAGAAAAAATTTGGAAGGACCACAAATGCATGGAGGAGCATCCTACTAAAGAATGAATAGATCAACTACGGAATTAAAGAAGAATTAAAATATATATATATATATGGAAGCAAATGAAAACAGAAACATGAAAATTCAGAACATTTGGAATGCAGCAAAGGTGGTCCTAAGAGGGAAATACATAGCAATACAGGCCTTCCTCAAGAAATAAGTCTCAAATACACAACCTAATGTTAGACCTAAAGGAGCTGGAGACAGAATAGCAAATAAAGCCTAAATCCAACAGGAGAAGAGAAATAATAAAGATTAGAGCAGAAATCAGTGATATAGAAATGAAAAATATAGTTGAACAGCTCAACAAAACTAGGAGCTTGTTCTTTGAAAGAATGGACAAGATCAATAAACTCCTAGCTGATTTATCAAAAAGAAGAGAAAGGAACCAAATAAAATCACAAATGAGTGAGGAGAAATCACAGCCTATATCACAAAAATAGAAGCAATTATAAGGGGTTACTATGAGCAATTAATAACAACAAACTAGGGAATCTGGAAGAAGTGGATGCATTCCTAGAAAAATATAAACTACCAAAACTGAAAGAGGAAAAAATAGAAAACCTGAACAGACAGATAACCAGCAAATAAATTGAATCAGTAATAAAAAATCTCCCAATAAACAAGAGTCCAGGACTGTATGGTCTCCCAGCAGAATTCTACCAAATATTCAAAGAAGAATTAATACCTCATCTTCTGAAACTGTTTCAAAAGATATAAATGGAAGGAAAACTTCCAAACTCATTCTCTGAAGCCAGCATTACCTTGATCCCAAAACCAGAAAAAGACCCACTAAAAAGGAGAATCACACACCAATATCCCCAATGAACATGGATGAACATGGAAAGTTCTCAACAAGATACTAGCCAATAGGATCCAACAGTACATTAAAAGAGTTATTCACCACTACCAAGTGGGATTTATTTCTGGGATGCAAGTGTAGTTCAACATTGGCAAATCAATGAATGTGATATACCATATTAATAAGAAAAAAAGACAAAAACTGTATGATCCCCTCAATGGATGCCAAAAAAGCATTTGACATAGTACAGCACCATTTCATGATAAAAACTCTCCATCTTGTAGGGATAAAGGAAATATACCTCAATATCATAAAAACCATATACGAAAAATTCACAGAAATATCATCGTCAATGAGGAAAAACTTCCCCTAAGGTCAGGAACATAACTAGGATGTCCACTCTCACCAATGATGTTCAACATAGTACTGGAAGTCCTAGCCTCAGCAATCAGCAAAAAATGGAAGGCATCCAAATCAGCAAAGAAGAAGTTAAACTTTTACTCTTCACAGACACCATACTCTGTATAGAAAACCCAAAGGCTTCACCCAAAAATTGCTAGAACTGATATAGGAATTTAGCAATTGGCAGGATATAAAATCAATGTACAGAGGTGAGTTGGATTTCTGTACACTAACAATGAGGCAGAAGAAAGAGAAATCAAGGAATTGATCACATTTACAATTGCAACAAAAACCATAAGATACCTAGGAATAAACCTAACCAAAGAGGAAAAGGATCTGTACTCTGAAAAATATAGAATACTTTTGAAAGAAATTGAGGAAAACACAAAGAAATCGAAAAACATTCCATACTCATGGGTTGGAAGAACAATTATTGTTAAAATGTCTATGATACCCAAAGTAGTCCACACATTCAGTGCCATCCCTGTCAAAGAACCAGCAGCATTTTTCACAGAGCTGGAACAAACAGTTTTAAAATTTGTATGGAACCAGAAAAGACCCCAAATAGCCAAAGGAATGTTGAAAAAGAAAAGAAAAGCTGGAATTATCATCACAATTCTAGACTTCAAGCTATATTACAAATTGTCAAGACAGTATGGTGCTGGCACAAAAACAGACACATAGATCAACGGAATAGAACAGAAAACCAGAAACGGACCCTCAACTCTATGGCCAACTAATCTTTGACAAAGCAGGAAAGGATAACCACTGGGAAAAAGACAGTTTATTCAACAGATGGTGATGGGAAAACTGGACAGCCATATGCAGAAGAACGAAACTGGTCCACTTTCTTACACCATACACAAAAATAAACTCAAAATGGATAAAGACTTAAATGTGAGACAGAGACAGAAATACATTAAAATCCTAGAGGAGAACACAGGCAACAACTTCTTTGACCTAGGCCATAGCAACTTCTTGCTAGACACGTCTCCAAAGGCAAGAGAAATAAAAGCAAAAATGAACTAGTGGGACTTCATCAAGATAAGCTTTTGCACAGCAAAGGATACAGTCAACAAAGCTAAAAAGCAATGTGCAGAATAGGAGAAAATATTCACAAATGACATATCAGATAAAGGGCTAGTCTCCAAAATCTATAAAGAATTTATCACACTCAACACCTGAAAAATAAAAAAATCCAGTCAAGAAATGGCAGAAGACATGAACAGAAATTTCTACAAAGAAGACGTACAAATGACCAATAGACACATGAAAAAATGTTCCACATCACTTGGCATCAGGAAAATCCAAATCAAAATTGCAATGAGATACCACTTCACACTTGTCAGAATGGCTGAAATTAAGAACTCAGGAAATAACAGATGTTGGTAAAGATTCAGAGAAAGAGGAAACCTGTCATACTATTGGTGGGAATAGAAACTGGTGTAGCCACTCTGGGAAGCAGTATGGAGGTTCCTCAAAAAGTTAAGCTATCCTGTGACCCAGGAATTTCACTACTAGGTATTTAACCAAAGGATACAAGCATAGTAATTTGAAGGAGCACATGCACCCCAGTATTTATAGCAGCAATGTTCACAATAGCTAAACTATGGAAAGAGCCAAGATGTAGACAAGATGTAGCATGTACACACACACGCACACACACACACACACACACACACACACACACACACACACACGCACACATACATACATAATGGAGGAGCCATCAGAAAGGAATGAACTCTTGCCATTTGCAATGACATCAATGGAAATAGAGTTTTACGCTAAGCCGAATAAGTCAGTCAGAAAGAGACAAATACTGACACAGTCGCCGCCGAGAGTCGCCGCGGGTTCCTGCTTCAACAGTGCTTGGACGGAACCCGGCGCTCGTCCCCCACCCCGGTCGGCCGCTCAGGGCCAGCCCTCCGCCATCTCCTCTCAGCGTCCTCCGACCACTCCAAGGGCCCCCCGTCGCCGCTCCAGCGCCGCGCAGCTGCCGCCCGCCGCCGCCTCTCCTCAGCCGCCGCCATGACGACCGCGTCCCCTTCGCAGGTGCGCCAGAACTACCACCAGGACTCGGAGGCCGCCATCAACCGCCAGATCAACCTGGAGTTCTACGCCTCCTACGTCTACCTGTCCATGTCTTACTACTTTGACCGCGATGATGTGGCTTTGAAGAAGTTTGCCAAATATTTTCTTCACCAATCTCATGAGGAGAGGGAACATGCTGAGAAACTGATGAAGCTGCAGAACCAACGAGGTGGTCGAATCTTCTTTCAGGATATCAAGAAACCAGACCGTGATGATTGGGAGAATGGGCTGAATGCAATGGAGTGTGCATTACACTTGGAAAAGAGCGTGAATCAGTCACTACTGGAACTGCACAAACTGGCCACTGATAAAAATGACCCCCACTTGTGTGACTTCATTGAGACTCATTACCTGAATGAGCAGGGGAAATCCATCAAAGAATTGTGTGACCACGTAACCAATCTGCGCAAGATGGGGGCTCCCGAATCTGGCATGGCAGAGTATCTCTTTCACAAGCACACCTTGGGAAACAGTGATAGTGAGAGCTAAGCCTTAGGCTGTCTTCCCATAGCCACAAGGGTGACCTCCCTGGTCACTGAGGCCGTGCATGCATGTTGGGGTTACCTTTACCTTTTCTATAAGTTGTACCAAAACATCTACTTAACTTCTTTCATTTGTACCATTCCTTCAAATAAAGTAATTTGTTACCCCCCCCCAAAAAGAGACAAATACTATATTATTTTACTCATATGTGGAATTTAAGAAACAAAATAGATGAACATAGGGGAAGGGAAGGAAAAATAAAGATGGAAATAGGGAATCAAGCCATAAGAAAAACTGAACTCTAGTAAACAAACTGAGGGTTTCTGGAGGGCTGGTGGGTGGGAGGAAATGGTATTTGGGTGATGGGCATTAAGGAGGGCACTTGATGTAATGAGCACTGGATGTTATATGCAACTGATGAATCACTAAATTCTACCTCAGTAACTAATAATAATACAGTATTATGTTAGCTAAATTGAATTTAAATAAATAATTAAAAATATTAGTATGCTATTGGTCATCTGTGGAATGATTTGCAAAATGATGCAAAATATTTCTTCATTCTAGGTGCTTGTAATCTAATTATGAAAAAGACATATGTAAGACTCAGAGATGTTTATGGGAGGTGATGGTTCTTTCTTTACTTCTGGGTTGTTGGGCATAGGATTCTCAGAGGTGATACCATAAACTCCCATTTTAATGTCTCTATTTACTCATATTATATTGAAAATAGACAAGATATTTCTAGGGCAGTGAAAGATTACTTATTACTTACAGCCATAATTGCATGCTTTCACATTTGCCCCAGGGTGATTTGATAAGAGCCAGAGGTCTTTGTATACACACCTGTGTCAGTAAGGAACCTCCTATTAGTGAGGAATGCCAGAAATATGAATCTAGGAGTTTACGTAGATCAGGGACAGTTACCCTCTCCCTTCTCCTGAGGGAGGAAGAGAAACCATTGTTCTATAATGTAAACAAATTTAGAAGAAAGAGTGATGTTTTCTCAGTTCTTATTATTTGGAATGTAAAAGTATCTCCAGGGGGAAGATAAGACAAGGGTTTTCAAATTAAAAATGAGATTCATCTATTTTGGAATATAAACACATAGAAAAATTACTCTCTAAATCTCTCAGGAAGATACTTGGCTACTCAGTTGTCTTTTCCATAAATCCTTTAAACTTCATTGTCTAAAGGAGGTGAGAGGTTTGTATCTTTTGAATTGGAGCAAATGTCTTTACCGTTAAGGAGACAATTGGCTGCCAGTCCAACACGCACAGCATGTGAGGAGGATATGTTTTCAGAGAAATAAAAGCAAACATTCCCCATTTTATAGCATATCCATCTCTATAGCTCTGGAGGCCGGGACTTTGAAGGAATATTCAGAAAGATTTGTCTTCCCACAGGAATACACACCTGAATTCAATAAAAAGTTTTTGAGATGGTAAAAATAATGAGCTAGGTAATTTCAAGGCAGGTATACTTAGGGAAAAGGGTCTTGCTGTGCCCTTCAATTAGAAACAGGGACATCAGTCTAGTTTGCTTAGTTGATGGATAAACCATGTAGGAAATAAGAGCAACTTTCCTCTTTTTTGGAAGTGAGTAGAAAAAAAGGTGCTATTTTCTTTGAAAAAAAAGAGAATATTTTCTTATATTACTTTGGATTAATTACAAAGAATTAGGAAAAAAACTAACTTTTTAAATGTCTTTTCCCTTAGTATAACTGTGGTAATATACAGATATCCATATTTTAAGAGTACTAGGTATCATAAGACATGTAAATATGGTATGAAAATTACAGAAGTTAAAAAACTCAAGCCTACTTCTCTAACCCATAAACAGTTATACTGTTTGACTCTGCACAAATTGCCAGTGCCAGAAAATTTCTGTGAAAGGCATTTTTTAGAGATGTAATACTGAGTCTTATGATCACAAGGGCATGTATTGTTATTGTGAGCTTGTCAGATGATAAATGAGGATGTAGTTCCAGAAATTAATTAGCTGAAAAGAGTATCTACCTATTTATTATTATCTATTTATTATTATTATCTATCTATTTCAGTAACTTTCCATGGAAAGTGTGCATTCAATTTTATGCCAAAAATTGTCTCTTTTTATAGCTATTAGCTAGTAATTTTTTAGAATACTAAAACTGATAATGAATGAGATAAGTACTAAGCTAGCTAAGAAATGTAATTGATATTGTTTGAGTAAAAATATCATTATGAGAACATAATTTTAAGGTTATAAAAATTGATTATTTTTGCCTTCTAAGTGTCTTCCATTTGAAGGTTAATATGTAATTATAATGCTTCTTTTTTCTATTTTCTCTCTTCCTAGATGTTATTAATAGTCTACTCAGTGTTGGTTAAAAAAACGCATAAAATTTCTCTAATTCCAGACTTACCATGGCTGTCTTGCTATCTATCATAATGTGTCATATATATAGCTATCTCTTAACCTATTCCTAAATACATTTTAATTATTCTGAACTTATGGTCAATAAACTATGTATGTCATCTGATAAACACATTCACTTAAAAAACTTGGGCCTTCTCCAAAATGAAAATAACCAATAATAATACTGGATTTGATTTTTCTGGTACTTGATTATTTCATATCAACTTCATCTTTTTTGTTAGTTCATAAATAAATCTTTGATCAAAGACTGATTAAGGATCTGCTATATATCAGGGACTGGGCTAGGTAAAGCTTTACAAAGATGACTAAGCCCAGAAGCAATTATATATAGCACCATAATTAATCTCAATGGCTTTGAAATCAGATAGACTTGGGCACAGTTCCAATTCTATCATTTAGTGTTTGTGTATGACATTCTGGATGGTAATTGTATGATTTTTAGTAATTTAGTTTAACTGTAAAATAAAAATGCCAATAATACTACTGATTAAATCAGAAATTGTACTTCAAGTAAATATAGACATAGACCTTATGCCTTTCACAGAATCAATTCAAATGTACTATAGATCTAAATGTAGAATACAAAACTATGAAAATCTTAAAAGATGACAGACTAAAAGCTAAGTGATATAGGATGAAATATTGACTTGTTGAGTACGTTTTAGATAAAATATAAACTCAATTCATAAAATGGATAAATTAAACTTCATTAAAATTAAAAACAAATGATAATGCTGAGAATGAAAAGATAGTAGGAGAAAATTTTTGCAAAACACATTCAAGATATGCAAAGGAATTTTAAAACTCAGCAGTAAGAAAACAAGCAACATAGTTAAGAAATGGGCAAACGATCTGAACAGACATTTCACCAAAGAAATATACAGATGGTAAGTAAGCATATGAAATGATGCTCAGCATCGTATGTCATTGGGAGATTGCAGATTAAAACAACACTGAGATACCACCATGTACCTGTTTGAATGGCTAAAATTCTGAATACAACAAATGCTGATGAGGATGTGGAGCAACAAGAACTCTCATTCATTGATGGAGAAATGCAAAATGGTACAGCCACTTTGGAAGACAGTTTATCCGTTTCTTACAAAACTAAACATACTTTTACCATATAATTCAGTGATCACATTTCTTGGTACCCAAATATCTTGAAAACATATCTACACAAAAACCTGCACACAAGTGTTTATAGCATCTACTTTCATCACTGTCAAAACTTGAAAGCAGTCAAGGCATTCTCCAAAAGGTGAAGCATAAATGAATTGGCAAATCCCATACAATGGAATATTATTCAGTGATACAAAAGAAATGAGCTACTGTGCCATAAAGAACATGTGGAGGAAACTTAAATGTTTACTGCCAAGTGAAAGAGACCAATATGAAACACTTGAATATTGTGTGACTCCAATTATATGACATTTTGAAAGGATAAAATTATGGAGACAATAAAAAATCAGTGGTTGGCAGGGAATTGGGGAAAGGGATAGAGAGAAGACAAGGTTCAGCACAGGAAACTTGTAGGGCAGTAAAACTATTCTGTGAATGCAGTGATTATGGACACACGCCATTGCACATTTATAAAATTCTGTAAGATGTACAGCACAGTGAACTATAATGTAAACTATGGGCTTTAATTAATAATAATGTATCAGAAAATGTTCAGCAATTGTAACAAATGCACCAAAATAATACAAGAAATAAATAATAGGACAAACTGTGTGTGGGAACAGAGGGAGTACATGGTAACTTTTTGTACTTTCCAATTTTTGTAAACTTAAATCTGCCATAAAAAATCTTATTTTTAAAAAAGGTAAAAGAAAGATTTTGAGAACAGTGTGGACAAATATACAGCCTTATGTGAGAATTAAATGAGATTTTTTTGTCAAGCTCTTAGCTCAAACATGGTAAGTATATATTAAGCAATAATATCAAAATTGGAGCTANGATTTTTTTGTCAAGCTCTTAGCTCAAACATGGTAAGTATATATTAAGCAATAATATCAAAATTGGAGCTAAATGGTAGAGCTATGATGAATATGATAATGATAATAAAGAAAAAAGGATATGATCAATATGATAATACCCATTTGCCCCCCCAAANAAATGGTAGAGCTATGATGAATATGATAATGATAATAAAGAAAAAAGGATATGATCAATATGCCCCCAAAACCCCCTCAAATTCAGAATAAATGAGTATTTATATCAGGGTTGGAGGTTGAATACAACTATGTAGAAATTTGCCACAGAAATATATCATTTAAGCTGAGATTTGGAGGATAAGTAAATCTGACAAGAAAGAGCAGGAGATAAAGAGCTTTTCAGAGAAGTGGCATTTACAAAGCAATGGATGTATTATGTAAACTAGCAAATCTCAGAAACTGACTAGAAAACATGTCTACAGCATTAAATTCATGGCAAAAAATGGAGATGAATCTATAAGCCAGTAGCCCTTAAACGATGATCTACAAATTACTTGATTTGGATTTTAAAAGCTTAAGCAAGGAGTATTGCATTCCTTTTATTGTAAATTAGCTATTTGCTTTACATATTCAGATTAATGAGTTATTGGAGATTTCTAGGCTGCTCATCCAATGTTTTATGCATTTATATAAATGCATTATTTTAGATGTGACTTGGATTAAGAAATCTAGGGTTAATGGTGACTAGATAAAATTACTCTAGAAATATCTAGCTAGTTGAGTACCTCAGGAAATTTTCATTGATAGCCTGAACTCAAAAAATATAATTAATGTTTTGTCTAGTTTCTTTATCAAAAACTTTACTGAGGGGGCATGTGGGAATTCAGTCCTTTAAGCCTCCAACTCTTGATTTCCACTTGGGTCATGATTTTAGGGTCATGGGATCCAGCTCTACATTGGACTTGGCATTCAGCCCAGAGTCTGCCTGAGATTCTCTGTGCATTTCCCTCTGCCCCTCCCTCCTCATGCCCATATGCTCTTTCTTAATAAATAAATAAATACAAATCTTAAAAAAGTTTACTGAGAATGCTTTAAATTATTATTGTTGCTAATAACTTACATTTTAATATAATCACTGAAGAGACATGAACAGACTTTTTTGTACAGTTTAATAGAAATCAATTTGCCACAGAAATAATTTCTGAGGTTTACATGAAAAAGGCATTCTCCATATATGTATATATACGCAGAAACGTTTTTTTCTGTTACATGACATATTATATTTCATAGATAAGTAAGTGATGAAAATATTTCATAATTACACTTTTGTGAAGATTCTGCAACATACAGTTTCCTGATTACTAAAAGTGAGTCAGTAAGACATCTTCTTTTAAATGTGACATATGCTATAAATTTTTACTGTACTATTTAAAATTTATTTGCTATTCCTTATACTTTATTATTAAAATGTATGTATTTATTTGATAGTTTCTTTATTGTACTATTTTTCTCTTAAGTATAATGTTATCAGCCTCAAAATTGTTGAGTTGGGTTGTCTTTTTTTTTTAAACTAAACTCTAGTAGGACCCTAATAACAGTGATGCATGACTCAAAGATCACAAGGTGATTGATGGCTTCCTATAGGTCTGATAATGACACAGTCTGAAATGAAAATACAATTTATCTGGTGTGAAAAATACAGTGGTCCCTAAAGCCTCTAAAGTATCAATGTGGATGTTCATAGGAAGTAGCAGTAGTCATTATGGTTCAAGTTTACCACAGTTAAATTTAGTCTTTGAGGCACCATTTATTACCATCCCAAGTACTTTTTTTTTTATTATAGTATCCATAAGCAGAATTCATGGTCATCCAAGAGAGACCAAACTTATAAGTTACTATATCAACTTCTAAAAGTTAACGAGTAGCCTGGGGAGTTATGATTTACTGTCAGTCCAGCAAGAAATGTCAGTGCCCTAGAATATGAGGAGGCAAGTGTCATCTAGCCGGATTTGTGAACTTTTCACTTTGCCATTCACTAGACAGCAAACAGAAAATTAGTCTATAAATAATTGAACTTGAAATTTTTTTGAAAATCTATCACAGCATGTTAAAAGCAATTTTGTTCTCGAATTAGCTCTCCACAAGTAGTAAATATGTCAAACAGCCTTTAAATAATGCAACATATAGAGCAACAGATAAGAAGGTTTAATAAGAATAAGAGAAAAGAAGACATTAGAAAATACACATGATGTATGATTTTGTTGGTTGTATTTTCTTTCCGAGAAAATTGGAATATAAATCTGATTTTAAAATGCCCATTAAAAGTAGACAATTTGCATAATGATATTTTAATATTCTAGGAAAATGATACAAATTTGTAAATAAACATTTCTAATATGCCCTTCTCTATTCTGTACACAGAGAACATATGTTTAAGCCTTCTTAGGAATGAAAACAGAGTTAGAAGTGACTCAGTGCTCATAAAGATACAGGAAAAGATGAAGGGTGAAATGTTTCAATAAAAGCTCTACTATGTGGTTCTTTAAAAGCGTTCTGATATGAAAGGACACCAAGTTTTATGTAGTTTTAGGAAACCGTCTTCATAACACTTGAACATTTATTTTTTATCCTTTTTATCCTTTTATATCTTTAAAATAGAAGAAAATGTATCATTTAACCTTGATGTTAAAGAAAGTACAGTTGATTTTGGTATCTGGTATATAATCAAAATTAATAGGCATCAATAATTATGAATATTTTATAAAACTAAAAGTAATATTAATTAAAGTAATATGAAATTTATTGCTACATAGCAATAAGTATCTACCACAGGAAACATTAATTTGTGTAATAATGCTTATTAAATTTGTTTATCTATTTATTAAATTTATTTTAATGGTAAACAATTCCAAACTTACATGAAATGGTAAGAATAGAACAAATAACATTCTTATACCTAAACTAGATGAAAGTACGTTACTGACAAGATCCTCCATTACCAAAGAGTACGTGGATGTATTTCTTACAAATGGGAGCCTTCTATTATATAACCACATGCAAACATCATAATCAGGAAATCAACATTGAAGAAGTGCTTTAAAACTCTGGAACTGTTTTACTCCTGATCAAACTTTATTTACTCAATTTTATTTATTTACTTATTATTTATTTATTTATTTATTTATTTATTTTCTTATTTAGAGAGCCCGTGTTTCTGCACAAGTGTTTGTGGGGGGGGGGCAGAGGGAGAGGGAGACAATCTTAAGCAGGCTCCGCATCCAGCATGTAGCCTGATGTCCGGCTCAAACTCACAACAGTGAGATCATGACCTGAGCCAAAATCAAGAGTTGGACAGTTAACCAACTGAGCCACCCAGTTGCTCTTATTTACTCATTTATATCAGTCTGTTTCTATACATGCCTATTTTCTTTATTAGTCATAATTCCTTGTCCATATTTGATATCTGAACTATCTCAGATTTGGACAGTGAAAGCCCCTCAAGGGTCCTTTTGTGCCAACTTTGACATGCCTACTTAATTCTATGTGCACATCATAACTTGGTCATGTGTGTGCCTGCATATGCATACACACACTCTCTATGTTTCAGATCATTTTCTAATTTTTTGTCACAGTCTTAGAAACAGTCCCATTTCTCCAAGGAGCTTTGGTTCTTGTTAGAGGAGAATGATATTTATAAACCATTATCCAGGGATAATTTTGCTCTCTTGGGTTGTCACTGGTCCTAGACCTTCTTAGTGGAAGAACCAGGGATTACATGAATGTGTACACACACACATGTATGAATATGTATATAGTGAGTATAACTTATCCATATAAAACTTACATCCATATGTGTGTGTGTGTGTGTGTGTGTGTGTATCTGTGTATGTGGGCATATAGATGTACGTATACATAAATATACCACTACAAATTCACACCAACATCTCCAATTCTATCGAGTACAATAATGTTTATTTTAATTTTCTCATTTAACATATTTATGCCTTCTCTATCAGTAAGGAAACTGGGTATAATTATCTTCAATCGGTTTTCTTGTTTGATAAATCTCATTGTACACATTTAATCTCCCATTGCTGCTGCTGTCCATGCTCCTTGTGGAAATGACTTCTCAGTCTCTTCAGGTTCCATTCTGCTCCATTCTGCGTGATAATTCATATGTAGCTATATAATACCCAGGAAATGTGTGGATAATTGAGAAAATACACTGTGGGTAGATAATATTAGTTGATGGTCAACATCCATTCTCAATATTCTTCTGATATGTTTTCTCAATGGCAAAACTGAAAATTTAAAACCTGCATTTTCAATACTTATTTGTAGTTATTGTTCTTGGTGTAATTAAGTGCCACCAAATGGATTTATTCAAATAGTTTTAGCAAATGGAAAGGAGACGGATTTTGTACACCACACTTTCTGCAATTGCTGCAGATTCTGGCTACTCTGAGTTTCTTATCATGGTGGTTCTAGACATGACTGGCTTACTTTGGTATGCCCAGTTAGTCATAGCACTGTAGCCAGAGGTTGGAATGGCAGCTTCCAGAATGTAGAGAAGGCTATAGTTGCCTTATTTACCTAGTTCTTTATAATAATCTCAAAGTCACTTCTGAAATTCAAACCAGAATTATTTTCTTTAGCATTCCTAATGGCATTATATATAGAGAGAGAGCTAGATAGAGAGAATGAATGTTTATCTTTCTGCTGTAATCTAGAAAAAGAATAGAAATTTCAACCATTGTTTAGACTGACATGTCCAAAGACTTAAAATAGTGCTTGGCCCTAAGACTGTGCTTAAAATGATAATGTAATACCTAAACACGATCACTTGATAAATTTTCTTTTTTTTTAAAGTATCCAGTGCAATTAGAAATTCAGTCCATCCCATTCACTGTGAGGTCCTCTTTTTGTTTAAATCTTTCAGAGCAGACTTTTGGTCTGTTTAAGCTACTTATTTCAAGAAACCAAAGGTGAGTCATTGATTACCAGGACATGAGATCATGCCATGTTATCTATCAATATATAGATCTAGGTATATGTGGTAGCAGAATTCTATTGTTACTTGAAAGATGTCTATGCAAGGTTAGGTTCTAGCAAATTCTGAATGTAGTAATAATTTACATGAGTATGTGACTTATGTTTCCAGTACATTTACCCAGGAGCCCAAGAGAAATTTATAATGATCTGTTGCCTGAAGAAGAAACAATTGGCTTTGATTTATGTGTTCTGCAAATATGCTGGTACCAGCTGGGATTAGACCCCTGGAGCCTTTATCAAGGGTTTTTCTTCTTCTAAACTTATTTTAGTAGGCTAAACTTAAAGCTTTATATCTTTTCTGTCTACTTTGGAAGGTAAATTGTCTAGTAGTATCAATCTATAATGATTCATGAATAGTTACTGTTTTGTAAACAGCCTAGAATTTGTAGGAATCAAGAATGAAGAGTTGGTTACAAGGAGGTTTGGATTATGGGAACACTTAAATTAGCTTTAGAATGGGACTATTTCCTTCCAATCTGAATGTTCACAATTCTTGTAATAATCAGATGGACAAATAAGACCTATTTTGTGAATTGTTTCAGCAATTTTATTGAGTATTTGCTACAGACTAGACATTTTTCTACAACCAGGGATACTAACATCACATAGAACAGGTGAAAGTACCTGCATTCATATAATGTTCATATAGTTGTGGAGACAGATAAGTAAGGGGCACCATCAATATGAAAATGTAAAATACATTAGATAATTTTTAGTATTAAAGGGAGAAACTAAAGTTGGAAGTGGCTGTAATGTTATATAAGGGGGTTAATGTAGCCGAGCCAAAGGCTACAAAGTGGCTAGAGAGTGAATTATACTGCTACCTGAGGAAGAAGCATCCTAGCAAAAGGAAGAGCAAGTATGAAGTATCTGAAGAAGAGTAATATTCCAGGAATGTTGAAAAGCCTGGTGTAACTTAAGCAGAATGGAAGGCAAGAGAAATTTAGTAGATCATAAAATGAAAGAGAAAACTGGTTAGGTTACTTATAGTTTGAAGTTCATTGAAAGATATTTGATGTGTTTTTTTGTTTGTTTGTTTGTTTGTTTGTTTGTTTTTTGTCCAAGGGATTTAGGAAGCTAAATAAAGGTTCTTGAACAGAGATGCAATCTGATACGTTTATTTTAACAGGATCACTCTGGCTAATATGTAGAGAGAAAGGTGGAATGCGAGAGACAAATTGGCAATAATTCAGGTTGGAGATGGTGATGTCTTAGATCTTGGTGTAAAGGACTTGGGAAGAAGTGACCAGTTTTGACATGTAATTTGAAAGTAGAACCAAGAACTTATACTGAGAAATCACTCACCCTTTCTTCCTGTCCCCAGCACAGTGGTTCCTCAATGGGATTATAGATATCATTGCCATGACTCAGATGGTAATTTATGAACTCAACAATACAGATATCCTTTCAAGTGAGCTAAATTGGCCAGGTCTACTGTCAGATATTCAATCTGCCAGCAACTTCATCAGTGCTATTCCATGGTACTACTCTACAGATGGATTAGTCTGTTGCTTATGTTGGATTCTTCCATTAAGAAGGACATCATATTATATCCATACTATATTAGATATTTAATCTGGTTAAGTGTTTGCTCTCCCTAACCACTACACTTTTTACCACCACCTGGAAACTCACTGAATATTGCATTACTGGTCACAATAGACCAAACAATATTGCTTTTGATCAAGACAGATTATTTTTTATCAAACTCTGAGAGAGTGATAGATGCCCATGGGTCTCATCAACCAGAAGCAGCTACTCATATAAAAATTTGTACTGGTCTGTTGTAGACTTAGTTCTCATGTTTATATCCTTTAGTGTTTGTTATGCTTATTTAAGTTTAGTTCTTCTTGAATACTATTCCTCTGATCCTTTCTTCTTGATCGACACATGATAGGTAAGCCTAGGGATTGTAGAAGACAATCAGTAATGTTTAATGAATGGATGACTTGCAATAACTTAGAAAACTTACACTGACCTAATTTTCCATTGAAAAATAATACTTATCCCAACACATGCACATTTTCCACATGCTTGTTGTTTTAAAATTGATTTTTTTCCTACAATTTTAGTAAAAGGGACTTTCTCAGAGATCTATGAAGAAAAAGTAACAAATCTAACTTATTTTCTTTTCTGTATGTAATGATTCTTACGTATTTGCTAAATCTGAGATTCGTTAAGGAGACAACACAACTAAAAAGAATAATGTCTGGAATATGAAAAAAACATTTCAAGACAGTCATATAAAAAAGACAATAGTATAGACAAGATAAATAATAGGAAATGAATTAAAATTGATACTACAGAAAGATACATAATAAAACAATGGATATTAAGTATTTTACCCTTTAAAATATATTTTTATAAATATTTTAAATGTTTTAGTTTAGAATACTAGACTAGAATAGAACGCTAGGAACAGTGTTGCACCCAGACTTTGAAAAGAGGAAATATATAGCCTTTGAAATTACTGACCCCTTCATTTAAGTCTTTCAGTAAAAAACAAAGAAAAAACACAAAAATGTGCTATAAAATCAATTTACCAGCTCCTGGAAGAGAAAAGGTTATTTTGAAGGGCAATATTACAATGGAGAATGATTGTTCATTTGCTTAGTGACCTAGAGAATAATGGGCACTTTTTGCAGTTTTCTAGGGTGGAAGGGAGTAGTAGCACTTGTCTGCTTTTGCCAGCAAGTTGCCTCCTGGCCAGTCAACAGGGGAAATATTCTGGTCTATTTTATGGAGGTAATTTACCCCTGGAATTAGTTAATAACAGCAATGGCTTCATAAAATACAAGTCCTATCAAACTAATCTAAACTTGATCAATCAAGGGAAAGCAGTAGATGCAACCTTTCTTGACAGGAGCAATGATTTCGGTGCTACTGCACATGACATATTTCTTAGTAAACTAGGAAAACATGTTCTTGTTAGTGTTTGACTTTGAGTTGAGTGCACAACTCCATTTGATCCTGTCTTAAAATATACATGCTCCCTTTTTTAGTAATAAGTGGATAATAACAAGAACAACAACAAGAGCAAAAAATAAGAAGCATTGAAGGGGGAAAAAAGAATAATTTTAATATATACACTGAATCCAATTTCACTCACTAACTATAACGATATTATCAGTTATATTTTAGGAACTATTACTTCATGTGCATAATATACATTGGTTCACATTGACTCAACGATATCTGTTATAATGATAATTAGGCCAAATTTATTCCTGGCTAGAAGCCAAAACTTATAAACTAACATTTCTCTAGGTACTAAACTAATGCTTATTACACTCTATTCTGTCACTTCCCAGTGCATAATTTTTAATCTTATTTCCTTTGTTTACCTCTGTTGAACAAAATAGTGTAGCATTTTCTCAATATATTTATTGGAAGGGGTAGATAAGCCCTGTTCAGGTCACTATGTTTACCAGTAGGCTAACTGAAATGTATACATAAATACAGATGACTTCGATTAGCATGGAATAAATATGTATTAACTGAGTAAGGCACTACTTGGGCTTCTTTTTCTATGCACTTGGCTTGCTGTCCGTTTTTATAGCAGAAATACTCCCTTACCATACTCCTTTCTCTCTTTCTGAGGAAGTGAGAAGACTCAGACAGTTAACCTTGGGATTGAAAATAATGAAAAAGCAAGAGTCAGAGAAGAAAGGCACAGAGAATGAGAAATAACTGGTTTTATAGAATATATCATGTACATGTAATAACAAGTAGCTCAATATACTTGGGCANAAATAACTGGTTTTATAGAATATATCATGTACATGTAATAACAAGTAGCTCAATATACTTGGACATAGTACTTGCCATAGCTAACCAAAATTATTTTGCTCCAGTATTTCCCCCAATAGATTGTAAGGTTTAAAAAAAAAAAAGATACTGATTCATCTTTGTAATTTTAGTTCCCAGCAAAATGTCTGCTAAATTAAGAATTTTTAATAGAAATTTTGCCTGACCAATTAAAATTTGGAGTTTTAATCATTAGTGGTGTAGCTGGAGTCATAGGTTTAGGTAACCTGCTCATAATGTCTGTGTAGAGTAAGAAGAAAAGAAGTCCAAAGATATAACTTGGTAAGTATCAATACTGAAGGGTGACTNGTCATAGGTTTAGGTAACCTGCTCATAATGTCTGTGTAGAGTAAGAAGAAAAGAAGTCCAAATATCTAACTTGGTAAGTATCAATACTGAAGGGTGACTTAGGAAAAGGGAAACCCATGCAAAGTCATGAAAAAGAGTAGTTAGATACATTAAGAGATTATATATACAGGATATATACGTATATGTGATATGTACTTATTTAATATCCCATATTTATGTGTGTGTACACACACACATACAAACCCACACACACACAAATAGAAAGAGAACAAAGAAAGACCAATCTTTTAAGATGTGCGTAGGCATGTTAAGCCCTGTTCAGGTCACTATGTTTACCAGTAGGCAAATGTCAAGTAAGCAAAATGTCAAGTAAGTTAAATATATTCATAAATTATAACTGATTAGAGGTAACTGTAATTATATGGGGAGTTGTTTTAGAGGTAACTGTAATTATATGGGGAGTTGTTTCATGAAGTGATTGGGCCTAACTTACTATTCTGAGCTGAAGAAAAAATTGATGCTAAGGAATTGCATCCATTAGTCCTTAGATTAGTCCTGAGCTGAAGGCAGGTGCTTAACCAACTGAGCCACCCAGGCACTCTAAACTTTGGAATTATTACTTGCTACCAATAGGAACTTATCTTACAAATAAATACTAACACATTAACATTTTCATAACTGCAGGTATATTCGTAGTAATATTGCTTAATATCGAAAGACTATATGCAACCTAAAAAATCCTTCTTTTAAACATGGAATATTATGTAACTGTTAAAAAGAATAAAGCAATTGTATATATTTACATAAGGAATGATCTCTAAGGCACAAGTGACTAGAACAAGATGTACAGCAGTTCATATAATATGCTATTTGTGGTGAATATTTATGTACATGGCTCTAGATGAGGTGAATATTATGACAAGACATGAATTTGGTAGTAGCTTCTTTTTGGAAGGAGTATTGGACACCTGAAAGAAAGATTTTGGTGGAAGACTTCTAATGTATTGTTTTATGCATAGTTTACAATTATTAAAATCAGTTAGTAAAAACATGGAGAAGATGAATACTTACGGAAAACTGGCTAGTGGATATTTTAGATAATTTAACATTTTAGATATTTAGATATTTTAGATATTTAGATATTTTAACATTTACATAGATTAACAACGTGTACATATCTCTTCTTAATTGGATACCGACTGTACTTATCTACCCCATATTCCCTCACTTGCTCCCAAGAAATTGTTGGAAACCCCCGTTAATCATTGCTCTCAGGTTTTTGACCTTCATGCACTTATTGTTAGATAAACCTAAGTACTTTGTACCTTGTAAGATAATCTTGCTCATAGTAGCACACGTTATCTCTCTGATAATACCCTAAATTTGTGGTACAACAAGTCTTACTCATCCTTCTCACAAGGGCAAATGTTTCCATCTGCTGTATTCTCATTCCTGCTCTATTAGATAATGCTCTTACAATGAGGATATAAGTATTTCCTTTTTCCTTACTTTTTATCATCCCACTCTAAGCATTTTTAAGCTGGTTATTAGATATATTTTCCTGAATCATGAATTTGTTTGTTACTCAATTAACTGAAATGTCCAGTCAGTGGCTTCCTATTCTATAAAATAAAGAACAAATACTCAGTCTTGCAGTTAAATCCCTTCACAGTGTAGTTCCAGTCTGGTGTATTTTAGGAATTAATATGATCAGTTATTCAAAATAGGATCAAGTTTATGAGAAGGTCAACCAGGGTGTGAATACATTTATCCAGAATCAATCTGAAAACATAGTATGTGTAATATAGAAGGGAAAATAATATGATAAAAGGGCCAAAGATTATCACAAAACATGAACTTGAGTAGATCAGAGTGATCCTAAAAATTGGGGAAATGATCTCCCTTTTTTAAAAGAAAAAACTAGCATCCTTATGTCTGTAAGGCTACAAAACATATATAGACACCAATAAATGGTGGACAGGGTGAATATTGGTAGTGATTTACTGAATGGTGTTTTACCAGCATGTGAAATGCTCCCTTTGTCAGGTCATTGTGGTCTTTGTAATTGTATGTGTGACTAAGCATTGGTTTTGGAATTGACATTGGTGACTACTATATGCCACAAATACAGAGGTACACATATGTAAAATTTAAAATGCACATTATCCCTAAATTCCAAATGTATATTTCTCTCTTTATTTGCTAATTCATGGCATTAGAAACTACGTCCCAGGAAAATCAGGTTACAGATGTTGTTACTCTTCTGTGCTTTAATCTCTTCACCTCTTATCATATATCTGATACTCAGACTTAGTCTACGGTACTTGCATTTTTTATTTATATTTCATATATCTTAATGTTGCAAATAATAGATACTAATGCCTGAAATTTATTTTTACATATGTTAATACATGATCTATTTTTCTCTATCTTATCTATCTATCTGTCTAATATTACTAGTTCTATTTGGGCAGAAAAATTTGCTGAATTTTATTTCCCTTCTTCACCTTGGGATAAATGTTATATCATGTATTTTTTATTATTTATTTAGATATACAAAAAGAAAAGGGCACAAATTGTAAATTTATAGTTGGATGATTTCATTAGTTGAACTCTCCTAAGTAACTGGAACCCATCTCAAGGAATAGAACATTTACCTCATACTACAGGTCTCCTTTGTCCTTTCCAGTCATTAACCTCAAGGGTGACAGCATAATTTCACCTGTTTTTGTCACTTACATAAATAGAGTCTTATAGTGCACATATTAATATGCCACAATTTATTATTTCCAACTCCTGATGGACATTTGAGTAGTTTTCAGCTTGGAGTTACTATGAATAGTGTTAATATGAACATGTAGAGTGTATTGTCACACACATATATGTAATATATAATACATATATGTAATATATAATATATAATACATATAACATATAATACATGTAATATAATATATGTAGTATATAATATATATGTAATATATATGTATTTCTGAAGGCTATATGCATAAGAGTGGAATTGTTGAAGCATATGAAATGCATATGTTCAACTTCATATGCCTCCAAACTTTTCCAAAGTTGTTATACTATTTTGCAGTTTCAAATACCGGTATATGAAATTTCCAGTTGCTCTAAATGCTTATCATAAATTACTTAGAATTTTTCACTTTTAGACATTTTACTGAGTCTCAGTAGAAATTTTAACAAGACTGTCTGAATCCATCATTTATGATATTTATGATAAATTGCTTTCTTTGGCCTCATGTGTTCTGCTTTACTCTTTCATCATATCTCTCTGACTCTAACTGATGAAAATTTCTTTGCTTTAAAGTGATTATACTGCCCCACCAAACAATCCAGATAATCTCCCTATTTTAGGTCTGTAATATTAATTAGATGTATAAAATGCCTTTATATCAGTACCCGAATTAATGTTTGATTGAAAAACCAAGGAATGAAAATATTGGGATATCTGACTACTGCACAAATGAATGAGTTCGTCTCTAGCCCTTTCATGAATACTGGCACAAATTTGAGACTCTTGTGAGACAAATGCCTTTATTATTCATGACAAAGCAAGCAGTATGTGTATTGTGTTTGTGTGCATTTCCTTTGTTCCAAGTCCTGCGGGTATCACACAGAAAGCCAGATGATTCCTCTACATGCATTACGCTGGATTGGAAAATGCCCCAGACCCAAGGACCTAGCACTTTTCCAGCAGGCCATACACATTGCAGTTAGCAGCAAGCAAGCCAGTCCTCTTCCCACCAGAGAAAGCACATAGTTACAAAGTTGGCCACTGTAGTTGCTTTGATCTATTTAGTTACCTATGAGACTAGCCACACAAACTGCTCATTATCAAGAGCAGGTAAGCCTCACAGTCTGGCATTCTCAGAAAGAATGTGCAGGGATGTTCAGGGTCCATGGTTGATTGTCTTTTCCAACAAAATCTTGTCAATAGGTATTTCATCTGGACCATCTACTTGCTTCCTCTTTCACAACTCCATTCACTTCTTTCTCTCTTACTCATTCCACTCCAGCTACCTTGCTGTTTCTCCAAATGATAGGTATATAGTTCTAAAATAAGGCCAACATAAGTCCAATGCTTTCCAGTAGAATTTTCTGTAAGGATGGAAATAGTATATAATCTGTAGGATGTATATGTTGTTACTAAGCATTGACATTCAAAGAAATAGATTTTAAAATTTAATTAAATACAATTAATTTAAATTTAGATAGCCACTTTTGGTTAGTGGACTGTGCAACTCTAAATGTTTCATCTACTTGCAGTAGCCTTTCCTAAATATTTACATGTCTAACTTTGTCACCTTCTAAGTTTTTGCCCGTATTATACTTTCTCAGTGACACCTCTTTTGACTTCTCTATGTAATGCTGCAATGACTTCTCACTTCATTCACAGCCTTCATCCCCAACTGTTCTACATTTTTTTTGACTTTACAGCATCTCTCTTTGTGATATAGTATTTGTGTACATTATTATATTTGTATTTATTTAAGGCTTTTAAGATACATTTCACTGATATCATTTCCTCTGACGGGCATTTGAACAGCTTCTAAAATCAAATATGTTATTCTGCTAAATATAGACTCTAAAACAATTCCTGCGTAATTATCATTCTTGTTTCACTATTTAAATTTTCTTTACCATATGATTTAGTCTATATTATTATAACAAAAGAATGAGTAAACTAAGTTATTGCTTATGAGCACTTAATATTACCAAATATTCAATATAATTGAAGAAAATGTATCAAAGAAGAAGTCAAACTATGTGAAACAAAAATAAAGATTTGGTCTGAGAAGTTATCAGTTTGATCATTATAATATGATGAAGATGAACAGATAAGGCAAATTATGGGTGCAAGTTGATAAGCTAATAGCAATAAAGAGAAATCGAGTGTTTGTGGAGAAAGGAGAGTTTTAAAATAATCATCTAGGAGATGAGAAGAGGTTGACCTCCACAGTTGTAATCTGATTCCCTTGTAAGATTGAAGGTGTGCTTGAGGTTGGTGGTTATCAAGTTGAATTTTTAACATATTGTTCTTCAGTCAGATTCCACTGTGAAGAATTTTAAGGAGAGTTATATTTCAATAAGTGAATGGTTTTGCCAAGCAAGGCAAGCGGAAGGAGTCAGTCAAGAGTTTGGTAGGGGAGGAGGCAAAGGGAGGAAGATGTGAAGCCACGTGCAAAAGTAGAAGCTGTCGGGGTAGAGAGATTGAACATACTGATGTGGTTCAAGGATTACTGAATCCAAGTATTTTAGGAATCATCTGGGAAGATATAACACAGTGGTCGGAATTAAGATGAATTGCATATATATCCTCAATCCAGGTATGTAAAATTTATGGGAGTTTAAAAATTGCTTATTTATATATATGCTAATCTTATATTCTATATAATATGTAATTTCCTTAGTAATTGAAAATATTATCATTTTAAATCTTCTATTACTAGGAACCTCATCAAAATAGTAACTAAGTCATAAAAAAATACTTAACTGATCTTGGTATGTAAATTATCTGTGTGTTTGTGTGCATGTGTGTGTATGTGTAAGTTTAAAAATTATTCTGTATAAGTCAATTATATTTATTTATACTTAAGAAAAGACACTCAAAATTATTAATAATATCAATTTTTAAGTGAAATGGTAAATGTTCTCATTAACAAGTACACTTAGTGATGATTTTGGTAAATAATTTTACCTACTTAAAACTTTTAAAACTTATTTTATTTAAAAATTATTTGGAGCAGGACTTAATTTCATATATATCTTATAGGCTGTAAATAAAGCATTTCCAAATGAACAGCTGCATAATAAGAGATGATGAAGCAGGGAAGAGAAATGGAGACAAGAAAAGAAAAATGGTGAAAAATTTTGGATATAGATCATATTGAGAAGCCTCTGTAGGTAGAGAACACACTAATTATCTACAGGATAATAATTAAATATAATATTCTTTAAAAACCCTCCTTTGTATGTACGTATAACTTTGGTATTATTTTGCTCTTATAATATATTACTTTGTTATTATTTTTAGATAGTTTCTGTTTTCTTGTTTTTCCCTCCCTAATATATTTTGTAAATTTTATGAGAATTTTCCTTCCACATTATTTTATACATTGGATAAGCACCCCTAAATTGCTATACTAATGAAATTGTGACTCAATAAAAATGTGAAATGAAAATCACTTTATCTTTTTCTCCATCTTAATTTTCTAATTTTTCTTCATTTTCTATTTTTCATAATGAATAAACACATAGCCATGAATAAACACATAGCCTATATTTTGGTGTAAATTTAAATAGGGTTATTTTGGGATATGAAGTTTTATACATGTAGATGATCCTGCCAGCTTCAATGAGATAATGGCATTGATTCATCTAAATGGAACTTTTAATATCACTGTACATTTCCTGCTAAATGGAATGCATGAATTTTTGCATATATTAAGTTTTGGCGTGGATTTTTTTTCTTTTTTTATATATGTATAGGAATATATATGTAATGTGTGTGCATATATAATTTTTCTTGCTTGATTTTCCATATTTCCATGCAAATGGAAACACAGGAAAAAATTTCCACAACAGCCAAATTAGAAAAAAACCCAAGTGCCTTTCCACTAAGACGGCACTTGTAGTCATTAAATTGCTCTATCACCTTACCTTTAACCTTAATTTTCTCATTTAAAAATAATTGACTTGGACTGAATAATACCTAAATTTGTATGACTTATGAATTCAGGTTATGGATGCTTAAAAAGATGGATTTTTAAAAAACTTTAGAAGAAAGTTCAAGAAAAAGAAAATGATAGTAAAAGAGTAGTTTCCATGTCAAAGAAATTGTTTCCATGCATAGCACTTACAGTACTTTTATATAAAAAATGAGTATTTGCCTGGAGTGCTCAGATGTGGAAATGTTATGAAATTATACACACTAAAGGAAATAGCTCATATGTTGAAGTGCTCTTATAATATTTAAGGTGAATAATACATTATTAATGAGAAAAGATGCATATTCCCTCTCAGTTTTCCAAAATACCTACCATTCTTCAGAAATAAAGCTTGAGTTTAAAGCATTGTGAGTTAAATAATTAAACATGTGATACATGTGTAGATTTTTGAGAGGTCATTTTCCATAGATGTCTTATATTTTTGTGTATCTTGCGAGTGAGGCAGTTCTGCCTATTGTTCTTGACTATGTTTTTAAGGATGTCTATCTAGTAAAAAAAGCTCGAACCATATATATGTAGTATGTAATTATTATAATATATATAGTTATATATATATGTAATTCCTTAACTATATTCCCACATATTTATTTCCCTATATAAGTATATTTCTGTATATATATCCATATATTTTTTTTCTTTGAGACAAAGAGCAGGTTTGCTGCAGCCTTGGAATATAGAGATAGTGTTTCTCTTTGAAGCAAAGGACAGGCAGTTCACTGTCTAGGGTAGGAAGTGAAATGCTTCCCTCCAAAGCAAAGTGTAGATATGCTAAATGGTCAGAGCTCCCTAGGCTCAGTGTTCCTCTCCTTTGGTGCAACCCACCATGTACTGTTTTCTATCTGTGTTTGTATTTCATTACATTTATGGACTTAGGCTGAAAATCACGTGTTGTTTCTCATGCTGCTTGCTGAGCTGTGAGTATATAGTTCTTCATCTCTGACCCAACTCTTTGGTCGTGCACCAGCATTTATGAAATTGTGGCAGACTAATTAGCTGGCAAGTTGTATAAAATCTCGGACCCTTGACATTTCTTAACAGTTTTGGTGTGAGGCACCATACACTCCCAAAGACCTTTTTCTTGAAGAATGAGGGTCTCTTGGGTAATATACAGGGCTTGAGGGAATTCATGGAAATCAGCAGTGAAAATGTAGATGAATTTTATGGACAGTTGACATCAATAGTTCCAGCATTTTGTTGACTTTTATTGAGGAGGAGTTGAGACAATGACTACAGATTGAGTCACAGAAAATGGTTCAAAAATCAGCCTTCTGAATGGTGGCCTGGTTGCCGTTAACTATCCTCTCAGCGGGGACATTTTATTGCCATTTGGCTTTCAGCTCAGGTCTGTCCCACTGTAATAACTAGAATCAAAATTCATCCTGGATGGACATAAGTTTTTGGCCTATTCCCTTCCCTCTCTCATCTGACAGCAGTTACAGTGATGTATTATCTACACAAAAAATGAAAGAAGGAAACCACTTTGGTGTAAAAACCAGGACACTTTTTTTTTTTTAAGTTTTTATTTTATTTATTTTAGAGAGAGAGCGAGCACATGCAAGCTGGGGGCAAAAGAGGATAAGCATACTCTGTGATAAGTGTGAAGCCTAACTTGGGGCTTGATCTCTTGAGATCATGACCTGAATGAGCCAAAACTGAGTCTGAAGCTTAACCAACTGAGCCACACAGGTGCCCTGAAAACCAGAGCACTTTTAAATCTTCAGGTCATTGTAGGATGAAGAAATAGGATGCACCATGTTTGTATAGCAAGATTAGCAATACCTGGGTTGTTCTATAGCTTAAACCCTCTATTTATAATTTATCAAGACAGGCTCAGATTGGGGCAACTAAGTGGCTCAGCTAGGTAAGTGTCTGACTCTTAATTTCAGCTCAGGTCATGATTTCAGGGTTGTAAGACTGAGCCCACGTTGGGCTCTGTGCTGGACATGGAGCCTGCTTAAGATTCTCTCTCTCATTCTCCCTCTGCCCTTCTGGCCCCTGCTCACTCACACTTCCTGTCTCTCTCTCTCCCTCTCAAAAAAAAAATTAGTTAAAAAAAAGACAATTTGAGATCGATTCAGAAAAAAAAAATGTCTTAGAGTTATTGACATCGAGTATGGGCTACACTAAGGCAAAATTGGCAACCCTGAAAATATTTCCTTGAGACAGACAAACTTCCATGTGAAAACACAGACAAGACATTGAATAGTATATTTTTTTTATTGCCCCAGATTGGTTTTAAAAGACCAGTAAAGTGGACCCACTAGGGAATAAGAAACAGACCCAAATAAATCTAGATAAATTCTTGCAATCAACTCTTCTGACATGAAAGACACTTCTAGATCTTGTGATAAAAGTGGCCATAAATCTAAGAGATACTATTAGGACAAATGAGACAGAAAAATTACCTGGATAAAAGTGAACTTTTAAAAAGGCTCCACTGTGTGAGTAGAGCCCTGGTGAGCCAAAGAGTGCAAACTGTGTAGTTCACCTGGAAAATCAGATGTAGTTCTGATTAATGAATCAGAGGATCCTCAAAGCTGAAATTGATACTATGGTAATAATGACCTTGCAGCCAATATGGGAATTTGGGTGGAACAAAAATATTGGAAATGTGGTTGAGTATCAGACAACCATGCTTGAAATTAAAACTCCTTTGCTCACTGCCTTGGAGACAGTCTTCTTTCCCTCCATGCATCCCTATACCTTTCACCCTTTTTATTTTGTCTTTAGCTGGCTTAATGTGAAAAATGATTAGAAGCATGGCTGAGTTCTCCTTATTTCCAAGCCTGACTAATGGAAATACACACCTGGGGAAATTTGAGGACAGCAAAAAATAAAATTTTTATGGCTTTCTTAGATGTAGGGATAAAAGTTACATCCTATCTGGTCCTATGAAGAGAGGAGTTACACAAATCCATTGATGAGGTTTGAGAAGTTTTTCAACAGAGAAAGGATACTAACATGAATTGTTTGTGTGTGTGTGTGTTTGTTGGGGGGGGAGACACTTTAAGCCAATAGAATGTATGCTATTATTGCTTCTATCTCTGAATGCATAGTAAGACTTGCTATGTTACCAGTCAGAATGGCTAAAATTAACAAGTCAGGAAACAACAGATGTTGGCAAGAATGTGGAGAAAGGGGAACCCTCTTACACTGTTGGTGGAAATACAAACTGATACAACCACTTTGGAAAATGGTATGGAGATTCCTCAAAAAATTAAAAATAGAGCTGTCCTATGACCCAGCAATTGCTCTACTGAGTATTTATCCAAAGGATACAAACATAGTGATTCAAAGGGGTACATGCACCCCAATATTTATAGCAACAGGGTCCAAAATAGGCAAAATATGGAAAGAGCCCAGCTATCTATTGACAGATGAATGGATAAAGAAGATGTGAGACATATATATATACATATATATACAATGGAATATTACTCAGTCATCAAAACATGAACTCTTGCCACTTGCTAAGATGTGGAACTAAAGGGTGTTATGATAAGTGAAATAAATCACTAGCCAGAGAAAGACAATATCATATGGTTTCACTCATATGTGGAATTTAAGTAACAAAATAGATGAACATAGGGGAAGGGAGGAAAAAAATAAAACAATACATAATCAGAGAGGCACACAAACCGCAAGAGACTCTTTTTTTCTTTTCTTTTCTTTTCTTTTTTTTAATTTTATTTTTATTCTTTGCCCAAGGGGTACAGGTCTGTGAATCATCCGGCTTACATCTTAATCATAGGAAACAAACTGAGGGTTGCTGGAGGGGAGGTGGGTAGGGGGATGGGTTAACTGGATGATGGGCATGAACAAGGGCACGTGATGTAATGAGCACTGGGTGTTAAATGCAACTGATTAGTCATTGAACTCTACCTCTGAAACTAATAATATACTATATGTTAATTAATTGATTTTAAATAATAAAAAAAGAATTGATATATATTTTTTCTCTTTTACATACGCTTCAGAGTTAATGTTTCTCATTGAGAAAGACTGAATATACAGAAATTCTTAAACATTTGGAGCTCTGCTATGCTAATGATACTTTTGAGTTTTTGTTGGGCGCCTGGGTGGCTCAGTGGGTTAAAGCCTCTGCTTTCGGCTCAGGTCATGATCTCAGCATCCTGGGATCGAGGCCCGCATCGGGCGCTCTGCTCAGCAGGGAGCCTGCTTCCTCCTTTCCCTGTCTCTCTGCCTTCCTCTCTGCCTACTTGTGATCTCTCTCTCTGTGTCAAATAAATACATGAAATCTTTAAAAAAAAAAAAACATTTGGAGCTCTGCTATGCTAATGATACTTTTGAGTTTTTGTTACTGATGTTTGGATGATTTGTTTTTATTTATTTATTTAAGATTTTATTTATTTATTTGACAGAAAGAGAGAGAGAGAGAGAGAGATCACAAGTAGGCCGAGAGGCAGGCAGAGAGAGAGGAGGAAGCAGGCTCCCTGCTGAGCAGAGAGCCCAATGTGGGCCTCCATCCCAGGAGCCTGAGATCATGACCTGAGCCAAAGGCAGAGGCTTTAACCCACTGAACCACCCAAGTGCCCTGTTTGGATGATTTGAACCTCTGTCAAATGGAGGCAACTCCCACCATTGGGATGTATTGCCTACCTGACATATTCAATCATGGATTGCTATTAGGTACATTATTTTTGAAAAGCATCTCTTGGCTTATCTTTGGAATCTTGTTGAAATAAATGAAGCCACTTAACTCTAGTTTAATATTCCCATTTTGTGGTGGGTCATGTTGGGCTCAGTGAGTAACATGGTGAATAGTATCCAACAGGTCTCGCTAGTCAAATGGGAAGTGGTATATTCAAGAGCAGCCAGATTGGCTCCAGTAGGAATTTGGTTACACATGCAAGAATATCATCTCTCTCTGGTGAAAGTTTTATCTCCCATTCCACCACTTGAAGCAGAAGTCCTAGCTTATTGGAGCCCTCCATTTACAGAGTTTCACCTAATTGCATGAACAAGTTTCATGATGGTTAGGCAACACTAAACTCAATGGGATTCACTTGTTGCTATAGTCGTTTAACTTGGGAAGTTTCTCTTTGTTTGATTATTATGAATAATGCTGCTGGGAACTTTCAGTATGAGATTTTGCGTGAACATATGTTTTCTTCACTCCTGAGTACATACCTAGGAGTAGAATTGCTGGATCATATGGCAATAATATTTAAAATTTTCGAGGAACTGCCAAACTATTTGCAAAAGTGGCTGCACAAGTTTACATTACTACCAGCAATATATGAGGTTTCCAATTTTTTCACTTCTCTCCAACACTAATTTTCTTTTTTTAAAATTAAGTTTTAAAAATATTGCCACTGTAATGGGTGTAAAGAGATATTCCATTGTGGTTTTGACTTTCACTTACCCAATATCTACTGATGTTGAAAATCTTTTCATGGGCTTTTGGGCTATTTGTATATGTCTCGGGAGAAATATCTTTTAAGATTCATTGCCCATTTTCATTTTTTCTTTTTTATTATTGAGTAGAAAATGTTATTTATATTTTCTAGATATAAGTATATGATTTTCAAATATTCTCTGATTATCTGGATAATTTTTTCACTTTCTTAGGCATGGTTCTTTTGAGACACAAGACTTTTAAATTTTGATGAAGCTCACTGAATCTATTTTATCTTTTGGTGCTGGTACCTTTTGGTGTTATATTTATGAAAGCTTTGTCTAAACCAAGGTCATGTAAATTTACTTCTAAACTTCCTTCTAGGAGCTTTATAATTCTTCCTCTAACATTTACATCTTTAATCATTTTGAGTTAATTTTCTAAATACGATTTGAAGAAAGGCAACAATTTCATTCTAAATTTCAAGGATTAATTTGTATTTATTACTCTTTAATTAGGTACTGCTTAATTTCTTCCAGTAACATTTTGTAGTTGTAAGCATGCATATCTTGTACTTTTTGGTTAAATTTAATCCTGAGTCTTTTATATTTTTGATAATATTGTAAAAGGATCTCTTTCCTTAATTTAATTTTCAGTTTGTTCATTACTAGCATATACAAATAGACTTTACACTTGCATATTGATTGTGTATCCTGTAACCTTACTGATGCCATTTATTAGACTTATTTATTTATTTTTTTGGTGGATTCCTTAGGATTTTCTGTACACAAGAGTATGTCCTGTTCAAAGAGAGGTTGTTTTACTTATTCTTTTTCACTTGGATGAAATTTATTTTTGTTATTTAATTTCTCCTAGCATGAACATCTATTACAATATTCATTAGTAATGGTGAGAGAGAACTTCTCTCACCAAATGGGAATCCACTTTTTACCTTTAAGTGTGATGTTAGGTATAGATTTTTGTAGATGTCATTTTTCAGGGTGAAGAAGTTTTCTTTTATTCCTATTGAGTGTTTGATCATGAAAGGTACTAGATTATGCCAAAAACTATTTTTCAATGTTTCTCTATTGAGGTCATGTTGGTTTTGTCTTTTATTCTATTGATATAGTACATTAGATTAATTTCTTTTGAAATGTTGAACTAACCTTGCTTTGTTGGGATAGTTATTCAGTTATGGTGTATAATTCTTTTTAGACATTGCTGAATTCAGTCTACTAGTATAATTTTTTAGGATTTTACAACTACATTCATAACCTAAATTAGCTTTTAGTTTTCTTTTAATGCCTTTATCCAGTGTTCTATCGGGATGATACCAGCCTCATAAACTAAATTTAGAAATATTTCCTCCTTTTCTATCTTTTGGAAAGTTTGTGAAGAATCAGTGTCACTTCTTCTTTTAAAGTTTGGTAGAACTGACCAATTAAGTCAAGTGAACCTAGACTTTTCTTTATGGGAAGTTTTAAAATCACTAATTCGGTTTCTTCTTATACATTTGTTGATTTTATAGTTCTTCCTGAGTCAGTTTCAGTAGTTTGTGTTCCTAGAAGTTTGTATATTTTATCCATTTTATCTCATTTGTTGATAATATGCATTTATAATCTTTTTGGTTTCTGTAAGGCTGATATTGATATCCCTCTTTCATTTCTGATTTTAGTAGTCTGAGTCTTTTCTCTTTTATTCTTGGTTGGTTTAGTTAAGTCTTTGTCAATCAAAAACAAAATTTCAATTTCATTGACTTTATCTGTTGCTTTTTATTAGCAATTTCATTAATTTTCACTCTAATAATTTCTGTCCTTTTTCTATAAGGTTTAATTTGCCTTTCCTTTTACTGTGTTAAAGTGAAAAATTCAGGTTATTGAGATTTTTATTTTTTAAATATACATTTACAGGTATAAATTTCCTCTTAATACAGGTTTAGCTACATTCTAGAAGTTTGTACATGTTTTCTTTCATTTTAATTAATCTCAAAGTACTTACAAATTTCCCTTGTGATTTCTACTTTGACCAGTTGATTGGTTGGGTTTGTGTTGTTTAATGTCAAAGTAGTTGTGCACTTCCCAAGTTTCTTTTTGTTATTGATTTCTAATTCTATCCTATTTTGGTTTGAAAATATACTTTGTATTATTTCAATCTTTTTAAATTTATTGAGGCTCATTTTATGACATAGCATATGGTTTCTTCTGGAGGACGTCTATGCACACTTGGGAAAAAGAATATTCAGTTGTGTGGAGTGTTTTATAAATGGCCATTAAGTCTATGCGGTTTATAATGTTCAAAGCCACCAGTTCCTCGAATGTCTTCATTTAGTTTTATTCATTATTGAAAATTGAATTTAAAAGTTTCCAACTGTTATTATTGAAGTATCTCTCTTTTCAATTCTGTCGGTTATTGGTTTATGCATTTTGGTGTTCTATTGTTGTTTGCATAAATGTTTAAATTTTTATATATTTCTGATGAATCAACTTTTTTATTACTCTGAGAACATCTTATCTTCTGTATCTTTTTTTCATTTGTCTTAAAGCATATTTTTCTGATAATATCTATTACACTTTTCTTATGTTTCCTGTTTGCATATGGCTCATTTTCCACTCCTTTACTTTGAATATATTTATATCTTTGAATCAAAGGTATTTCTCCTGTAGATAGAATATCTTCAGATCTTTTTCTTCTAGTCTGATGATCTGTGACATTTGATCAGATTGTATAATCCATGCACATTGAATGCTAATAACGGTGTACGTGAATTTATGTTAGCTATTTTACTTTTATGTCTAAACATCTCATGTCTTTTTCGTTCCTCTTTGCACTTTTTTTGTATTAATACTCTCTAGTGCAACATTTAATTCATTTAATGACTTTTCATTACGTATAAAAAACTTTTTTTTTTTTT
>LNAC01000315.1:0-91135 GCA_002007465.1 Ailurus styani | reverse complement strand
GCCCTAAAAAACTTTTTCTTACTGGTTGCTCTAGAGCTTACCATATACATCTTAAATGATCATAATCTATATTAGAGTAAAACAAACATTTCCAGTGAATATAGCTCTAAATCTTTTTGCACATCTACATATTGCATCTATAAATATTACAATATATTGCTATAGTAATTACTTTATGTAATTTTATATCTTATGAAAAAAAGGAGAAGAAAGTAGAAAAAATATATGTCTGTTATCATTTAAGTTAACCACTTATGGGCGCCTGGGTGGCTCAGTGGGTTAAAGTTAACCACTTATGTACCATTTCTGGTTCTTTAGTTCATTTGTTCCTTTCCTTGGGAGTTAGGGTTTATGTCTTTTTCTTAATGCAACAGAGTTTTGCTTCCACTATCTCCTTTGGGCTCTTATTGTTAAATGTACTATATTTATATGTGAGAAAGGCCCAGAATTCAATTATATACTTATTGTTTTAAATTAGGTATAGATTAAATAGGTACAAATTTAAATCAGTTAAAAGGAAAAATAAATATGAATTTTTACTGTTTTTCATAATTACAAAATTACCTTTACCTGCATTCTTTATTTTTTTATATGGATTCTAATTGCAGCCTGGGTCACTTGTTTTTAGGATAAAGAAGTTCTTTTATAATTCTTGTAAGATATTTATTTGGAACATATTCTCTCAGGTTTGTTTTTTTGGGAATTATTCATTTCACCTTCACATTTGA
The DNA here is from genome assembly GCA_002007465.1 of Ailurus styani. Lineage (NCBI taxonomy): Eukaryota > Metazoa > Chordata > Mammalia > Carnivora > Ailuridae > Ailurus > Ailurus styani. Next base: position 90,407 of record LNAC01000315.1, on the reverse strand, counting down.
AAGAACTTGTGCTTAATATAAGATTTTTGGATGACTGTTTTTCTTCCTGCACTTTGAAAATGTCTTCCCATTCCTCTGTCCTCCATTATTTCTGGTGAGAAGTTAGCTATTAATCACAGTGTGGTTCTCCTGTATGTGATGAGATGTTTTTCTCTTGCCACTTTGAAGATTTCCTTTTTGTCTCTGGTTTTCAGTACTGTGATATGCCTCAGTGTGGCGCTCTTTGCTCTAACCTACCTGGAGCTTGTGGAGCTTCTTAGTACACAGATTAAGGCTCAGAGTTGGGAAGTTTATGGTCATTAATTCTTTCAATTTTTTTTCTGTTTCTTTCTCTTCTCTCCTTGTACTCACTTTACACATACATTGCTGAACTTAATAATGTACCACATTTCTAAGTCTCTATTCATGTTTCTTTATTCTTTTCTCTCTCTTCTTCAGGTCACATAATTCTACAGATTTATCTTCAAGTTTGGTAATACTTCATTTGGCAATTCAAAACTACTTTTGAGCCCTTTTGGTGACCTTTTCATTTCAGATAGTGTATTTTTCTACTCCAGAATTATAATTTACTTTTAAAAATATTGTCTGTCTCTTTATTAATAGTCTATACTTTATGAGACAGCAATAGTCTATCTTCCTTTACTTATTTAAGCATGATTTTCTTTAGGTCTTTCAGTACAATTATAATAACTGTATTATAATAGCTTTATCTACAAAGTCTCTCTCACATCCAATTTTGTTTACTGTTCCTCCTCCTTCATTAATGGGTCTTTCCTCCTTCCCTCCCTTCCTTCCTCCCTTCCTTCCTTCCCTCCTTCCTTCCTTCCCTCCTTTCTTCTTTTCTTCCTTTTGATTAGCTCATGATTTTTTGTTGAAAACTATGTATTTGGCAGTTTATTGTTGCAAGTCCTCCTCTCCCCCTTTCTAGAGTTTGTATCTGTATTTATCTTTTTATGTGTTTGTCTACTGACTTGGGCCAGACTATTTTAATATGACTTTTTAATGCATAGTGCAGCCTCTGCTATCACTCCTTAAAGAGTGTAGCTTGAATATAAACACAGTCACCCTGGAATGATAATAGTTTCTATAGGAATTTCTTGATTGTCTTTTTCTTTGATTTCTCTGTTAACTTATTTGCCTCTTTGGTATCTTACCAAAGTGATTAGGCCCCACTAATTGCCAGCTGATTGCTCCATTGTTTTGGACAATTTTCTGTGGCATACATTGTTTCACTGTCTCATTTAATTATTTTTTTACCCCATTTGAAAGAGTAATTTTGAGGCCAGTTTTTGAGGTTTGTTGTGGACAGAAGAGCTATATTTTAACATCGTTCTTTCTGGCAACCTTGTGGTCTATAGTTTATCTTGTTCTCATGAAGTTCCTAGGATCCGTTCAATTGCTTACTACCAAAATATCCATTGTTTTTAGAGTGGCCATGAGTTTCCCTAAACTTTTCCAAATAAAGGCAGTTTTCTTGGAGAGAACTATGAAGCTGTCTTATAGTCTGCCTCATCCCTTGGGGAAAAAATCTCTGGAGCTTGGAATAATTGGCCCAATAATTCCAGAGCGACACGTTTGCTTCATGAGCAGAGCATTTGTTTGGTACCTCAGTATCTGTTCTTAGCTTTCCTCTTTTGGCATGGAGCATCTGCCTTATGAAGCTGGGTGAGAGCTATTTGGGCCCATATTATTCTCAGCTTTACATGCCTAAGTTGAGGGTACACCCTCTAAATGGTGGTCCTCTAAGTAGTGGTCCGGTTGAGGAATGAAGTCCTTTGTTTCTTGGATATGTTCACCTGGAATTTAGCCTCTTACCACATGCTGCTGAGATGAAAGAGAAATGCTGGTGATTTGACCTTCCTGGAGTGATACTGTAGGGACCTGGGAAAAAATGATTCCTGTCTTCTTGGCCCATCCATGCAGTGTGGAACTTTCATTATGTGGAGCTAGAGTGGGAAGGGATTTGTTCATTCCCCAAATACCACACATCCTTGCTCTTATTACCAAATTTAGTAAATTTTCTTGAATCAGTGTGGTTTTCATATGTTGTATGAACTTAGGACAATTTGCAGAAACTTAATTTTTTTTTTTAATTTGCTATCGTTGATCCCTGGGGAAATGATCCACAGAACAATTCATACCACCATTCTGGAATTAGTCCCCCTCTCTTGTTATACTTTACAGATTATTGGACTATTTGTAAAGACTTGGCTGTTTAGACCACTATTCAGAAAACAACAGACTAGAAGATTTATGAGTATTCTTTTAATGGCTGTTCACTCTGGAAATAAATTTCTGCTATTGACCAAAGTACTGGGATATTCATGAAGATTCTCACAGTAAGGGCCTGATGATACCACTTATAATCCTGTTACTGATCAAACTCAGGTTACCATCACTGTGCCTCGTTTTGTTATCCTGCAGGATATTATATCCACTATCAAAACTGAGCATAAGTAAAGCACTCTGCGTTTATAATAGAAAAACTCTTACTGCATGTGTTTCAACACTGTTGACACATTTTTTAAATACAAAGTTTAACCACTTCAGTCCTGTCTGTTGACTTCAGTCACATAATTGTGTTCTTTGAAACAAATACGTTATACTTTAAAATTCCCAGAACATTTTCATTTTGATAATGGTGTATCTCAGTCACTCAACAATAGATTGATAGCATATTTGATGTATCTCCACAAACCCTACCATCATTCAGTCTCTAGTCTTTTCACCACTAAGACTGTCTTCTCAAATGTCAATTCTATATCTTTTTTTTCAGATTTTATTTACTTATTTGAGAGAGGGGGAGTGAGTGAGCATGTGCATGGGGGAGGAGCAGAGGGACAGGAAAAAGGAGAAGCAGACTCCCCACTGAGTAGGAAGACCAATGTGGGGCTCAATCTCCGGACCCTGAGATCATGACCTGTGTCGAAGCCAGACACGTAACTGACTGAGCCACCCAGGTGCCCCATCAAATGTCAATTTTAAAAGATTTTTGACGCTGCCTCTCTGACTTCTTCTTGGTCCAAAACCTAATTAAGCTAATTTGGTCTGTGAATGTATTGACCTAAATAAGTGCTCCTCTTCTTCTGGTCATTACCTAATGGAAAAATGAGTAAAATAATTTTATAGAATTATTTTTAAATATTGAGGATTACACAATTACTGTTTCTAGTTATGATGCTATTTCCACCTCTTATTAGCACATCTAGACCATCCTGGTTGCTGCCATTCCAAAATAACAGCTCAGCCAAAAGGGGGCCTAGAGGATTCAATTTTAATTTTGTTTCTTTCATGCATTTGGATTCTTTTATTTAATTGACATGATCCCAATTACAAAAAAAAAATGATTAAGCAGTTAGTTTAGTCTCCAGAGTCTACATTAAACTTGGTAAAATGGGCCAAGATTAGGTAAATAATGAATGCCTGTATATTTTAGAAAATTATGCCTGTTCTTTTGCATCCAACCCTTCCATATAACAGATGTGTGTGAATATATGATGACTGGGGAAAATTATATTATAGTTACTTGGATAGAAGAACATACCATTTTTGTTCTAAATGAAGGGGAGCAATAACTTAGGCACCCATGGAAGAAACTCTTAGACATTGAGAAATACAGATGAAAGAGGTATATTTATGGTTTTTGTCTTTAAGATCTGTTCCTTAAGTTTTTCTCTCAGAAAGGTCCTGATGTGGCTCTCCAAAACTGTTATAAGCACCTTAATTTTATCTGACTTTATTTCTTTCATCTCTCTGTCAGATGGCTTTCATTATGATGTAATCACCATATTTCTCAATATTAACAAGAAGTTATTTGGAAATCTCAGGGGTCCTCAAAAATTGTCCCTCCCACAAACACTTGTTGGATCTGGATATCTTCTGCATACCCATTTCCATACCAGTTTCTCAATCACTCCATGCAACAGATGCATGCCAACTTGATGGAATAGACAAACAGGACAATCTTGTGTGGCTGTCTTCAAGTGAATCTCTTCAAAACTGTGAGTATGTTCAGTTATTCCAACTGAACTAGGCATCAAAAGGCCTATTATCTGCCTGGTAAGAGCATATTGAAATAACTGACTGTTGTAGGTCCCACTTGAGGGGCCTTAACAGTTGTCATCAATTCATTCCTTCTAGGACCATTATGTATGTCCAAGGACTGCACTTATGTGGAAACAGAACATATGCCTAACTCTTTCCTAAAAACAGTGTCTTTAAAAAGAGGTGGTTATGAGAGGCCTTCAGCTATTTAAGGAAAAACAAGCAGTAGACCATGTGGCCCTCAGAGATTCTTTTTCAAATTGAGACTTCTATTGGTTATTTGTGGGGGATTTCCAGTGGAATAAATCACTCATTATTGATACGTATCACTTAGGAAGCTATCTCTATAATGGGAGTCACCCAAATAGGAAGGTGACAGAAAAATTATTTTTTTTAAGATTTTATTTATTTATTTGACAGAGAGATCACAAGTAGGCAGAGAGGCAGGCAGAGAGAGAGGAGGAAGCAGGCTCCCTGCCGAGCAGGGAGCCCAATGTGGGGCTCGATCCCAGGACCCTGAGATCATGACCTGAGCCGAAGGCAGAGGCTTTAACCCACTGAGCCACCCAGGTGCACATCACAAATATAGTATTAAAGGAAAGATAACTTCTTTATTTTTGTGAGAATTAAATTTTTATTGTATCTGACATTTTGGATCCAGCGTAACTACATTCAAGAACATAGTTTTTGAAAAAAAAAAAAAAAGAACATAGTTTTTGAAGCTATTATTCTAACTCAAATCCTAAATCACTGAAGTTGTTCTTAAAATATAGTTCTTCCATTTTTCAGAACATGATTTCACTAGAGTTTTTTGCATAATTCTGTAAATTTATTTGTTAATGAGTGCTGTAGTAATATAGACATAAATTATCTTTAGTTACTACTTCACTGTCTTGGGTAATTCAGATTTCAGAGAGAAAGATCTGTGTTATTTAAATAGAGTAGACTAATCTCCTTTCAATAACAGAAATATCTCACATTTCTTCAAGAATCACACAGTAAATGTGTACAGCCATGTTTGTAAATAAAAATATGAATACTTATAAAAATTGTTAAAACATGGAACTCTTGGGTGGCTCAATCAGTTGAACAGCTAGCTCTTGATTTCTGCTCAGGTCCTGGTCTCAGGGTCCTGGGATTGAGTCCTGTGTTGGGCTCCATGCTCAGTGGAGAGTTGGCTTGAGGATTCTCTCTCTCTCTTTCTCCCTCTGCCTCTTCCCCTGCTCATGTGCTCTCTCTCACTTTCTCAGATAAGTAAAATAAATCTTTAAAAAAATGTTAAGGGCGCCTGGGTGGCTCAGTGGGTTAAAGCCTCTGCTTTTGGCTCAGGTCGTGATCTCAGGGTCCATCGGGCTCTCTGCTCGGCGGGGATCCTGCTTCCTCCTCTCTCTCTGCCTCTCTGCCTACTTGTGATCTCTCTCTCTCTCTCTCTGTCAAATAAAGAAATAAAATCTTAAAAAAAATGTTAAAACATCCTATAACTCCCATAATCATATTCATTAATTATTCCCATTCTCTCACCCTTCCCCTGACCTCCCTCAGGCAAACACTACCTGCATTTTTCTGCCAATCTTTTATTTTGAGGTAATTTTAGGCTTACAGAGAAATCATCACATTAAGAGATTAATGTTGGTATAGTATGATTAACTGAACTGTAGGCTTTATTTGGATTCCACCACTAAGGTTTAGTTTATGGTCCAGGTTCCAATCCAGAATTGGTATATTTCTCATGCTTCTTTGATAGAATAATGCTCACATCTACCATCACTCTTCACCCCCACTACACCAAGATGTCCATATCCTAATCCCAGTACCTGTGATACATTACTTTACACCATAAAAGGGAATTTGCAGTGATTATAGTTATGATTGAAGGGATGGGCCTTGAGATTTTAAAAGTGGACCCATTCCTATCACATGAATCCCTTAAAAGCAGAGAACCGTTTTTGACTGTGGTCAGAGGAGATGTGAAGATGGAAGGAAGGTCAGAGCGATATGATGTTGCTGGCTTTGACTGTGGAGAAAATGGGCCAACAGCCAAGGAATGCAGGCAGTCTCTAAAAACTACGGTCATGGACCTCCAGAAAGGGAACTTAGTCCTACCAAAACCTATGTTAGCCCAGTGAGTATCATGTTGAACTTTGGATTTGCAGAACAGTAACAATAAAACTGTTGTTTCAAGCTACTGAATTTGTGGTAATTGTCATAGTAGCAAAGAAATCTAATTACAGTTCTTCAATATATTACAACTTCACTGTTTCATTATATTTCATGACATTTTTTAAAGAGGGAATTCCATTATTTATAGAATGTTTTTCAATTTTGATTTGTCTGCAGTCTTTTTTTTTTCTTTCTCATAAGATTGTGAAAGTACCAGAAAACTGACATGTTCCTGTCATTGAATAAATCAGGGATTACATGGTGTCTTATTATCAATATGTGATATTAACTTTAGGCACTTGGTTAAGCTGGTGTCTGCTAGGATTCTATACTAGATTTACTTGTTTTCTCTCTGTTGCATAGTTTATAATTCTGTCTTTGAAGCCATATATATCTTGTTTTAGTTTAAACATCTGTCTACTAATTTCTGCATTCAATGATGGATCTAGCAGTGGCAATTATTTCTGTGGTATTCTACTGGTGATTTTCTAATCATCATATTTCCTACATTTTCATTAACTAATAAATTTGTTAATTTTAAGATTTTATTTATTTATTTGAGAGAGAGAGCACAATCAGGGGGAAGGGTTAGAGGGAGAAACAGACTCCCTGCTCACCAGGGAGCCCAACATGGGCCTTGATCCCAGGGCCCTGGAATCACAACCTGAGCCGAAGGCAGATGCTTAACTGATTGAACCACCCAGGCACCCTCTTTCTACATTTTTAATGGGAAATTTCTCTAAGGAAGAGGTAGCCTTTTTCCTTTTTTCCTTCCTTTTTCCCTCTCTTGCTTCCTCCCTTCCTTTCTTCCTTCATTCCCTCCCTACTTCTTTCCTTCCTTCTTCTATCTATTATCAATATGGACTCATGGATGTTTATTTTAGTCTTTGGGTTATAATCTAATGCTGTCATTATTTATTTTGTTCCTCATGGTATTTCAATGTTGGCCATGGGGAGATCTTTCATGTAGGTTCCTTGTGTCCTTTTGACATTCCCCTGTCTTTTTATCTTCCTGCTTTAACATTGGAGTCAACGAATTATATGAAGAAAACTGTAGCTCCTTCTCCTGGTGAAAAATGAAGATTTGGGTAGTAGATTTTCCCCAGTCTGAAATTGAAAACAGAAACCACAACTTTTACTGTGCTTTTTTTTTTTATCATTGTGCAAAATGAGCACAATACCATAAAAAGCATGTTCAAGAAAATAACTACTATTGCAGATCATTATTGATGATTATATTTTGAAGCAAGGTTAAATTAAGCATAAAAATCCTACTTCAAGAGAAGGGTAGAATGAAATAAAACTAAATATCAAAACCAGTTCTAAGCAACTATGGTATACTTTTGTTTTTGAGGAACTTAAATCCTGGCCAGTCTAATTTCACTATCAGTCTGAAGGGCAGCCATGAAAAGCCTTAAATGTGTTCGTAGTACTGTTTTGTACTAGGGCCCTTAGTAATTTTACTCATTGCATCAGAACTGTTTATGATGATGGCTTATGATTTGACATCCTAAAATATGTCTTGGCTTGGGGGAAAGGACTTGACACCCAGGTAAAATGTATTACAGGTAAAGCACAATCATAAAATGTATTATCTGTATTTAACAAAAAACTTGACTTAAAATCAAGAATATAAGAGTTAATTTTGTAGGGCGTATTCTTGTACATCTAACTTGAGACATGTTTGAAAGGGATTGTAATTTTAATTTTGGAAATCTAAAATTTAAGAAAAGAAGCCCCCAAATCGTGTTTTCCTTTATGAGTTACACAGTATAGATAACATAATAATGTATTAAAAAGACTTCTAAAATCAAACTGCTTTCCTTTTTTTTTTAAGCTTATACTGCTTTTTAGAGAACTATCAAATCTTAATTTCTTCTAGGGAAAAAACACTTTATCTTATTTCTTTAGTTATCTCTAGAATAGAGAGCTTAACTTTTCTACACATGAATGAATTTATTTAAAATAACTGTAATTTTAGTATCATTTTAGTACTATAAATTAAAAATTTTTTAACTAAAATTATTTGAGTAAGTATGTTTTACCTCCATATATTCTAATCTGTAGTGTAGTTAAGTTGGTATTGCTTTATATTAATTGCTCAAATCTGGTATGGAATTAGTATACACTAGATAAACAGACTTCTTTGTCTCCCTGGAAAGATCAGAGATATCTCAGAGTCAGCCTAAGAAGGTCTTATATGAATAAAGTGAATGGACTTCAGTTCTTAATCCTTATAATATCTAATTTGGCAGCTCGGAGAAATTATTTTTTCCATGCTTCTGATATTTGCCCCAAATTGAACTCTTTCATGCTTCGATGGGTGCTCCTAATTCTAATGTACTTTTGGTTGGATGAATAAGTCGTGCTTATCTTATCCACATGTTCCTTAGTTTATTAAAGACTCGGCAGTCATAATTTAAAAAGGCCTAATTTTATTAGATGAAACAGTTTTAACACTTTCAGCCTCTCAAAAGTCAGTAGCAGCATCTTTCTGCTTTACTATACCTTGGGTGACCATACAGCCTACCATCCACAATATTGAGAGTGAAGGTGGGTACAATTACTAATGACTCCAGGACAAGTAAACTTATGCCTTGTCTAAGCAACAGATGATCATGCTGCATATACTCCCTTCATAATTTTAAATAGCCATCTTTAATATTTTTGAGATTATTGTTCCCATAAAGACACACAGTGATTTATGTAAGGGATAAAATTGTTTTCATTTAACATCATTATTTCTTTATAAGAGGGAGGCTTTACCAGAGTCCCTCTCTCTGTGTTCATATATTTTATTCTATCAATTACCGGGAACTATGTTTTGCAAAAGGCACCTATGTATTTCTCATTTAATTGTCAAACACATGTAGGATATTTACATTATTTTTTTCAGATGAGTAATCTGAAGCTCAGAAAATTTGTCTAGTTTCTAAAGCTTCTTATAGAACAGAATTTCAGATTTGCAGCTGGGTCTCATATTACTTCAAGTATTTATTCACAAGTCCCATTGAAAAATTATTATTATTATATTTATATTTTAGGTTTACTCTAAATACGTTTTTCTTTTTCCCATTTGAAGCCCATTTAATTCTTTGTTAATGCTATACACAATTTCATTGAATACTAATTTTCAAAGAAAAAGAGTGTGTTGGATAAGAGATTATTTTCTAGAGTCTGATTCCTAGGATCAGAACTTGGCTCTGCTACCTACAAGTTGATGGTCTTGGGAAAGTCACAACCTCTCTACTCTGTGTTTTGTCATTCTGTGAACCAATCAAACAGGGTCCTTAGTTGTTTTGAAAAATAAATTAGTTAATGTAGGTAAAGTGTTAGTATATGTAAAAATAAGTTAGTTAACATAGGTAAATTATTAATCATTACTATATTTGAATTATTTTAGTGTTTATAAAAAGGCAACTCTATATGTGTTACATATAGTTATGGGTATTTTATGTTTATAAATATATGCTCAAAAATGTATCTATTTATATATATTTATATGTATATAAGTAAATATGTTTACAAATGTAAGTATAAATAAAAATTATTTATACTTATACTTACATATTTATTATATTTATTTTTTATATTTGTAAAGTATACTACTTTATAATAAATCAGGTAATATAGGAAAAGTAGTGATCATTATTACATTTTAGTTATTTTGCTCTTTAATTACTAGGAAAAATTCTATATGATCTATGAATTTAATTTCACTGTAGTATTATTCCTACACTACTGATGAAATGTTAATAACAGTACTTTCAGAGAATGAGACAAAGAGGAAATACTGTTGTGTACTTGGATTAGATATTGTGATAATTTATATATATTCTTTGTTACCATCTTCCTATCCTTAATCAATTTCTCATTCATTAGAATGCGGCTTCATTAATTTGCCCCATTAATTTAAGTGACCATATTTTAAAAATGCACAATGTAGAACATTGTCGTTTGGATTTTTTTTTTTTTTTTTTTGAGATAGAGAGAGGGAGAGATCATGAGCAGGGAAGATCAGGGCCGGGGCAGAAGGAGAAAGAATCTTAATCAGGCTCTGTGCCCAGTGTGGAGCCTTGCACAGGGCTCCAGCTAACCACAAGATCATGATCTGACCTGAAATCAAAACTCAGTGTCTTAACCAACGAGGTACCCAGGCACCCCACCTTTTTGAAAATTTTAATTAAAATATCCATTTGTTATACTTTCTCTACGTGCTTTTTATCACCTCAAAACGAAAACTTATGATACAGTCATCATTATCACTGCTACTTTTATTGAATGTCTGCAGTATAGCCCTCATAAAACTTTTCGGAGTTGGCATAAAGTACATATAAAACTAAAACAAAACAAAACCTGAAATGTAAGGCATCAGGGCACTTGCCCAAGCTTTGAAAAGTACTGAAGGTATAGTTCTGATATAAATGCATATCTGCTAGGCTCTCAAACCACTGTCTTTCTGTTGTTGCTGATGTTCTTCACAAAGAAAAGTTTGCTTCAGTAGACTAGGATTTCATCAAGTGAACTATAAATGGCATAGGAAAGGCAATTTGCATAGTACAAGAAGTTGCTAATTTGTCTCTAAAGTAAATAGAGTTCTGAATTCTCATATTTTTATGAAAGAATACATGTGAGTCAGATTTGTTTCTTTAAAGCATGGAAACTTATAAAGAAAGTGTGTGTATGAGACAACAAAAATTAGATGAAAAAATAACTGAGAATGTTCTAAAACATTTTAAAATCATGTTTGTTTTGATCTGTGAGAAGAATGTTGGTTACAATGTAGGTAAAACTTTTCATTTTACAGTTGAAGTAAATAAAACCATGATATGAAAATAAATAAATTGTCCAAGGTCACATGACAAATTTTACCAGATTCTGGGTAAGAATTCATTTCCCTTAATTTTAAAAAGTAGTTATTTTTATTTATTCCTAATTCATCTCCAATAAATTCTTATTATAACTTAGAGATATATCACATAGATGACAAATTAAATACTTATAAAAGATGCATGACAGGGCGCCTGGGTGGCTCAGTGGGTTAAAGCCTCTGCTTTCAGCTCAGGTCATGATCTCAGAGTCCTGGGATCGAGGCCCGCATTGGGCTCTCTGCTCAGCAGGGAGCCTGCTTCCTCCTCTCCCTGTCTCTGCCTGCCTCTCTGCCTACTTGTAATCTCTCTCTCTGTGTCAAATAAATAAATAAAAAATCTTTAAAAAAAAAAGAGATGCATGACAATCATGTTTGTGGTTGTCAATTTGACCTAAATAATGTGTCCTCTCCAATAAGTAATAAATAATTAGTATTTAGTGATTTTTCTCACCTTCTTAGAGTCAAGAAATGCTTTTATTTATATGAGATAGATATTTTGTATGTCCATCTGTATTGAATAAGTGATTTATTCAGTAAGCAAAAGTTTATGGAAGATTAAGATATTTTCTTACCTGCGAAGTGGAATTCCTCTAAACAGTTGTATAAACTGAGTAAATTCTATTAGCTATAATTTGACCTTATTCATAAAGATTCAATAAGCTGTAATCTTTGGAATTTTATTAAATGTAGAGCCTTTGAATTAAGAGATATTTTCTACAGTTTGCTAGATGTATGACCTTAGAAAATTTATTTAAACTTTCTGTGCCCAGTTATCCACCTATAGCATGGGAAGGATAATAGTACTGGAGAGGCCTTGCATAAGAAATGAAAAGTTAATATTCAAGTAAAGCACTCAAGAAACACTGCATATTTTTGCCCTTTTTATCTTTTAAATTTGATGTAGCGTATGTCTTTGTAAGACTTTTTATAGGCATTCATTAAATACTTTTATTTATTTAGTTAGTTTTTAGAGAGGAAGTGAGAGGGGTGGTGCATGGAGGGGCAGAAGGAGAGAGAAAATCTCAAGAAGCTCCACACCCAGTGTGGAGCTTGATCCAGGGTTTGATCTCACAACCCTGAGATCATGACTTGAGGCAAAATCAAGAGTTGGACACTTAACCAACTGAACCATCCAGGTGGCCCCTTGCTAAATATTTTTTAATGAGGTTAAACGGTAAAAGTTGTTGGTATTTTAAGTTTTGCATTAATACTTTATCTTCTTCCTCAAGTGCTGCCATTTTCTAGAATTGTGACTGTCATTCAAGGATTAAAAATAGTGTGTTCTCTAGTCTATTATGACACTCATGCAATCAGTGTTGGAGGAAGTGGTCTACATGTCATGGTGAGGTGCTTAAGTCAGCTCTGCCTCTAGCAAAATCTACCACACAATATAACTGCAGCTGATACAGGTTTCTTTGCTGGAAAGCAGCTTTGTGATGTCAGATAGCACCGTTAACTCTTACTAATGTTAATTCACCTCTGTACTCTAGAGAGTTGATGTGGTTTTATAAGCAATTGACATACATTTCTTAGTATGGTGGAATTGCTATACAATTTATAAATGTTTTATAATTACTATTTCTCTACTTTTCCTTCTTGTCATATGGGGTTTTATTTAGCAATTAACCTGGATTTTATGGCCCAGCTAGAAAGCAGTACATAGCAGTATGCTGTAATGCCACTTTAAAATGTTTTCTCCTGAAGTTACTCTAAGTTACTTTTCAAATAACTACTCCAAAATAGTTACCTATATTTTGAAGCCCCTAATTGATCCACAGGCTTAGTCTGACATACCAAATTTCTCTGAAAGTAGTGAATTCAATTCAGTTTTTATAAATCATATTCATTGTTCATATGAGATAAGCCCAAAGACCTAGAAGAGTTTATGTAAGATATAAACAAAGAAGGATTATATATATTCCCTCTGTGTAAAAAGGTCAAAATAGAGAAAAGCAACATCATTGTAAGATAAATGTGAACTTATTATTAAAAATGAAGGTCATATTAAGTACAAGAATGAGTGCAAAAATAAATATTTATATGCATTTTAAAAGAAGAGTTGACAAGTTTCCTTAAAGAAGTGGAACTTGAAATAGAGTTAAGGATGTACCAAGATGCTTCAAATCTACATCAATTTTACCTTAATTTTAATATATTTCATGTGATAATTTTGATTTATCTTTGGTGCCAAGGAAGTGTTAATTCTGTGCCAACCTTTTGAAAAATAACCTATTATTCTTACTGGTTGGACTCAAGCCCAGTTGTGCATTTTTCTTTTAAATGTAATCTTGAATAAAAAATAAAGAAACTCAGAGGAGAGTTAATATAAATGTTCTTCAGGAGAATTATTAGTGATAAATTTTATTCAATAGATATAAACAGTATTCAGCTTGAAAATTTCATTTTTAAAAATTTTACTAGTGTAAAAGTGTGTGGGTTATTAAACAGCATTGTTCCTTAACTGAATGGATATACCCTCGTCCTATTGTCTTACCAAACAAGGACATCTTGAATATATTTTATTGTATAGATGTGCTAATGGATTTATTTTCATGTTCAAAATACCAAGATATTTCCTGATCAGGTGGTATTCAATAACCTCCTAAAACCCAATGTTGAGTTATTACTAAAATCTCTATTCCATAGGTATTGTTTAATCAATGAAGGAGTTTACTATTGTTAGAAATAATATTAATGATATATATTTCAGGTAGGGTGTAATTTCTCTTATATGTTTTAGATTAGGAGGTCCATGAAAATTAATATATCTATTATATTTACGAGCCAACTTACCAAACTTTCTTAGCAGTCCCTCTCTGCTATTATTCTTACCCCTCAGTGTGTTAATTCATCATTCTTTTTCTGTCAGCTGTCTGCACTGTTAGTTGAAGATTTCCAAAATGCCTGAAGGGTGCACTGTCAACTGCAGATACCTGAGTCAACATGCTAATATCAGTTGATTTCATTGTAGGCAGCACACACACACACACACACACACACACACACACACACACGCACACATGCTTGCACACGGTACACCTTACCTTGTAGAGGTACTTGGCACATTTCAAAATATAACCTTTTGTTACTGCATTTAAGTGCCTGAAGCATTACAGAATTTACACAATAATATTTCTGCCCCTCCATTATTTTTTTTAATTCTAAAAGTTTTCAGAACAGATATTCACTAAGAGTGGCATAAAAAAAATAAAACAACAAACAACAACAACAGCAACAAAAAACACTTAATTCTCAAAATACTTGAAGACTGAGAAGCCATCTAGCCTCTGCATTGTTCCATTTTTCTGTGCACTTCAATAAATGAAGAAGCTGTACTTATTTGGGAAACATATTCATTGATCATTAGGTTTATACCATATATCTACATCTTACTAGTTTGAAGTTTAAGTTAAAAAGCAAACTCTAATCTCTTTATGGCATAAAAAGAAGGAAAGATGGTTGATGGAACTAGGCACAGATGTTGAAACTAAAAAGTGTCAAGGTCCAAAGGCAAGTTTAAGTCTCTTGGTAACTCCACCCTGTCCCCTTCACAGTTTCATCCCTTAAGTTCACTCATATCCCTCAACATTTTCCTTAGTAACCCCATAATCCACTAAATGAGCAGTTGTGCTAAACATACACAGCTATCATGGACTGTTTGTTTCTATCCTTGCTTTACAATATTTTTTCCCCTGGAAGTGGATCAATCAAATCCATATCTGAGAGTATTTGTATCACTTTGAAAAACACAATTCTAAGACTTTGAGCATTTGCTATGATGTGAGTAAAATTGTTTAAAAATTGTCATGACAAGTAAGGCTTCCTCTAGGATGGAATCAAAGGTCCTTTTTGTCTTAACTGATATCAACTTGCATGGCAAGAAATATTACGAATTCTATTAGCATATCTTATGATTTAGTCAGCCATTCATGTAAGAATATCTTCATTTTTTGAATCTATTATCTGGATAAATAAATAATATTTGGGTAAATATTTGGATAATAAGTTCCATAGTTGTACCTAATGCTAAGTAAAATATCATTTCTTTTTGTGGATTTGGAATCTTTATAGCCTGACAAGCAGAACCATGTTTTTCTTGATTTTAGCAAAAATTTAAAAATTAATTTATATTAAAATTAAGTCTCTGAATTTATAACTAAATTCACTTATAACTAAATTCAGAGACTTAAATTTCCTGTCTCATATATTTGAGAGCCTAGTCATTTTAGTCTCAAACAGTATGTAGAATTTACCTCTCTGGTAGATAATTAAAGCAGAATGTATTCGACAAAAGTATTTTGCAGGATTAAGAGAACACCTGTAAGTTACCAACAAAAGCGATCTAGAACAGTGGATTCAACGACTGTGTAGAAACAAAGGTCAGAGGAAATACCTGAAGTCCCAGGATTTAGGCTCTTATTCTATCACATGTGAGGCTGGAGATGAAAATTCCTAGCAGAGAAGAAAGTACGTGAGTATCTGAATTTTGTTTTATGCTAATTCTGGCTAATATGTTTATTACTCGAAGTCGAGTTTGTCTTTCCTTTTGAAAGGTTCTGATCTGTAATATCATAGTAAAGAACACTCTTTCTGGTGATCTTAATGCAAAATGGTTAACAAGAGGAATCCAACCTGTTTAAAAATACCATATGACTTCACTCATGTGGAATTTAAGAAAAAAATAAGCAAAGGGAAAAGAGAGAGAGAAAGAGGCAAACCAAGAAATAGACTAACTATAGAGAACAAACTGATGGTTGTCAGGAGGGAGGTGGTGGTGTGTGAAATAGGTGATGAAGATTAAAGAGTGCAGTTGTGACGAGCACTGGGTGATGTATGGAAGTGTCGAATTATTGTACACCTGAAACTAATATTACACTGTATGTTAACTAACTAGAATTTAAAAATTTGAAAAAATAAAACTCATTGCCATAAACAAGGTATTATTTTATCAGCCTTTAGTTCTAATGTGTTTATATTTGTTATATTTTTTATATGAACCTCTGTTCACATAATACATAGATGTATAGCTTCACAAACATATATTTTACAATCACCAATCCTTATATATATCTATTCAGATATGATTGTATTTTTCTTTGGTAAAATTTTTGTTTCAGAAGATGAGGAAATACACATTAAATGCATAAACAACTAATATTTCAGTTCATACTCTGAATGAATTATATTCAAGATCATATCTAAGAAATTTCTTATAAAAATGATTTAATTTAAGATAGGTTCATAATTCACTTTTTGAAAGTGTATCACTTTTTTTTTCTTCTTTGCAGAAACCTGTACTTTTTTTTCTCAAGGTCATATAGCTCTGTATCAGATAGCAACAGAGCTTCAGCAGTAACAGCAGATGCCATCTTAGATTAATGTAAGTGAATATTTTTTTGCAATTTTTATAGTTTCTCTCTTTTGCACCCATTTTGACAGGGAACAATGTTGGGTTCAATGCTGGATGCCCTAGAGGTGCCCTAGAGTTATTTTAACGGATTCAATTTGCTTTGCTTTTCATGTAAGGACAGCTTTTCTTCTTAGATATTTTTGAGGTATAGGAGAAACTATTCTTACATAAAATGTTTAAAAAAGTTTACTCTTTATATAAACTTTCATTATAGAATCATAGAATTTTAAAACTGGAGACCATAGAGATCATCTATTCCAGCATTTTTCAAGGCTTATAATACTAAAAAATATTCTGTTTATTTTTTTCCTATCCTTATTCCTATTCTTATTTTTTTCATTAAGAGAGTGATTGTTTCTACTATTTCTCCATTTCTACTATTTCTACTATTCTCTAATATTCTCCATTTCTACTATTCCTTCTTTAAGTCAAAAGTAGACAATTTAGTTTACTTCTTTGTAGTATATTTTGAATTACAAACACAAGAGTAGTTAAACTTTTTATTTTACAGGTAAAGAAGCACAGGTGCAGAAATTTTGGGTAATTTCCCAAGAGTGCACACATATCTCATACCTGAGGTAGGTCTAGAATGTCCTAAGGGTTCACAAGTGCAGAGCCCTTTCCCCCATTCAACTTTTTTCAATTTTCTTCATAGTATTCTCTGCCCACAACCTTTATAATGTCTTGATTGAAGGATTATGGATCATCTCTGTCCATTTTTCTTCTTTGTGCTTGCTGTTTGATTTTTACTTTATATTTATTTGCCTTCCTTTTAATTTCAGTTACTTTTCTATATATTTCCAATGTCAGAGTCCATATAAAAGCTAAATCAGATTATGACTCACATATCATTTAATGCTCCAATTCCAGTTTATGCCCAATGCCCCGGGTGATTTGGACACTGTCCACCAAGCAGTTGTGTGCAATGGGAAAGAGTCAAAGCTCTAGTTTCATATATAGATTCCCTGGGTAAAAATCTGGTGTCTTTATTTACTACCTAATTTTGAGTGTGTTATTATACTGCTTTGTTCCACAATTACTTTATCTCTAAAATGTGCATTATAATTATGCCTGCCTCTTAGTTTACAGGATTAAATGAGTCAATATATGTAAAGTGTTTAGAACAGTGCCTGGTACATAGTGACCTCTTGTTAAGTGCCAGCTGTTATTATAATTTCCTCTTGCTGTTGCCATTCAGCCACACTGACCTTATTCCTGTTACTTGAATATTCTTTCCTAAGCTTTTAACTCTTAAGATTTCACTCTTCATTTAACTTTCTTACTCAAGGGCTTCATAGATTTGTTATCTTCTTAAGATTTTCAGTTTATATGTTAAATACTCAGAGATATTACCTGATTCCCAAATATTACATCCATTTATTTTCTGTCACATTAAAACCCGTTCATTGTCTTTTATCAAATTTTGGAAGCGATGTTTCTTGTTTGTTTATTTATTTATAAGCACTCTATGTTGTGCATTCATGAGAATGATGAAATTGTCTACAGTAATTCCTACTCGTTACAGCAGCTTGAGAGTAGCTAGTCATTATCCAAAATATATAAAGAACTGATAAAACTCAACACCCCAAAAATAAATAATTCAATTAACAATGGGCAGAGGACATGAATAGACATTTTTCCCAAGAAGACATACAGGTGCCCAACAGACACATGGAAAATTGCTCAGTATCACTCATCATCAAGGATATACACATCAAAACTAGAATGAGATAACCTGTCAGAATGGTTAAAATCAACAACATAAGAATAACAGGTGTTCGCATGGATGTAGAGAAAGGTGAACAATTTGCTCTGTTAGTGGGAATGCACACTGCTGCATCCACTCTGGAAAACAATATGGAGGGTTCCTCAAGTAATTAAAAATAAAACTCTTACCCTCCAGCATTTGGATTCCTAGGTACTTACCCAAATACTACAAAAATACTACAAAAAAATACTTTGAAGGGGTATGTGCATCCTGATATTTACAGCAGCATTATCAACAGTAACCAAATTATCGAAGGAGTCCAAATATCCATCGACTGATGAATGGATAAGGAAGAAGTGGTAGAGACATATACACAATGGGATATTACTCAGCCATCAAGAGAATGCAATCCTGCCATTTGCAATGATCTGAATGGAGCTAGAGAGTATTCTGCTAAGTGAAATAAGTCAAAGAAAGATAAACGCCACATGATTTGACTCATGTGGAATTTAAGAAACAAGCATAGAGGAAAAGAGAGAGAGAGAGAGGCAAACCAAGAAACAGACTCTTAACTATAGAGAACAAACTGATGGTTACCCAGGAGGATGTGTGTGTGGGGGGATGGGATAAATAGGTGATGGGGAATAAGGATGGCACTTGTGATTAGCACTGAGTATTGAATATAAGTGTTAAACCACTACATTGTTTCTTTCACTGTACAGAAATTTTTTATCTTGATGAAGTCCCAGTAGTTCATTATTGATTTTGTTTCCCTTTCCTCCAGAGATGTGTCTAGTAACAAGTTGCTACTACCAACATCAAAGAGGTTACTGTTGGTGTTCTCCTCTAGGATTTTGATTGATTCCTGTCTCACATTTAGATCTTTCATCATTTAGAATTTATTTTTGTATATGGTGTAAGAAAGTGGTCCAATTTCATTCATCTGAATGTTGCTTTCCAGTTTTCCCAACAGTGTTTGTTGAAGAGACTGTCTTTTTTCCATTGGATATTATTTCCTGTTTTGTCAAAGATTAGTCAACCTATTGTTGTGGACTCATTTTTGGGTTTTCTATTCTGTTGCATTGATCTATGTGTCTGTTTTTGTGCAAGTACCATACTGTCTTCATCAGTACAGCTTTGTAATATAACTTGAAGTCCAGAATTGTGATGCCTCCAGCTTTGTTTTTCTTTTTCAGTTTTGCTTTGAGTATTCAGGGTCTTTTTTGTTTCCATAGAAATTTTAGAATTGTTCTAGTGCTATGAAAAATGCTGGTGGTATTTTGATAGGGATTGTCTTAAATGTGTAAGTTGCTTTGAGCAATATACATTTTAATAATATTTGTTCTTCTAATCTGTAGTATGGAATGTTTTTCCATTTCTTTTTGTCATCTTCAATTTCTTTCATAAGTGTTTTTATATTTTTAAGATTACAGATCCTTTATATCTTTGGTTAGGTTTATTCTCAAGTATCTTACGGTTTTTGGTACAATTATAAATGGGATTAATTCCTTGATTTCTCTTTCTGCTGCTTCATTATTGGTGTATAGAAATGCAACATATTTCTGTACATTGGTTTTTATATCCTGCAACTATTGAATTTATGTATCAGTTCTAGCAAATTTTTGGTAGAGTCTTCTGGATTTTCTATATAGACTATCATGCCAGCTGCAAATAGTAAAAGTTTGACTTCTTCCCTGCTGACTTGGATGCCTTTTATTTCCTTTTTTAAAAAAATAGTATATTTTATTTATTTTTTTAATTAACATATAATGTATGATTTGTTTCAGGGGTAGGTACAGGTCTGTGGTGCATCAGTCTTACACAATACACAATCCTCACCACAACACATAACCTCTCCAGAGTTTTTTGTCTGATTACTGAGACTAGGACTTCCAGTACTATGTTAAATAACAGCATTGAGAATGAAAATCCCTATCTTGTCCCTGACTGTAGAGGAAAAACTCTCAGTTTTTCCCCATTGAGGATGATATTAGCTGTGGGTTTTTCATATATGGACTTTATTATGCCAGGTGTGTTCTGTCTAAACCTACTTTATTGAGGGTTTTTATCAAGAATGGATGCTGTACTTCAATGCTTTTTTTTCTGCATTTTTAAGAGGATCATAAAGTCCTTGTCATTTCTTTTATTAATGTGGTGTATCTTGTTGATTGATTGATGAACACTGAACCACCTTTGCAACCCAGGAATAAATCCTCCTTGAACATGGTAGAATGATTCTTTGAACGTCCTGTTGGATTTGCTTTGCTACTATTTTGTTAAGAATTTTTGGATCCATGTTCATCAGGGATATTGGCCTGTAGTTTTCTCTTGTGGTTTGGTCTTTATCTGGTTTTGGAGTCAAGATAATGCTGGTCTCAGAGAATGAGTTTGGAAGTTTTCCTTCCATTTCTACTTTTTGAGACAGTTTCAGGAGAAGTGGTGTTAACAATTCTTTAAATATTTGGTAGAATTCCTCTGGGAAGCCATCTAGCCCTGGACTTTTGTTTGTTGCGAGATTTTTGATTACCAATTCAATTTATTTGCTAGCTATCAGTCTGTTCAAGTTCTCATTTCTTCCTGTTTCGGTTTTGGTAGTTTATAAGTTTCAGGAATGCATCCATTTCTTTCAGATTGTCTAATTTGTTGGCATATAATTGCTCATAATATCCTCTTATAATTGTATTTCTTTCGTGTTGGTTGTGATTTCTTCTCACTCCTATTTTTTTATTGTGTTATTTTAGTCACCATACGGTACGTCATTAGTTTTTGATGTAATGTTCCATGGTTCATTGTTTGCATATAACACCCAGTGCTCCATCCACTCCGTGCCCTCCTGTCACCAGACTCATCCATCCCCCCACACCCTCCGTTCTAAAACCCTCAGTTTTTTTTCCCCAGAGTCTATAGTCTCTCATGCTTCATCACCTGTTCCAATTTCTCACCCTTCATTTTTCCTTTCTCTTAATGTCCTCCATGCTATTCCTTATGTTCTGGAAATAAGTGAAACATATGATAATTGACTTTCTCTGATTTATTTCACTTAGGATAATCTCCTCCAGTCCCATCCATGTTGATGCAAAAGTTGGGTATTATTTATTTGGTTCCTTTCTCTTTTCCTTTTGATAACTCTATCTAGGGGTTTATCAATCTTATTAATTCTTTCAAAGAACCAGCTCCTGATTTTATTGATCTACTCTCCTTTTTTTTCTCTATATAACTTATTTCTGCTTTAATATTTATTATCTTCCTTTTTCTGCTGACTTGAGGCTTTGTTTGGTGTTCTTTTTCTAGTTACTTCAGGTGTAAGGTTAGGTTGTATGTTTGAGATTTTTCTTGCTTCTTAAGGAAGGCCTGTATTGCAATATA
Organism: Ailurus styani; assembly: GCA_002007465.1. NCBI lineage: Eukaryota > Metazoa > Chordata > Mammalia > Carnivora > Ailuridae > Ailurus > Ailurus styani. The sequence continues at coordinate 68,849 of LNAC01000315.1, read as the reverse complement.
TTTCCCTCTTATGACCTCTTTTGGTGCATCCCAAAGGTTTTGAACTGTTATGTTTTCATTTTCACTTGTTTCTTTTTTTAAAAAAAGATTTTATTTATTTATTTGAGAGAGAGAGAGCTTGAGAGAGAGCATGAGAGAGGAGAAGATCAGAGGGAGAAGCAGACTCCCCGTGGAGCTGGGAGCCCAATGTGGGACTCAATCCTGGGACTCTGGGACCATGACCCATGCTGAACCAACTGAGGCACCCAGGCACCCAATTTTCACTTGTTTCTATGTGTTTTTTTATTTCCCCTTTAATTCCTGGTTAACCCATTCATTCTTTGGTAGGATGTCCTTTAGCCTCCCTGTATTCGTGGTCTTTCCAAATTTTTTCTTGTGGTTGACTTCAAATTTATAGTGTTGTGGTCAGAAAATTTGCATGGTATGATCTTAATCATTTTGTACTTGTTGAGGCCTGGTTTGTGACTTAGAATATGATCTATTCTGGAGAATGTTCTATGTCCAAAAGAATGTGTATTCTGCTGTGTTAGGATGAAACGTCATGATTATATCTGTTAAATCCATCTGCCCCAGTGTGTCATTCAGAGCCCTTGTTTCCTTGTTGATCTGCTTGGATGATCTGTCCATTGCTATAAGTGAGGTATTAAAGTCCCCTACTATTATTGTTTTTTTTATCAATGAGTTCCTTTATGTTTGTTGTTAATTGATTTATGTATTTGGGCACTCCTAAGTTGGGGGCATAAATAATTGCAATAGTTAGATCTTCTTGTTGGATAGACCCATTAATTATGATATAATGCCTTTCTTCATCTCTTGTTACAGTCTTTGGTTTAAAATCTAGTTTGTCTGATGTAAGTATTGGTGTTAATGTTTTCTTTTGACATCCATTTGTATGATAAATGTTTCTCCATTCCCTCACTTTCAATCTGGACGTTTCTTTCAGTCTAAAATGAGTCTCTTGTAGACCTTATATAGATGGGTGTTGTTTTTTAGCCATTCTGTCACTGGGTGTCTTTTGATTGAAATATTCCACTTACATTCAGAGTAATTACTGATAGATATGTATTTAGTGCCATTCTATTACATGTTTTGTTGTTGTTTCTGGAGATCTTCTCTGTTCCTTTCTAGTCTTTGTCACTAGGAAAGTGTTCTTTTCTTCCCACTCAAAGAGTCCTCTTTAATATTTCTTTTAGGGCTGGTTTAGTGGTCATGAGCTCCTCTAGTTTTGTTTGTCTGGGAAATTATTTATCTCTTTTATTCTGAATGATAGCCTGGCTGGATAAAATATTCTTGGTTGCAGAGTTTTCCCATTCAATATGTTGAATATATTATGCCACTTTCTTCTGGCTTGCTGAGTTACTGTGGAGAAATCTGCTGCTAACCTTATCTGTCTACCTTGTAAGTTAAGGATTTCTTCTGTCTTGCTACTTTTAGGATTTTTTTTCACTATATTTTGCAAATTTAGATAAAATATGCCTTGGGGTCAGCCTGCTTTTGTTGATTTTGATGGGAGTTCTCTGTGCCTTCTGGATTTGGATGTCTGTTTCCTTCCCCAGAATAGGTAAATTTTCAGTTCTAATTTCCTCAAGTAAACCTTCTGCCCCCTTTCTCTCTGTTCTTCTGGGACTCTTATGATACAAATATTATTGTGTTTGATTGAGTCACTGATTTCCCTAAGTCTACTTTTGTAATCCAAGATTTTTCTTTTCCTCTTTTGTGCAGCTTCATTATTTTCCATAATTCTGTCTTCTATATAACTTATTTGTTCCTCTGATTTTTTCATCCTTGTAGTCTTTATATCCAGTCACTCTTAAGTCTCAGTTATTGCAGTTTTTGTTTCAGCCTGATTAGTTTTTAGTCCTTTTTTCCCTCTAGTAAGGGTCACCTGAAGACCCTGATGTCTTCTATGCTTTTCTCATACCCAGCTAGTATCTTTATGATTGTTACTTTAAATTATGAGTCAGTCATATTACTTATGTCTGTTTCAAATAGATCTCTGTCCATGACCTTTTCTTGTTCTTCCTTTTAGGATGAATTCCTCTGTCTTGGCATTTTGTCTATGTCTTTGTCTTCTGTTTGTTAGGAAAGTCTGTTATGTTTCCTGCTCCTGAGAGTAATGGCTTTATAAAGGAAAAGGTCATATAATATACAGAGTCTGGTGGTTCAGGAGGTATCTCTGGTATGTGTTATGTGTACTCTGCTTCTGTGTTTTGGCTTTTCTATCCTTCAGGTCAGTGTCTGCAGAATTTCTCCTTGCCTGCAGCAGGGAATGGTTGGACCTTGGCCAGAGTGTGGTGAGTTTTAACTAGGGGTGCTCTGGTGTGCTTTGTAAGAGACCTGATGCTATTTCCACTAGAACTGAAGCTTTGCAGAAGCCTGTGGTCAGCAGACATGGTGCTTGTGGGATTTTGTGCTGGTCTTCTGTGGGAAGGACCCAGTGCATTGATCCTTAGGCACACTTCCCCAAGAAAAGTAGTCCCAGCAGAGTGCAGGGGGGGTAGAACCTTGTATAATCAGTTTAAGTAGTCCTTGTTGGCACTGTGTTGATTATTGAAGTTGGTTTATGCTGAAGGGTAGGGAAGGGAAATGGTACCAGCCTGCTTCTTTGTGCTTGCTGTTCCTGGGAAGCACTTACGGAAGAGCAAATAATTTCCCTTTTTGTGTCACAGGCATTTTTCAGATTGCTGATTTCACACTGTCTCTGGGTCACTTGCCTACATACAGTCCATCTTGGCCTCTACCCTAGCCAGGCCTGCTGACTTTAAAAATTCCAGACTTCAGGACCTGGATCTTCACTGGTCCTCTGGGAAAGGGTCTCATTGCCTTGGGAGCAATTCAGGTTTGACCCAAAAGTGCAGTCACACCAGAGTGCAGGGCATGAGTTTTAGAACAAGCCAGCTAAGTAGCCAGTGTCCCAGTTAGCTGCCCTTGGCAGATGTCTCTGCACCTCTGCTGAGGGTTGGGAGAGGGAAATGGCACCTACAAGTTTTTTTTTTTTTTTCTCCCAGAGAGGCAAAGTCACCTCTCACAGATGGGCTTCAAAAAATGGGCAGAGGACATGAACAGACACTTCTCCAAAGAAGACCTAGAAATAAGCCTAGGGTTCTCCTTTTTTCACCACTGTGTTAGCTCCCCAACCTTAGGTCCAGATTTTACAGTTCAAAATTCAATTTTGGAATTTTTGCTGTGTAGTTAGTGTTTTTCATGTAGGCCTTGAATTATTAATCAAATGAGAAAAGACATTTGCCATATTTTATATAACCTTCTGCTTTAAAATACAGATGATATGGATAATATTATCAAGTTAACTGTGCTATTGGGAAAACCAAATATCACTGATATAAAATCCCTATTAAAATGCTTTCACACCATAGTTAATAAAAAAAAACTCCATTTTATTACTTCTATTTTTTCTGTCATTGAATTATGGTAAGTATATTTAAGCATTTCTGATAAATGAAAACAATGAAGAGAATCTTAAGAAATGATGGTGATTGGAACTTTATTGATAATTTCTACATTCATATTTTTATTGAATCTTTATATGTTTTGTAGCTTTGTATGTGGCTGTGTCTAATATTCCCAAATGCCATGTAAACTGTCTGAGGGGAGTCATGTAAACTGTCTGAGGAGAGCCATTAGATCCTTCCAATTTTTATTTCCCATAAAACATGTAATATAAATTGAGGAAATAACTGGAAAAAAAGTTATTTAAAGAGTAGATCTAAAGGGCAGAGCAGAATACTCAAATCTATTTTCTTTATCCCTTGAGGGAAATGTCATTGCTATATTTCTGTGCTGTTTCTCAGTTGAATCAAATGTTATAAAGCATGCTAAAACTATGCATCTTTTCTTTGCCTATATAAAGAAAGGTATGATTATGTTTAACTTGGATATTGAAATTTAAAGATTGAAGATTTTAAGCTGCCTTGATCAAGAACCATGATGTATCTGAGATATTTTGGTCCACTTTAACAAGTTAGCCTGACACAGTTACATGGATACTGCAGAAGACACAAGATTCCTGGCTTGGTACAAAATAACAATACCCATATTCCCTGCACCAGCTCTCACAGGATAACATTAAGCAGGCCAGGTTTACATGCAGGAGGATACATTCCAGAGCAGGACCCCTGAATTTACGGAAACCAGTATTTTATAATAGATAATAATCATGCCTTCTTTTTGCACAGGAGGGAAACTTTAATTCTATTTTCCAAGTCTGGAAAAGTCTGGTCTTTGCTATGAAGAGAAAAAATATCTTTGTATTCCAAGGTAGTTTGGTATAAAAACATTCTTGAATAGTCTTTAAAGGAAAAAAAAAGGCAGTCAGTTCTGCTATTCTCAAGATGTACAAAAATACAAAAGACCTATGGATAATTGTCCCCCAACAACCCCTTTTTACATTGACAATGTCTTTTGGTTATAAGACAAAAAGGACAGCATGACATTTGGTTTAAATTGAAGCATTCCATTGCTAAATGTTTTCTGTTAGGTAGAACAGTCTTCTATTATTACTTCTAAAGAAATTAACCTGTATTTTTATTGCTTCAGGCGATATAGATCCACTCAGGACTTGTTTTCTGCCATTTCAGTTTTGTTTTATTTTATTCTGTTTTCTATTACCCTCAGTTCAGGTCATTATGTAGTAATGTTTTTAATATATATTTTTTTCTTTTTACTTTCTCTTAGGACTAGGAAAAAGACTGTGATTTTCAACTGAGAATGACCATGACCCATTGCATGGCTGTTACACAGACTAGATACTAGAGAGGAAAAGGTGGCATTTGTACAAAAAGTTGGCACTAGAAAGAGACAAAGCAGGAAGGAAACATGCAACCCAAGTAGAAAACAAAAACTGTTAAAAGTGAGGTATTATTACAAATTTTAGATTTTCTTTAATTCTTTAGCTATCATAATTTAAAACAAAGCCTAAGGTATTATGTTTTTATCTACACAGTTTATAAATACATCTACTCTATAATATTAGATTTAAAATAACTTGGTACAATCCATTCTCTTTATCTTTTTTATATATTAACTTGTTTATTTTTCATTTTGTCTTACTAGGTATACATTTTATGGGAGTAGGGAATGCATTTTTTTTTGTACACTGCTGTAACTCATGTACCAAGAATAGTCCTTGGAAAAATAATCATGGATATTAATTGAATAAATTAATTAATTACCATTATGACTTGCATGTAGGTTATGTTTAAATACCACCATTTGTTTTGTTTCTATACCATGATAAACAAGAATATAAAATACATTTATCGAAGTTACCATGTTTTAAATATATAAAAGAATTCAAACATTATAACAGTCTTTAATGAAATAGCCAAAATATATGCTATTAGTATTAATACTACTGTTTCAGAAATGAGAAGAGGTACTTGACTTAATTTTCTTTTAAGCATGTACTTGTAAAATGAAATGAAATTTGTTAAGCTAAGAATGTTTTAAAGTCAAACCTTTAAAATACTGTCATTACGGAGTATTCTTTTTAAGTAATTATGGGTTGCACTGGAAATAATGTACTTCGGTGCTGCTTAACATAAAGATCTTTGGATCAACACAAGCTTGGGTTCAAATCCACGTTCTACAAATATTTATGTGACTTTGGCAAAATTTTAAGCCTTTAAAAGTTTTGGTTTCTTTCCCTATGAAATAATGACAATAATAATGAATAACATTCTGAACATTATATTATATGAGATTATCCATGGAAATATTTAGCATTTTGCCTGGTATGTTGTTATTACTAGCAAACTTTGATATGAATTTGTTAAAATTTTATTTTATAAGGAGAGTTAAAGTGTTTTTTGCTCTGTTGTCTGCCATGTCCTAAAAATGATACCCCAAATATGATTCTTTAGCTATATGAAAACTTACCTTATCTTTGTTTCTTTAAGGATTACTCATTAATTGAACAAATAGTTGCTAACATTATCAATATGAAAAAAGCTTGGTATTATAAAAAATGCAATTATTGGAAATAGTGTATAGTAGTTACTTTAAGAAGGCAAGTTAGTGATTACTTCAGTAACTAAGATTCAAGAGCTGTCAAATACTGAAAAATCTTGAATGTCAATAAGGTAATACACATGTAGACTGATAAGACTTCAAGTGAAATCATATTAATTACAGAGACTCATAGCAGAGTGAATATACATACATGAAAAGTTTTGGAGACTTGTGATATTAAAGCACAGTTACCATGTTAAGGAAATTGTCTCCTCTACATCTTATGGAAATTCCCAGTAGTATCCTATTTTTCAGAAGATAGAAAATAGTAGTTACTTAGAATTTTTATAGCTCTGGATCCACTTAGTACTTAAATAGCTTAAAAGTAAATTATCACTCTAAGTGGATATTCAGATACGTAAGTGTACCCCAGGAAAACATTTTCTGAGAAAGATGATACACACATACATGATTTTTGAAAAATTAAAAGGCAATGCCATTAGCCCTATATTTGAGTGTTCAAATGATTTCTAACACTTGTTGCACATCATAGTTTTCAAAATGGAAAAAATAATTAGTAACTTCTCAGCATGTTTAAAGTACTGTTGACTGTTGACTTCCCTAAAAGATCACCAGAATAAAGCATTGATCAAGTAGATAACCTCTTGGACAGAGTCCTAGTACTGCTCACAAAAGGATGTTCACCAAAAGATTTTTTTATAGGGATTTTGTGTCTGAGCTCGAGTAATCTAAAGTGGGTTATTTAAGGCAAAAATTGGTTGGGATCAGGACAAGTTTATAACATAATATTAAGGAATTGTAGACACAAAGTACTGACAGTCTTAAAGTGAGTTGAAATTAAACAGTAGTTTGATAAGTTGGTAAGTCTTGTGAACAGTTTGATCTCTATTAATATAGTTTGAAAGATTCTTTCCTCAAAAAACCCAGTAAAGTTATTATTTTGTTCATTAGCACCCTGGGGAGCAGTTTTCCAGAACAACTCTTTGTGTTCACTTAAATGGCTGTTTTTTCTCGGTCATATTAGTTAAATTATATAGATACAGGTGGTTTTAGTTCTCTGTGCCCATTCTTTTTAGGCTTTTAAATCTGTTTCAGGCATTTTATAATGTGAAGGTTCTACCAGAAAAGATAACTTTAAATATTCAAATGTAAAGTATATAGAGTAGAAGAGTAAGCTTTTAGTTAGTATTAATTAAGGAAACCACTAATTTATAGTCAATATTCAGGTAAGTTCAGCCTTTTCAGGGTACTAATGAAAATGCTTTTTTTACACGCATGTATACATGCACGTGTGCACACAAACACACACACAGAGTAGTGACTCTTGTGAAAGCTCCTGCAGCCACAACTGTTAAATACCTTCTATGTAAGAACAAGTAGAACTTTTGAGTAAAATGATAAAATAATTACATCTTAATCAGCAATAATTTGGTAATAATCTTAGTCCTTTTAAGTTGAGAACAACTGCCAATATGGAAATATCGAGAAATTCAATTATTGGGGTGCCTGGCTGGCTCAGTCAGTAGAGCATGTGACTCTTGATCTTGAGGTTATGAATGCAAGCCCACATTGAACATAGAGCTTACTTAAAAAGCAAAGAAATCCAGAAAATCAGTTAGAAATTAGAAGCCTTTGAGGAATATACGAGGTTTACTGCTGCTAGAATTTTAGAACCACAAAACAGGAGAGTTTGCATATATTATTTCAGAGTTGAATTGGTGATAGAAATGGTTGTACTCAAAGTGGATTTTATCATTAACCTAATTTTTTTCTTCCTGCTATTGCAACTATATAGAAACAGTGGTACATGCAAACCGCCATACAATCAAAAAAGAATTTCAAGGTGATCCACCCACATGCTTCAAGTTGCAGCCAACTAAGTAATTACATAGTCACTGGCTGTCATTGACATACTGAAGGTTATCAGTGATTTCTGCATTTTCTGTTGCCATATGTGATCCAACTAGAACCTGTGGTCAGCAGCATTTGCAGGTAAATCACAGAATGAAAGTATCAGTATGCCAACACAATGCAAGGATTATGATCTGAATGTTTTCTGATCACCCAATTTTATTTAATAACAAAGAGAACTGGTTGTGCTCAGTAAGGCTTTCCAAAAATCAGTGAAAAATCTTACTGCCTCTCTCAACATTTCACACTTAAAATACCTTGCTCTAGTTCCACATGTGAAACTATTTCCATAAGTGGAAACAGTTAGCAGTATATGTGGCTATGGATACCCCCACTGAGATCTGAGATGCTGAAGTTCATTTCTTTGGTCCCCACATTTTTTCCCCTTGTTACCACTTGTGTAGCGTAGCACTCTGTACACTTTAAAAGAAAGTTGAGTTATTCAAAATACGTTGAAAAGAAAGGACTATATTTTATTTTATTTTATTTTATTTTATTTTATTTTATTTTATTTTATTAAAGTGGAGCCCAGTGCGGGGCTTAAACTAGCAACATTGAGATCAAGAGCAGAGCTGAGTCCGAGTTGGATGCTTAACTGACTGAGCTACCCAGGATCCCCTAAAGGACTACATTTTAAATATAGTTTGGAAACTATTCTTTTATATAGACTTGCACCATGGAAAACATTGAAAGTTGTGACTTCAACATCTGAGGCTGGGCAAAAGTAGCAGTCAGCATCAGGTGAATTAGACAGAAACAGTAGACTGGTCAGGGGAGGACAGCTGCTTCTATAGAGTTGTAAGGGGCTCTCTGGAAGCAGCAACATTCTTCTGAGTTTCAATGTATTTTTGATCTCTAAAATACAGAAGTTTGGAAATTCAGTAACACCTTAATTATTATTATATGAAAGTAAAATTAAAGAATTGTGTGTTTGCTTAGGAAGCAGAAATATAGGAGTGGACTTTTTTTTTATCAATTTGGCTGCTTTCTTTCTCAAAGGCAATTTTTATTTATTAATGATAGTTTTCTCCATGTCTGTTGGATGTGATTAAAAGCATATGGATGTCTGAAAATGTTAGTAGTGCTATTCCCAAATGGCTGAAACAAAATGGGTAAAGAAAAGCCTGTCGGATAGGTGAAAAAGCTAATCCAGTTTTTCCTGTTCCTGTTGAACTTCAAGCAGAATGAGAGGGCCAAGGCCAGCTTTTTCTCCACCTATTTGGAGTTAATAATGTGAGGACAAATTTGAATTACTCTTTGTAACCAACTCATGTGATTACTACCAACAGGAGCGATAATCAATACTAGCAAGATGAGATCATCATCAGTGATGACTTCTAACCTCATCTACTTTTTAAGGTCTTTGAGTAAAGCATGGCTCTTGGGAGACTGAAATGAAAAATAAAGAGAGAGTGAAAGAGAAGGAGAAGGTTACTGCCCTCAATTTCTTTCATTAATTTGCTTACTATACAAAGAAATAAGTGGAAATGACTGACAAATATTATCTGTAAATGCTTTAGATTTTGTTCTTGTTATGTTGTTTTGGTTTGGTTTGCTCCTTAATGTTATGGCTTTATGTGACTGCTAGCTGAATATCTGTGCATTAAAAGCTTTGGGTCATGGAATGTTAATTAAGATTACTAGGGTAATAGTGTTGCTTATGATTTTATATTTGTTGAGGATTTAAAACAAAAACAAAAGAAAATAAACAGACTGCTCTCTTCATACCTGCTAAAAGTTAGACCCAAAATACTTGTTTTGGTTTGTTAGAGAGATTTGAAGTGTTTTCTTTTATAAACATCCAGACTTATGGGAAATATTCATTTGAGAGATAGATTAGTGAACAATATGTTGCAAACTGGATATCATTATAGAAATCCACACATAGTATCCAAATTTATTTGATAGGCCCTAAAATATATGAAGTAGCTTGATTATAGTAATGCATCTAAATGTTTATAAAGGAACAATATTTTATGTCAGCAGGTAATTTCATATGACTAGCAATTACTTAACCCTACTAAAATATTAAGCCATGGTAAAAACTCAAAGTAAGCGGAATGACCTGTTGAATTACATAAAAACACAAAATGAATAAGAATGAGACATGATTAAAATTTTGAAAACATCACTTATTTAAGCATCTCCATTTTCTCTGTTTTATCCCATCCTCTCTTATTACTATCTGAAAAAAAGAATATTGCTCTTGTATGCTCATTTATTGCCATTAGATATCCATTTGAAATTGTTAGATATGTCAGCATAATTGAAGGTAAATTTGACTTCTCTTTTTTCATGCTTCATGGATCCCCACACTCTTCCCATCATTGGTTATTCATTTTCTCAGGCCTCAGATCCTGTTTTACAGGACATAAATGAAGTGCTACTGAGAATAAAGTGCTACACTTTATTTTCTCAATTTCAGCCTTTGAGTCACTTCATAAAATTAAATACTCCCCATCACAAAGGACCCTCCTGCCATATTAAAAATGTTTGTTCATTATTTGAAGAATAACAACAATAGAGAAGACCATTTTGCAGTGGTAATCATAACAATATGACTTTCACTTTTAAGTGATTATCAGAGAAACATTCTATATCAGATCTTTATATCCCGGATCCTTATGCAGGTTTGCCCTGCTGTCAGAAAGTAGAGCGTTCCTATGAAAACTTTCATAAGCCAAATGTAAAGTGCAGAAGCAATTGCCAGTAATTTAAATGGAAAATTTGGGGGTCATTTCCGGACCCCCAAAATAACCTCTTAGGCTTTTCCGACACCTTAGGACACATCTCACTGATGGATGCACAAAATAAATAGAGATAAAAACCAGATGCTTACAGTCATAGTGCAAAGCTCTGGTGGCTTGATGCTCAGGGGCTGAGTGTAGTTCCCAGGGAAGGAGCTTGGCGGTGCCATTCACTGCTCAGAATGTATGTGCACTGTCTAATGTCTTGCTGCAAAACAAAAAATGAATGCTATTTTTGCTTTTAGCCTTTTTTTTTTTGTTAAAGCAAAAATTCTCTTCAGATTTCTTTTGGTTAGAAAATAGATATTCATGTAGATCCTTTCTAAAGGCTAGGTAGAGTAATACAGACTTTCAAAAAAGCAGGAATATCTGTATCTTTAACTTTGCATTATGAATTTTAACACAATTTTTTTTACAAAGATGGTAAATGAAGTCCAAAAAGTCAAATAAATAACATATACTATATAAAGTTAAGATTCAGGGTTCAGATTTCAAACACTGTTCCTTAGCATTCTAAAAATGATGCAGTTTCTGCTAATCTGACACTGAGATGATCTGGTGGACAAGAAATTAAATTTTTGTTCAACTCCACTAGGTCATCAGTGAAGTAGACAAAGACAACACAACTCAGAATATTCACTCTGGTAAGCTCTCCTTTCTGACTTGCGTTGGTGTCCATTTGGCTTTTCAGGCAAATAAAAATGTTACCATATTTGGGGGGATGGGGAGCAGACTGGGCATTCTTTACACTTTGTTTACTATCTCCTTTTAGGTTTTTCCCATTTTGTTAGCTTTGTTCTTTTTACAATTGCTCTCTTAATTAGAGGTAATTTGTTAGTGGTGGTTGTTATGGGTTGAAAACTAGTTTGTTTGTGACCTTTTTTTGCTGTGAACTGTATTTTTTCATTATCGAAGTCCTCCATATTTCACACAAATGGACTAAAAATGACAATTGGATTAGATAAGATAGCATATCGTAAAGGACTTATATTTGGTAACCCTTCGAAAACACATACAGATACATACAAATGTGCACATACAGATATACCCACATATTCACAGGTAAACATATAAACAGTCACTTTGGGTATGGATCTGTTCTAGTACTAGCTCTGGGATGTCCAGAGATTTCTGGGCCTTGATATCATGCTCCTTAAATAAATTTGACTTCACTTATCAATGCATCTTCATTGTTTTATAATTTGAATATTTCTAAATTATTTTAAATATTTTAGAATCTCACAACATAAGAGATTTCTGTGTTTCTTAAAAATACTAATGTCATATTTGATATTTGAAATGGTAACAGAATGCACAAGAGCAATATCCTTATGTTAAATATTCAAAAGTCTGGATAGAACCAGGGACATAGCCTCTGGGAAGCATACACTTAAAAATATTTCTTTTTGTTACTATCTCCCCAAATATTTTAAGCTATTTTAACATGTGCAACAAGGACTTTATGTAAATATATTATGTTTTCTTCCCCTTTTCAAACCTATATCTCTTCAAGGACACCAATAAACTTTTGATTAGTACCATGGGCATTTCTAACTTTCTGTATTCAGGTTTCCTTTTCAATGAATTCTGTTGTGAGCTGGACTACACAGTTTTTCCTTACATTCTAACTATAATTCATTACACTCTTGTGATTTCTTTATAACACTTTTTCTTGATTTGCAGGAAACTCTTCAAAAGCAGGCCATCAATCACTGAACATGTGCGTGAAGAAATGACCTTCATGTCTGTTTCTTGTTCTAAATAATTTCTCTCTCCTTGTACAAATTCTTCAAGGTAGTATAATTTTTTCCAGATTGTTCCAAGTTTTTGCTATGATACTGTGACTGGGTATCATAGGATATTATATGTGTGTGTGCATGCATGATACATGCATTTATATTTATGTTATGTAGATATAAATATTTATAAAAGCCAGATCTGTCTACTCATTATTTAGCTTCTTGTTTTTAATTTTTTTTTTAGTTATTTTAGGTAAGAAGACAGGATGAGGAACACAGTGTGTAACAATTTTAAAATGTTTTTGTTTGTATATATTTCTCTTCTTAACGTTTTAGTTCTTTTGACTATCTAATGATGTGATACACCTAGTGACTTTTAATTACCTTAAATAGTAATGTTTTACAATACTCTTATATAGAGTAAGATATGCACAATCAAGTAATGTTGGGATTCTTTGAATATTATTTTTTAAGTTTTTCAATATGTGAGGAATAAGTGTCTGAGTATAAGCCCATCATAGTTAGTTACCCAATATCTATGGATTAGTTGGGGTAAGCTGGATTATTCTGTAGTAACCAACAATCTCAGATCTTAGTAATTAAATACAATAAAATTTTAGCCCAGAAGGTCATATCTACCATAACTCTACTATAACCACCAATCTTAAAGTCCCTCATCCAGAGCTATATATATATGGTCCCTCCTAGTTGTAAAGAAATAGAAAAATGTATTTCAGCTGTGTATCCCCAAGATAGGAGGTAGCATTAGGGGAATTTTGATTGAAATGTAAACTTATGGGCGCCTGGGTGGCTCAGTGGGTTAAAGCCTCTGCCTTTGGCTCAGGTCATGATCCCAGGGTCCTGGGATCGAGGCCCACATCGGGCTCTCTGCTCGGCAGGGAGCCTGCTTCCTCCTCTCTCCTCTCTCTCTGCCTGCCTCTCTGCCTACTTGTAATCTCTCTCTCTGTGTCAAATGAATAAATAAAATCTTTAAAAAAAAAAAAGAAATGTAAACTTATTTTGTCATATTCATGCGTTATTTCTCAAGAAGTTTAAGTAAAAATTCCAAGTGTCTGATGAATTATTATACTATTTTAATTTTAAACGTTGATGATGTTCACCAGAGTTTCTTAATATTTAAATTATTTGACTATGCTTATTCTCATCTTTTATTGTTTGTTTTATCTTGGTTGATATTTGTTATCTTAATTTTAATAATTAACAGGCTTAATACTTATTTATAACATGCATGTCTTTCTAAATTTTATATTTCAAAATTATATAATTCACTTTTTTTCTAGAAATTTTAGTATGAGGAAATGAGTAATTTCAAATCTCTTTCTTTAAAATACTTTTTATTTTTTAAAATTTATTTATTTATTTATTTGAGTGAGATAGAGAGCATGAGAGAGAGAGAGAGTGCATGAGTGGGAGGAGGGGAAGAAAGAGAGAGAGAAGTAGGCTCCCTCTGAGCAGAAAGCCCCATGCAGGGCTTGATCCCAGGACCCTAAGATCATGAACTGAGCCAAAGGCAGCCACTTAATCAACTGAGCCACCCAGGTGTCCCAAATCTTTTTTGTTATTATTGATAAAAATATTTGTAAATTAATCAAAATTTTAAGAATCATCCATATCTTCTGTCATTTACAAAATGGATTTCCTAGACCTTATCTTTTTTTAAAAGAAACCATGTGTTTTTCATTATTTCTTTAGATTAATAAAAGGAACCTGTAACAAATCCTTTGGTATTTATACAGTTTTGTCTTATTATTATGTGCTGCATCAACATTTCTGTACAACATAGCATAGCCATATCATGTTATGTTCATTTATATAAACTCTTAACCATTTTCTCAGTTTTATCTAAAACACTTCTCTGTGGTTAACTTGAATAGTTCAGCCAATACTTTTTGAGTACCAATTATACTCAAAGAAATATGATACCTGCTGGAAGTACCCAGCTGACTTGATGCATATAAGATAGTTGAAGAGATAAAACATTTATACATGCATTTGTTTTGGTGTTTTATAGCTCAAGAGAGTTCATTTTCAGAATTGCATAGTGAAAGAGAATTATGTTCACAGAAATGAATAGATCTCTCTTATCTGTGCATGTATTCTGGGGGTATGCATAATTCTAAAAACAAATCATTTAAAACCACTTATGTTTCATTTTTGGAATATTTAATACAATTTGAAGCCATGGAATAAATAATCATCTGGTATATGTTTTGCTCGATTTAAAGCAGGAATTGTCTGCTTTGTTTGTTAAAACTTGTATTATGGTTGAGGGCAAGGATAATCTTTGCATTCTGGAAGCTGAGGGAAGTTAGTTTAGGATTAAAAATTTAACACCAAATATCCTCCAAGTGAATAACCACACATGAACAACTAGGAATTTTCCTATGTTTATAGTTTAATTGAAGAAAATAGAAATACTTAACTTCTGACTTAGATGATCTGATAATAACCAATGTTGGAAGTACACTAGCTAAACACCAATTCATAGATTATACCTCCTGATTTGCTTTGCCATTACATGTGCACTATTTATCAAAAGTTTTGTTTTCAGTCTCCAAGCTCTTATATATAAGAAAGCTATAGCCTGACCCATTTCTAAATCTAATCCTACAAAGCAATATACTTTCCAAAGACTTAACAGTTTTACATATTTATGAATTTCTCCACAGGTCCCCTAAAGAATTCATTTCTCAATTGTGTCATAAGACATCACAGTATAATGCTTGGCTTATTTTCCCATCAAGTATTGTTCTACAGCTACATGGTGTTTTTTTGTTTGTTTGTTTGTTTGTTTGTTTTTTGTTATTTGCCATTGTCTAGAACAAACTTAAGATGTAGCATTGACCCAAGCCGCTCAATGTGCAGGACTCATGCCTGTAAGCACTGGGGCTCTGTAGACTTATCACTGTGCGTTTCTGTGTCATATCAGCAAGCTCCTCTGCAGAAATACATTCTGACTGAGTAACCCTGAGGTAGACAATGCTTAATTCTCCATTTCAAAACCTTCCAGGAATGGAAAAATGATTCAGCTGGAAGGCATCTGCCCTGTCAGCACCCTATTATCCTAACACAGTGTTTACTCTGTTACAGATTTCAGTTATTCTTACACAGTTTGATCATCATTTTTGAAGTTGGCCTGGTGAATAACTTAACACCAGTTCACAGTATGTTTATGATTGGTTTTAACACAATACCTACGGATTTACATGAATCTTTTTGCCTACTTTCTCTAGTCTCTATTTTTGAGAAATACATGTAGAAAAGAAATAATTGAAGGATAAATTATTAAAAATTGAAAATCCATTTGTTAAAATAATCTAAGTTATTTTAGTGGTTACTAATTACCAGTGTATTTAAATAAATGTATCCACTGTAAAAAGAACATTTAGACAGACATTACACACATGCACTTACATCACACACAAATATACAAATATATATGCATTTTTACACACACACACACACAGATGCTATCTACAGTGTGTGTTTGAGTGTGTTAATATGTAAGATATTTTGGAATTATGGTAAGAAATATTAAGAAATTTGATCTTGCTTACAAATAAAATAATCAAATTTACCAGTTATTTGACATTCTGTATTCCTACATCTACTGATAAAATAGTCTATGCAAACAAAAAGTCATTAATTTCTAATACAATGGAAAACATTGCAAATAATTTTTTTCGTATTAGTTTGAAATGACAAGTAGTTTTTTAGAAAGTCACAAAATGGGTAAAGATGTACAAAAGCAAAAAACAAGTCTGATTTTCAGTAGGTTTAATATTAAGCTGGCTTTGGGCACCTGGGTGGCTCAGTGGGTTAAAGCCACTGCCTTTGGCTCAGGTCATGATCCCAGGGTCCTGGGATCGAGGCCCACATCGGGCTCTCTGCTCGGCAGGGAGCCTGCTTCCTCCTCTCTCCTCTCTCTCTGCCTGCCTCTCTGCCTACTTGTAATCTCTCTCTCTGTGTCAAATGAATAAATAAAATCTTTAAAAAAAATTAAGCTGGCTTTAAAATTATGTTTTTCTCTATAAACCTAGGGAATATGGTTGATATAAAATAATATTACCAAAACTGTCAGCATTAAGATAACATTTTCTTTTTTTGTGGCCATAATAAAAATTAATAATTTTAACATGTGTATATTTGAGTTGAATCATTTCATTATGTAATCATTTACTTAATCTATGAATAGATATTACTTGGGTTTTTATATTAGAAACTTTCTTTAACATATTATAGTTTGGAAAGTTTAGATAAATGATATCAAAGTTGTATATACAGTGATGTTAGTTTGGTCTATTGTTTGTCCTTTTTTGGCTTCATCTTTTCTCAACACCTTTTAGATATAGACTGATGAAACTCTATTATATACTGTGCTAAAATGTTTTCAGGGTTCAGATGTAATAATGAACTTTGAAAGTCATCCTCCTAAAGCTTTATTTTTTATCTAGATTATATACATACTTTATATTTGAAGAATTTAGGATATCTTAATATAAACATATTTAAAATAAAATAATGTCACCCGACTTCATGTTAGATTCAAAAGTAGGCCACAGTTTATTTGAAGGTTCATACCTTTGAACTGATACATATATATCTTGCTATCATGGCTGAATTTTCTTTATGGTTTTATTTGCAATTCATATGAACTCTGTTTTATGATCATATGTGTAGTCAGATAGATGTTATTTTAATATTTATAATCATATACATATATATGTATGTATACATACAAGTATGTATGTGTATTTAGTATCTTAGTACTATTATAACAGCACAAACTTGGTTGCCTAAAACAACAGTTTTAGAGACTAGAAGTCTGAAATCAAGATGTTACAGGGGGACTTCCAGGGAAGATGGCAGTGTAGAAGGATCCTAAGCTCACCTCTCCCATGGATACAACTATAGCACTAATATCAGTGTAAATAACCAGAAAATGACCAGAAGACAGTCAGAACAGACTCTCCGCAGCTAAATGTAGAGAAGAGGCCACATTAAAGAGGGTAGAAAGGAGAGATATGTGGTCAGGAACTAAATGGATTCATGCTACTGGCCCCAGGAGGGAGGGACACTGTGGGCATGGAGAGGGCAGAGGACTGGACCTTCACACCAAGCACCTCAAGCATGGTGAACCTGCATGATAACTGGGTGGGAGGGTGGGCATAATTTTGTGAGTTCTTCCAATCAACAGTGTTTAACACCTGGAACTTTCAAAATCAGTGTGCTCAGCTCTGGGAGATCCAGGAAGTTAATAGGAATCTGAGTCCCTGCCTGTAAAAAGACAGCATAACAAACATTCCTGTGGTGATAAAACATGGAAGCAACAGTTTGAAAAATGCCTGGAGTAAATGGGAGGGAGATTTGCTTTCTAAGCTCAGAACTTGTCCAGGAGGGCAGGGATCTTTGGGAAACTTCTCCAGGAAAAGAAGCTGGTGAATGCCATTTTTTTCCTGCTGTCCCCAAGCCTGGATACAAGGACAATAGCAGGAGCCAGCACAGAGCAGCACTCTCCACTTAGCTTGATAAAAGATTTTGCTGCCCTCGTGTGCTTCTGTGGATCCACGCCCACCAATCTAGCCTGCCTTGGCAAGAGTTTTGAGTGTCTGCAGGTCCTCTTACACAGTGGACCAGTGTGGACCTTGCTAACACTGCATGCCCAGCCCCCACATTCTCCTGCATACCTGTCCCCTCCAATATACCTTTGGCAAGAGCCCATCTAAAGCAGTGCCACAAGCTTGACAGTGTGTAAACAGCCCCATCAGGGACTGGTATCACTCCAAAGTGACCCCTGCCTTGGAGAGAGGGGAAGCTAAACTCATATACCAGTCCCACCAGTGCCAGCAGTGGGATAGGGACAGACATTAGGTCTGACTGTAGGCCCTGCCCACCAATGAAAGCTTCTCATGAATGATACAAGAAAAGTGCCCTCCAACTGCTTCTCTGGCAAACACCTGGTCTGATGTCTGATTCAACTCCAGTCCAAAGTAGCCCCAGACTGGTCTAGTAACAACACGGGGACTAAACCTGCCCACAACAGGCAAAGAGAGCCATTGTAGATGATTGGACTGATGGCAAAAGCAGATCAGCCACAATTGTAGATGCATACAACACACATAGGTGTACCCCTGAAGCTCCAGGTTAAGAGAGGACACTAAATTGCAGGACACTACAGGAGATCTTCATAAGGCCACTACTCACGAGAGCAGGACACATGGCTGCCTTCCCTAACAGATAGAAACAGATACAGAGTATTAGACAAAAAGAAGAAACAGAGGAATATGTTCCAAATGAAAAACAGGATAAAATCACAGCAAGATCTAAATAAAACAGAGATAAGTAATATGTCTGACAGAGAATTTAAAGTAATGATAATAAATATATTTAGTGGACTAGAGAAGAGTGTAGGACCTCACTGATACCCTCAACAAAGATATAGACAATGTAAAAAAGAACCAATGACAGATGAAGAACTCGATAACTGAAAGTAACAATATAGTAGATGGAATCAATTGTAGATTAGAGGAAGCAGAATGGATCAGTGACCTGAAGAACAGAATAATGGAAAGCAATCAAGCTGAACAGTAGAGAGAAAAAAATAATAAAAAATGAAAATTGCCTTAGGGAACTCAGCAACAGCATCAAGTGTAATAACATTCACATTATAGAGAGAGGAAAGGGGGCAGAAAATTTACCTGAATAAATAAGCTGAAAACTCTGAATGTTGAGAAGGAAACAGAAATCTAGGTCAAGGAGGTACAGAGAACCTCCAAAAAAGTCAACACAAGGATGTCCATACTAAGAAACATAATAATTAAAATGGCAGAAAGTGGTGATAGACAATTTCAAAAGCAGCAAGAGAAAAAAAAAGAGAAAGAAGAAAGAAAGAAAGAAAGAAGAAAGAAAGAAAGAAAGAAAGAAAGAAAGAAAGAAAGAAAGAAAGAAAGAAGAAAGTTACATATAAGGGAAACCCTGTAAATCTATCAGCTGATTTTTCAGCAGAAACTTTGCAGGACAGAAGGAGAGGCATGATAAATTCAAAATGCTGAAAGGAAAAAATCTGTAGGCCAGAATACTCAATCCAGCAAGGCTATCATTTAGACTACAGGAGAGATGAAGAGTTTCCCAGACAATGACACTTGGGTGGTGCAGTTGGCTAAGCATCTGACTCTTGGTTTCGGCTCAGGTTAGGGAGTCTTCTTGAGATTCTTTCTCCTTCTTCCTCTACCCTTCCTCCTCTCCCCCACATGCCTTCTCTCTCCCTCTCTCTTTCATAAATAAATAAATAAATCTTAAAAAAGAAGAGTTTCCCAGACAAACAAAAGTTAAAGGCATTCATAACCACTAAACCAGCCCTACAAGAAATATTAATGGGGACTTTTTGAGTGGAAATGAAAGACTATATGTAGGAGTGAGAAAAGTAGAAAGCACAAAAGCTGTGTATGGAATTACAAAAGAACCTGAATAGCTAAAGCAATTTTTAATAAAAGAACATAACAAAAGGTATTACAATCACAGACTTCAAGATATACAACAAAGCTGTACTAATCAAAATAGTATGGTTCTGACACAAAAATAGACACATAAATCCATGGAACAGAACAGAGAGGTTAGAAATGAACCCACTATCATATAGTCAATTAATCTTCAACAAAGGGAGCAAGAATATGCAATAGAAAAAAGTTTCTTCAACAAATGATGCTGGGAAAACTGGATAGCTACATGCAAAAGACTGAAACTGGACCACTTTCTTACACTATACACAAAAATAAAATTTAAGTGGGTTAAAGACTTAAACATGAGTCTGAAACCATAAAAATCCTTGAAAAGAGTACTTTTTAAAATTTTTGCATCTTTATTCAGTTATAATTCTTTTTGTATAAAATTTGCCTATTTGTAATGTACATATCAATAATTTTAGTATATTCAATGAGTTGTGAAACCATCACTGCAGTCTAAGTTTAGAACATTTTATCACCCAAAAAGAAACTCATGCTCATTAGCAGTTATTCTCTTTCCCCCCATTTCCTTATGTTCTAGTCCTAGGCAGTCATTCATCAAATGTCTGCCTGTGTATATTTCTCTGTTCTTGACATTTCCTATAAATGTATTTTCATAATATGGTGTTTTTAGTGATTGGCTCATATTTACTGCTTTTTTAGGTTCATCCATGTTGTAGCATGTATCAGCACATTACTCTTTCTAGTACCAAATTATATGCTATTGCCTGGACACATACCACATGGTGTTTATCCATCCATTAAGTAATGGACATTTGGATTGTTTCCAACTTTTAGCTATTTTGAATATTCTTTCTATGGACATACAAGTGAAAGTACTTTTGTGGGTATATATTTTCATTTGTCTTGGGTATAAAATTGGTGTGGAATTGATGGGTCATATTATAACTGTGTTTAACATTTGAGGAAATGTCAAGGCATTTAAAAAGTACTGTACTATATTAGAGTCCAACTAGCAGTGTATGAGCATTTTAATTGCTGCACACCTTGCCAACACTTGTTACTGTTTGTCTCTTTTTATTCTAGCTATCCTTGTTGGTGTGAAATGATATCTCATATGGTTTTGATTTGAATTTCTCTAATGACCTATGATATTGAGCATCTTTTCATATGCTACCTGACCATTTAAATATTTTCCTTGGAGAATAACTATTAAAGTTACCTTTAAAATAATTTAAACTCTATTCTTAATTGCACTTTATGTCTTTTTATAAGTAAGTCATAAGAGTACTGTATATAAAGGGAATAAAATTCCTGTATTGGATATATCATTTGTAAGTATTTTCTTTATTCTCTGGGTTATTTTTTTTCAGTTTTCGGTAGTATCTTTGTAGGACAAACATTTTTAATTTGGGTATAGTTCAATGCATTTTTTTTTGGTATTACTAATTAAATTATATATTTGTTTTCACATTTTAGTTCTGGTTACCAGGTAGGATTTCCAGAAAAAATAATGGAAATTCAGATAAATAACAATTCTTTTTCTGTATAAATATGTCCCCAATGTTGCATAGCATACACTTATACTAAATAAATATTTATTTTTATTTGAAAGTCTAATTTAACTGGACATCCTTATACTCTGTCTTTATTTGCAAGATATAGTCACCTATTATTAGGGAACATTGAATAAAGGGAATAATTCTTTAAAAAGCTGAAAACACTGAGATCAGTAGGCCTAGATTCTGAGTTCAGTTTTGTAAATGACCCTGTAAGTCATTTTGCTTCACTTTGCTGCCCTTACAAGTAGAGCAAATGAGGAATATAATGCCTGCCCTCACTTTTTCACAGCAATGTTGTTAGAGTGGATGAGGCAATGTACACATAAGCACAGAGCATTTGGAAGACAAATACTCTACAAAACTATAGTATCATCATCATTATTATTGTTATATTATAGAGAGAATTTCTAAAAAATCAGCTGGCTGAATATATTATAGTAATCATCTACAAAAGAGAAAATAAAAAAATACAACATAGATTTAATGACTTTGTCTTCTATTTTATTCAGCACAGCATTAGAATATAGATGGACTAGCTTTGGATTACAAAAGTGTATTGTTTCTGTTTCATGTTACCTTTTATGCCTTCTTAATCAGTACCTAACAGTATGTATGCTATTGTACTTAACACTTTCCTTATATTTCTAAAAATCACTGAAGCATAAATAGTCAGAGGTGCTACATTTTTTATATTATATCTTGCTTATTTGTGTGTGTGTATATTTATATGTGTATTGAAATCTTTTTTGTGCATTAATAATATGGAATACAATATATCTAATCCTATGAAGCTGTGGTGGCCCACATATTTAATGAAACTGTCATTATGTTAGTTTATATATAGATCTTGGTTACTTCTTATAATGAAAATATCATATACAACTCTGAGTTTATATTATACACAATAAATATTGAAATGAACAATCATTTTGGCTAGCTCTATAACCATGGGCAAGTCACCTTCTCAGGCACTGTTTATGTGAAATATTATGGGATTGTGCAAATTAATTCTTAAACTGTGTCTACATGCACATCTTTGGAATTTGCAAAGTATTTAAGACAGAGAAGAGGTGAAGAAAAAAGAGACTAAATTCTAGGATCAAGTGATAGCATATTTATGGAAATAATATATACTATGTACACATACACATATATAGAGAAGTATATATATATATACATATATATATATTTCAAAATAAAAATCTTACAATTAGAGCACTTTCCACAGAAATTAAAACTGTGTTATGCAACTATTTTAAACATGTTTTTGTTTTTTATTTACATTTTTATGTAATTCCTACAAAGTACTAACTTTTGCATGTAATTCATAAAGTAGAGCACATAATAAAATAAGGCTGGAAACGGGATGTTCTGAAAAACAAGTCAAATGTGAATATTTTATCTTAACAAATATTTAATTAAAATATTTCTTAATTGTTAATTTGTTGTTAAAATTTTTTCCAGTTTTATTATCTTCTAATATTTTCCTTAAAAATGGAACTCAGATTAAATGTATTTTAATGAGGATCACTTGGTTATTTTTTATATTTTTTATATATTTGAATTTGGAATCTGTTTGCTTAGGAATATTATATTTAATAAAATTTTTGACTTTGATCATGGAGAAGTCTTAAATTTATTTTCCGTAAGTCCTTAAAAAGCAGGCATTTTATTTTTGTTTTCATCCACAAAGGCATCTAATATTTTGAAGCTGATGTGTCATATTTGGCTGCCCTTGTCATATTACATCAATCATATTCCTTTCAGTGAGACATAATCTGATTTTAGTTGATGAACATAACTTGATTTGAGATACTAGAGTCCCATCTTATATAACAGGTGAAAGAAAATAAAAGTAAAGGTGAAAATTTTAAGATTAAAAACAAACTACAGTCCTTTGTCATGGAACAAGTAGAATGTACAATAGAAAATATGTGTTTTTATTCTTATAGTCTCAGTTTTGTTTGTATGTGAATGTATAAGTTCAAAAGAGGCAAATGTGTGATAAAACATTGAATATTGTGAATCATTTTGGATCAGATGAAATTATGACTGTGGTAATATGCATAGAATTGTAGCTGAATCAGATGCAGTTATAGCCATAATAATATGTATAAAAGCTTTGACATATACAAAACTAATTTTTTTAGTAAAGGTATTTTGCTTAATTGTTGAATATGTTAAATACATCTAAACAATATTTGTCTCTACCAGTGAATGCTTCAGTAAGCCAGGTTGCATTTTGTATCCCTTTAATTTTTCTGTAGATTCTAAATGCTCTCCATCCACTGGAAGACATTCAGATAGATTCTTCATCATATCAGATGCATTATTCAAGAATCTGTGCTCCCTAACAATCAGACCCTACCATTTTTGCTGTTGCAACTACCTCTTCTTCTGCTCCTCACTTTTTGACACCTAAATTTTATTGTTATTAAATAAAATATTCCTGTAATAAACAAACAATAAATTTATAATTCTCATCAATTATATATAAAGGTAATTGGTATTATTACGGAATTCGGAATAAGGAAAAAACAAAACTAATGAAATATTGTGGACTTTAATTATTGTATAAATATTTTACTTTTTAATTAGCCTGCATGGAAAATAAGAAATCACTGTTTTTATGGA
Organism: Ailurus styani; assembly: GCA_002007465.1. Lineage (NCBI taxonomy): Eukaryota > Metazoa > Chordata > Mammalia > Carnivora > Ailuridae > Ailurus > Ailurus styani. The sequence continues at coordinate 44,784 of LNAC01000315.1, read as the reverse complement.
ATATCCTGCTTGTACATTTTGAAGACTAATTTTTTTAACTTTTAGTTTGGAATGAAAAACTATATCTCATTCTCTTCCTCATTGTGGCCAACGAAAGCTAACTTAGTAAAATGATTGGTAAATTGAGAAATAAATAGAATTTGTAGTAAATATTTCATTTTCTGAAGAGCAACGATGAACCCTAACTGTTGCCAAGTTTCAAGTTACAAGTTTCTGCAACAGTTGAGTTTAATGAATGGTGGAAAGGACAAACACGATGGTCACAGTCCACATTTTAATAATTATTTCTTTTTATAATTATAGACATTAACATGTTGAAGCATTTTTAAAAATTATGAACTTTATATATTAGAGCTGTTTAAGGTATACCAAAATATTGAACAGAGAGTGAAGATTTCTCATATATTCTTTTTTCTAAATCCACAGTTTCCTTTATTATTAACATCTAGCTTTGCTGTGGTATTTTTACTACATTTAATGAACCAATGTCAATATATTATTAGTAACTGAAGTGTATAGTTTATGTTATGGTTCATTCTTTGTGTTGTACAGTTATATGATTTTTGCCAATGAATAAGGTCATGTATGCACCCTTATGGTATCATGCAAAATAAGTTTCAATGTTCTAATAGTCCCTGTGTTCCACTATGCATCCTTTCATTTGCCACCCAGCCTCTGAAAACCACTGATATCTTTACTTGCTCTCTAGTTATATCTTTCTCAGAATGTCACATAATAGAAATTATATAGTATATAGGCTTTTCAGACTGGCTTTTTTCACTCTGCGGTATGTGCTCAACGTTCCTCCGTGTATTTTCATGACTGGAGAGTTCATTTCTTTTCACAGCTGAATAGTATTCTATTATATGAATGTAGCACACCTAAATTGTCCATCACCTAAATTGAAGGACATACTGACAGTTTCCCAAGTTTTGATAATTATGGATAAAGGTGTTATAAATATTTGTGTGCATGATTTTGTATGGATATGTTTTCCAATATCCAGGAGGCTGATTTCTGGTGTGGGTGGTTAAATTATGTTTGGCTGTATATAAGAAACTGTCCTCCAAAATGGTTGCATTTTATGCATTTCCCCAAGCAATGAATGTGCATTTCTGTTGCTCCACATCCTCACTTGATTAGGTGCTATTGGTGCTTTGGATTTTAGCCTTCTAATAGCTTTCTAATAGTATCTCACTATTGTTTTATTTTATAATTCCCTAAAGCATATGGTGGTGAGCCTCTTTCCCTATTCTTATTTTCTATCTGTATATTTTATTTGGTGAGGTGTCCACTCAGATTTTTTGTTACTTTTTAATTGGGTTCTTTGTTTCTTTATGGGGGAGCTTCAACAATTCTTTGTACATTTACGTCTTTTGTGAATAGGTTCTTCTAGGTGTGGCTTATCTTCTAATTCTCATAACCCTGTCTTTCACAGAGCAGAAATTTTCATTTTAATGAAGTCCAACTTTGCAGTTTTTCCTTTCATGGATTGTGTATCTGTGTTCTACCAAAAGAATTCATTCTCAAAAAAAGGTCACATAGATTTTTTCCATTATGTTCTCCACATGTTAACTGTTAGAAGTTTTCTAGTTTTCCACTTAAATTTAAGTCAATGATCTAATTTGAATTAATTTTCATGAAAGACATATGGTTTTTGGCTATATTAATTTTTATTAAAGATTTTATTTCTGTATTTGAGAGATCATGAGCTGGGGTGGGGCGGAGAGGTAGAGGGAGAGGGATAAGCACACTTCCTGCTGAGTATAGAGAACAAGATGGGATTCAATCCCAGGATGCTGGGAACATGACTTGAGCTGAAGGCAGATGCTTAACTGACTGAGCCACCCAGGTACCTGTGCATTAATATTTTAAAATGCAGATATGCAGTTGTTTCGGGACCATTTGTGGAAAAGACTGTACTTTCTCAATTGGATTTCCTTTGCTCTTATTCTTTTTATTTTCTATATAAATAATGATGTCATATGCCAACAGAGGCAGTTTTATTTCCTTCTTCCAAATATTTATTTCCTTTTCTTGCATATTTTCATTACTTAGAAGTCTCAGTATGATGTGGGAAAGGAGTGGTGAAAGGGAACATCCTTGTCTTGTTCCTGATTGCAGTGAAAAAGCTTCTAGTTTTTTACCCTAAGTATGATATTAGTTGTAGGATTTTAGAGATGTCCAGGTTGATGAAGTTCACCTCTATTTTTAGTTTTTTTGGGAGATTTTTATCCTGAATGGTTGTTAGATTTTGTGAAATGGCTTTTCTTGTTCTTTTTTTTTTTTTTTGCTTTTTTTGTCAAGTGCTTTTTCTGCATCTCTATGATCATATGATATTTCCTCTTTAGCCAATTGATGTGATGAATTACATTAATTGATTTTTAAAAAATATAAACCTGCCTTGCTACCTGGAATACATTTTACTTGATCATAGGGTATATTTTTTAACTCATTGTTGGATTTGATTCAGTAATATTTTGTTGAGGACTTTTGTAAATGTGTTCATGAGAGTTATTGTAGTTTCCACTTGTGTGTGTGTGTGTGTGTGTGTGTGTGTGTGTGTGTAATTTATTGTCTGGCTTTGGTATTGGGGCAATAGTGGCTTCATAGAATGAATTAGGAAATGTTCCCCCTGCTTCTATTTCCCAAATCAGTTTTTTTTTTTTTAAATGGTAGACTTTGTGGTAGAATTTGTTCCTTAACTTTTGGGAAGAGTTCACCAATAAGAACATTTGGGCTCCTATCTCCTTATTTTGGAAGATTATCAGTTCAATTTTTAAAACAGTTATTGGCCTATTTATATTCATTTACCTTTATTGACTTTTTATTGTTTCTTTCAAAGAATTGGTATATTTCATCTCTTCTCAAATTGTGGGTCTAGAGTTGTTCATAGTATTTTTTTGTTAACCATTAATAGTTTTGTTAACATTAGTGTCCATGGTATCGCTAGTGATGATCCCTCTCATTTTTGTTATCAGTGACTTGTATCTTTTTTAAAGCAGGCTTCCTGCTGAGCAGGGAGCCCGATGCGGGGTTCGATCCCAGGACCCGGGGATCGTGACCTGAGCCAAAGGCAGAAGCTTAATGACTGAGCCACCCAGGAGCCCCTGTATCTTTTTTTTTTTTAAGATTTTATTTATTTATTTGTCAGAGAGAGAGAGAGACAGAAAGTGAGGACATGTGTGGGGAGAAGCAGACTCCCTACAGAGCAGGGAGCCTGATGCAGGACTCGATTCCAAGACCCTGGGATCATGACCTGAGCTGAAAACAGATGTTTGACCACCTGAGACCTCCAGGCATCTCAGTGATTTGTATCTTATCTGCTTTTTCTTGGTTAAGTTCTCCAGGGGGGTTTTATTGATCTTTTTGTCTCATTGATTTTCTGTATTGTGTACCTGTTTTTGATTTCATTGATCTGTGTTCTTGGGTTTTATTTCTGTTCTTATGCTTACATTGAATTTAACTTGCTCTTCTTTTTTTTTTTTTTAAAGATTTTATTTATTCATTTGACACAGAGAGAGAGGTTACAAGTAGGCAGAGAGGCAGGCAGAGAGAGGAGAGAGGAGGAAGCAGGCTCCCCGCTGAGCAGAGAGCCCGACGCAGGCCTCGATCCCAGGACCCTGGGATCATGACCTGAGCCGAAGGCAGCGGCCCCAACCCACTGAGCCACCCAGGCGCCCTGCTCTTCTTTTTTTATGGTTCCCAGAGTAGAAGCTTAGCTTATTAACTTTAAATCTGTCTCTCTTTTTTCTTTTCTAATAGGACATCTGATGCTGTAGGTTTACCTCTAAGCATTGCCTTTGCTGCATTCCACAAATTTTGACAAGTTTTGTTTTTTGTTTTCACTTTTTTCAAAATATTTGAAAACTTTTTGGGAATTCTTGACCCAAGTGTAATTTAGAAGATACAGTTTCATTCCCAGGTATTTGGGGGAATTTCTAGCTATCTTTCTGTTACTTACTGGTTTAATACATCGTATAAAGTTTCTTTTTAAAAATTTGATCAAATGTGTTTTATGACCAAGAAAGAATTTAATACACCTGATGAAGACTGTAAAGTCTATATCCCAGGAATGGAAAGGGAAGGTGGAAAATGTCTCAGCAGAGGGAAAGCAAGATTCCCATTTTCTTGAGGTAGCAAAAAAGAAAGCTGTGTTCATTTTGTTTGGATAATGCTTGTAAAGGCATATGGGACTGAGCTTTTTATTACTAGGAAGTAGTTACTGATATTGAGTAGATCAATCATATGCTTTGAAAGAAGTTGATCTCTAGAGATGGTGATTCAGTTGTTTCAGAGGAACCAGAATTTATATATGGTTTACAAAAATATGTGAGGCTTAAAGTTGGGTAAGGATGTTAAATAAATAATATATGAATACATATATGTGTACAAATGCATTCATACATATATACATACAGATGTGAACATTTTAAATGAATTTTATACTTCACTTAATTTATACTCATTTTCTTCCTTCACACCAATCTCAAATATAAAAAGAGAAATGATAAAATGCAATACAGAAATTCACTTCAGGGCACCTGGGTGGCTCAGTGGGTTAAGCCTCTGCCTTCGGCTCAGGTCATGATCTCAGGGTCCTGGGATCAAGCTCCACATCAGGCTCTCTGGTCAGCAGGGAGCCTGCTTCCCCCTCTCCCTCTGCTTGCCTCTCTGCCTACTTGTGATCTCTCTCCCTCTGTCAAATAAATAAATAAAATCTTTAAAAAAAATTCACTTCAGTCACCAAAGCAAATGTAATACACTTCCAAAACTATTCTGGTAATAGTAGTTCTTAAAAGATTTTGTGGAAATAATGGGATTGTGGGTGACTGTCTTGCCCATGACTTTTTGGTTTGTATCTATTTCTTCTCTGTTCAGAGTCCCTCTTACATCTCAGCCTGACAGAATTTTTTTTCTTTTTCACAAGTAGACATAAATATTTACGTACATATGTCACCATTTCCCTCTCCTTATGATAGTATTTTATAATACTAAGTAGAATGTTTTAACAGTCCAAATTGAGATGTTTACATGTGGATCATATTACAAATATTTGAAGCTATACTGAAAAATTAGATGCTTTGACCTAAAGAGCTCATGAAGTCAAACCTTTCAAATTAGTGTTCACTCATAGAGGCAAGGCAAATAAATTGATGTTACCTGGAAGGTAGCTATTTTTTTTCTTTCTTCCATCTATCATGAGTAAAATATTGGAGTAGTCAATAATTTCAGCTTGCCCAGAACTGAGTTTTGCTGGACATGGTACTTAGAAAGTTAAAACTGGGAAAATCCAAAGCAAACTGAGTTGAGTTAGTCAACTTATCTCAGAGCACCCAAATTCATAAAGGGAGAAAAATATTAAATTATAAAAATTGGATTTGTATACTTATGATTATTTTAATTTTCATTTTATTGCCACAGAGGTTATATTGAATTCTCAAGATCTGGAAGTTTTAAATAAATAAAATTGCAATACCCATTAAAAATTCTGGCAGGATTGCCACATTGGTTCAAAACACCAGATTCATGTGTGTGTGTGGGGGGTGCTTATCACTTGGGGGTCATGCAGCTTTCATTTCAGTTAATTTTTGATAAAAATAAACAACGTGCCACAAATTCAGCAAACAGCAAAGGGTTATAGGTTATTTCTATAACTTCAAAGCTCCATTATATTTAACATAATCCTTTGAGAAGAAAACAAACTGTATTTCTTCACATCAGTTCAAATATGGAGAAATAATAAAACACAAGCTTAAAAATGATGGAGAGTTTTTTTTTTTTTAAGAGAAAGGGAACATTCTAATTATACACTGAGACTCAGGATAGTTACTTTAGTCTCCCTGACTTTCAAAATAATTCACTCATTTTGCAAGAGTTTATTGAGTACTTCCTACTATGTGCCAGCTGTTTTGTTTGTTTGTTTGTTTTGTTTTTTAATTTATTTATTTGAGAGAGTGAGAGAGAGCGTGAGAGAAGAGAAGGTCAGAGGGAGAAGCAGACTCCCCGTGGAGCTGGGAGCCCGATGCGGGACTCAATCCCGGGACTCCGGGATCATGACCTGAGCTGAAGGCAGTCGCTCAACTAACTGAGCCACCCAGGCGCCTGCCAGCCACTGTTTTAATGAAAGTAAATTTGTCTGTGACAATCTTGCCATCAATGAGCTTTTATTCTCATTGAATATGTGTGGCAGAAAGTAAATAGTTAAATAAATACATTGTATCATATCAAATAACTATAAGTTAAGACAAATTTATATTATTGAATAAAAAAGGATAATTTTAGATGTGGTTGTCAGGATATGTCTGTCTGGAGATATGACATTGAACAAAGATCTGAATAAAGTTGGAAAGTCTCATGCAAAATATCTTCCTGAAGTGTGTTTCAGTCAAAATAAATAGGCTTTGTAAATGTGTTAAAATCTTTGTCTGGCTTTTTGAAGGAATACATAAAAGGCCCATATTATTGGACACTGTTAATGAAGTTTTTCCAGAAGTTGCCAGATGCCCTGAAATAGGTTACAATCTGGCTTTTCCAGTGGCTCTCAAATGTGGATGCAAAATAGAATAACCTGGGATCTTAAAAAATGTCTGGATTCCACCAATGAACATTCTGACTTGGTATGGTGTCCAACCTAGGCTTCTGAGTTTTTTAAGATATACCAACTGATTCTAATGAGCAGCAAGTTTTGGCAACTTGGCTGTACTTTTGGTTATGTTTGATACTTGGGCAGCATTCATACCAAATTGCATGGACATAATAGCAGATGAAGTTCACTGTCTGGACTTGGTTTTTTCCAAAATGTATCTGCCACTCTATCTTTTGATCTATTCATCACATTTCCCAAGTACTTTTCCTTTTAAGCTTCTTCTCACAGCTAGGTGTTACATGTCTTGAATTTCCTTTCCTCTTTGCCCACTCTCTTTCTCTGAGTAGCTCTCAGTTCAAGTTAAGTTCCCTATAAAGTCTTCTACTTCTACCAGGGTAGTGTGCACATTATTTCAGTTTCTGTGTACAATTTGTTTACCCTTGTTGTTTCAGCCTAATTCCCAGCAATGACTCCCATTTTACTCAGACAAGAGCCTCAGCTTGCACAACAATTTATATAGTAACCTTTCAATCAGTGCTTCTATAGTTTTCATAATGTTTGTAGTTTGTTATAATACATCATAATTTAATTAACTTTACATTATATCCTTTAATAAGTAACTTTATAGTGCATCCTTTGCTGTCTTGTGAACCACATGATATTTTGTTTTGTAATCCCCTACAACAAGAACACTGTCCAACATGCAATAGATATTTACATAAATTGTTGAACTGATTTAATGAATGTGTAGAAGGTAATGTGTGTGAGAAATCTTAAACTATTTTTATAAAACAGCCACGAATATTTGTATTTTTAATTTTAAAACTATCTTAATTCTTACACTTAAGGCCAATCTTCCAACAGCTGTCTAGAATATTGTGGATTGAATTTACACAAATCCAGTTAAGGTCACTTCTGCAACACAGTGACAATGATTTTACCAATATAGTCTGAAACAAATTGAGGTCAGTGTACATTTTCTCATAGCCTTGCTCTCAGCTTTCTTCCATGAACTGCAGAAGGTTTCAATTTACTGAAGCACCGAGGTAGGTAAGATCCAATCAAAGTAAAAGCAAAATCAATGAATGCTAACCTCGAAGGGCTAAATAGTAGTGACATCAGTCACGAAGAAAAGTTGTTTGCAGGTTTGAAACACTATTGTTCTATAACGGTAAGAGAATAAAACTGCAACTATGGACACTTATAAGTTTGGTTTACCCTATATTTTGTTTAATATTTTTAACAGGCAGACAAAGAAATAACAAGGTGAATTACATTATATTGATAGTGCTTAATGGAGGAGAGAAGAGCCGATCTTCTGACCATAACATGAAAATATTTTGTCATCATAGCATATTTTTGATAATAGATTCTAAAATAATCAAATACTTAAGACATAGTTTGGGAGAAACATGAATTTATTTCCTACAAACTAAAAGGTGAAATAGTTATTTTTATTACTACCTTGGCCCCAATATTTCATTAAAACAATCAGGGTTTTAATCTAGAAAGTAATTTAATGCTAAGATCAGTAAATTTTGGCTTCTGAAATTGACAACTAGGTAGAATGAATGCAAACTCTGTTGCTTGGTATATAGTCAGTGCTCAATATTTGATGCCAAATATTTGGGGGAGAGCAGCACATGCCAGTAAGATTTCTGTGGCTATAGCTAGCACTACAGTGATGATGGATTTTTTTGTTATTGTTTTATTTTGTTTTGTTTTGTTTTGTTTTATTGTTCAACTGAAACCAAAGGAGTTAACAAAACTAGAACCGCAAACTGTGCCAGGAAGAGAGGGAGAGACCTTAAATCAAAATCTAATAGATCATCTGGGAAGTCTAGATATTACTGAAATAATAGGCCTGGAAGCAAATATCAATGTAAAAATAGGCAGCTGCAATCCAGAAAAAAGATAAGAACATGAGAAAGCTTCAAGGGGGCAGGAGGCTTGTTGTAAACCAGCTCTGTCCCTTTATTTATTTATTTACTTATTTATTTAAAGATTTTATTTATTAATTTGACAGAGAGAGACAGCGAGAGAGGGAACACAAGCAGGGGTAGAGAGAGGGAAAAGCAGGCTCCCCACTGAGCAGGGAGCCCAATGTGGGGCTCCATCTCAGGACCCTGGGATGATGACCTGAGCTGAAGACAGATGTTTAATGACTGAGCCACCCAGCAGCCTTTCCCCTTTTTAAAAATGAAAGAGTAAACAGAGAATTAGAAAAAAAAATAAGTGACTTGCAGAAGGAAAAAAAATACGTTAAAATTAAATGAGAAAGGTTTCAGTAGCTCATCTTCAGCAGCAGATCATTTGGTAGCAGTGTGTCCTTGCGTTTCCATTATGTAGTGAGACTGGAAATATTTTTTGGTCAGATTATTTTTCCTTTTGGAAAACCAGTGTTCAGCATATCAAACTCAGTGCATTTTGGTCCATATCACATATTCATTAACCTATCCCACTCACTTATATGCTCTTTTAGTCTCCTGGAAATTTCTGCTTATAAAGGGAGGTGAGGTTTTATAGAAGATTTTCTTAATGGAATGCTAAAATGGAATAAATTTGACTGCTTTACTTTTATATGATTTTAAACTTACTACTCAGTACAGTCTTCAGGGTCCTTTATGGTACGCTTCTCTATGGAAATAATCCTCAATGTGCAAATCCACAAGGTCATAGTAGAATATAATTCTCAGACTCTTTTCAAATGCAATTAACTTCTTTTCTGGTTCAAACTCCATGAGTTAAAGCAGTATTTCTACCCATGAAAGCCAAAACTTTGTCCCCATTTGTTTGAGTGACCCAAGCACATTATAGTTGTATAGATCACTGGTTATTATGGTGTGTACGTCATGTAAAGAAGACCTTCAGCTTGCCTGCAATGAGTCTTGGTTCACTTGGTTTTCAAGTGTCCTGTCAATTTTGGTTAAATATTGATAACTTTGCACAGCAGAATGCAGAATGTTCATTTTGTGCGTAGATAACAGGCACCTGGTAGAGTGAAACTTTTTGTATCCTGTGGAAATGCAGAAGTCATAATCTGTGTTTTCATAACAAAACCCCATTATACAGAACCTTGTACAAAGAGTACAAATGATAATAATATCCTATACGTAAAGTCATGTGGTTAAATCAAACATCCTGGTCTCTAATAAATGCATGAATAAAATTATCTCCCAAATAAATTTCTTAAGATGCCTCTGAAACCTGAAATGCATTCAATATACCTTAAGAAAACATCATTTACTTTTCTTGGAGAAATTCTAGAAAATCAAGTAAGACTGCATATATTATTTATCATTATAACCTCTGAGAGCCTATAAAAAGTAAGATTTTGGTTTTAAAACTTTTTTTTAAAAAATTAGTGCTGTAAGCCCATATTCATAAGGTGTTTATATTTCTTCAAGCTTAAAATACACTTTTTTACTTTTTTCAAGCTTAAAATACTTTAAATTATTCTGCATCTCCTCCTTATAAAAATATATGCTATTTGTTTTAAATTTAGCATTTTAAATCTTTCAGTAAATAGCTGATTAATATTAGTAGAGGTGAAATTGGGTAATTTGTGAAGCGAAATTACATTTTATATAAGGGTAAGGAAAATATATTTAAGAACACTTATACATGGGAATTTAGAATAAAAGTAATTTTGTTGTCTTATTTCATTTTTCTTTTAAAATATCATTGAACAGAACTATATTTTTAAAAATATTCTATTCTAGGTAGGCATTAATACACAATAGCAATGAACAAAGCTGACCTAAGCTTCACAGAAATATGTCAAGTTGGAGAACAAAACATAAAACCCCTAAATATTTAATAGAGTTTGTAGTAAGCAGTGCATTGGTTCTCTATTGTATACAGTATCCTATCCTCTAGGCCTTATCCTATTGCAGCCACTGCTACAGTGTTTAGTTCCACACAGGCTTTAAACAGCAGCCTGACTTGTGCAACCTGATTGTTTTGTAGCCAAGACTTGCTTGTCTTTGCTTATTCTACTGTCATCTCAGGTACACGAACACACCTGCCAATCATATATGCAGAACTCAAAAGTGAAGGGGACTTAAGGCACAGAGAGCAATGTTGGGGTGACTGTTGGCCAATAGGAGAAATGAGCTGATAACTATTTCCTTTTTCTCCATCCCTGACTCTGCTCCACTCCTGCTCTCCAGAATAACATTTGCAAATAGACTACATATACATAAATCTTTACTATAGGTACTGTTCTTGGGGAAAACCCAGGCTAAGATAATGAGCACCATAAATACTTTTAAATAGCAGACACTTAGAATGGGGTTGTGGAGCTAAATTACTCACCAGTCAAGTAGCAATAATGATTCTTGTCAGCAGTGATGATTCCCGGCAAGAAGTAATATGGAAAGATTTTGCGAGCTTTCACTTGTGGTTGATTGGGATGGGTACAGGTGAAAGGTGAAGTGTTGCCTTTTGCAGTGCCTGTGGTACCTCATCAATATGAATAAATAAGTATAAAAAGAATAAGTATAAACATTGAGGGATAGCCTGGCTGTTGCTAGCTGATTTGAAAGCCTTTAAAAAAGAAAATAACCACATGATGGCATGATACTATGAAATGAATCATCATTCTAAAACAGCCAGTGTGATAAAATAGTGCAATAATTTGTTTAAGGCTCAGCTAAAAGCCAGCTTGAGGACAATACTTTGTGGAGTTTGGGAGCTGCCCTTCAGAATGGAGAGTGCTTGTTGAATGGATGGCCAATTGTCTGATATTTTGACTAATGCCTGAAACTGAAGAAGCAATAACATGAAAGGAAGCTTATGAGTTGTTTAGGAGACCAATGTCAGGGCTCTATGATAAAGAGCATATATGTACTTTATTAGCAAGCACACACATACAGATATAGATATACATAGCTATGTAGTATATGTAATTTAGAAACAACACATATGCATAGGAGGTATATGCTCAGAAATTGGTAGAAAAAATAGACAAAAACTTAGAAGTTTATGAAACCAATGAAATAAATTCTTTCAAAAAGAATGATTTAATAAGGTAAGGAATAAATTGTTTCAATGTGTGATCTCTCAGCCAATGAGTACAGTTTTGGCTTTGGGAAAAAGCCCACATGGAATAGAATAAAATATTAATTAGTCCATTCAACAAACATTCACTGAGAAACTGCTGTGTGCCAGGGACTGTTTTAAGTTCCTGGGAAACATCAGCAAACAGAACCAAAGAAACTTTCTCCCTTCATTAGGATAGATAAAAAATAAATGTATTGAATAAAATTTTCTTTGAGTATGTTAGAAAGTGATATGTACATGGGGAAACATATTGCTGGACCTATGTAAGCAGGACCAGGAGTGTTAGAGGGAAGGGTGGTAGGTTAGTCTCCTAAAGAGGTGGCCAAGCTAAGAATCCTTAAGGAGGTATTTGAGGAGTTCCTGGCTGGCTCAATTGATTAAGTGTCTGCCGTCAGCTCAGGTCATGATCTCAGGACCCTGGGATCCTAGGATCCTGGAATCCTGGGATTGAGTCCCACTTTGGGCTCCCTGCTCAGTGAGGAGTCTTCTTCTTCCTCACCCTCTGCCCCTCCCTTCCTCCTTCCCTGCTCATACTCTCTCTCTCTTATATAAATAAATAAAATCTTTTAAAAAAGAGGAGGTATTTGAGAAGAGACTCATTGAAAGAGGAGAAAACCATTATTATATATACAACTAGCAGACAAAGTTCAACTAGAGAGAAGAGCCAGTGGAAAATCCCTAAAATGGAGAGAATGTGGTGTGTTCTAGAAATACCAAGGAGGCCATGTAAAAGATAAGAAGAATAAAAGATAACAGCAAATAATGATCAGGAAAGATTTCTAACAGATAAAGTAGATAGCATGCAAGAACAGATGAGCATGTAAGCAGAGATAGAAATCCTAAGAAAGAACTAAAAAGAAATGAGAATAAAAATTCTGTAACAGAAGTAAAGAAGGACTTTGATGTGCTTATTAATAGACTAGACATGGCTGAGAAAATAATCTCTGCATTTGAGGATATCTCAATAGAAACTTTCAAAACTCAAGAGCAATGAGAACAGAGACCGTAAAAACAAAAACAAAAGCAAAAAACCCCAGAACTATATCCAAAGGTAGGACATATGTGAAAAGGTATAACATATGTGTAATAGGAATTCTATAAGAAGAAAGAGAGAAAAGAACAAAAATATATATATATATGAAACTATAATGACTGAGAATTTCTCCAAATTAAATAGCAGACACCAAACCACAGGTCGGAAAACTGCTGCAGTTGGATAATGACCAACAGATAAATAAACAGAACTATACTTAATCATATCATCTCAAACTATAGAAAATCAAAGATAAGAAAAACCCTGAAAGAAGCCAGAGGGAAAGAACATTTTACCAACAGAGAAAAAAAAAATAAGGATTACACCTGACTTCTTAGAAACCATGCAAGCAAGAAGAGAGTGGATTGAAATATTTAAAATATTATTTATATTAAAATATTAAAAATGAGAAAAAATATCATTGACTAGAATTCTGTACCCTGAATACTTTTCTTCAAAAGTGAGGAGAAATAAAGACTTTCTCAGACTAACAAATAGTGTATGCTTCTACATAAGTGAAATGAAGACAGCAGTGATACAAGGGATTGGAGGGAGGAATTAGGATTATTTGGTTATTATAAGGTACTCACATTACCCAATGGGGTGAAATAGTATTCCTTGAAAGTGGACTTGAATTGATTATAAAAATATTTTGCAAACTCTAGGGTACCACTAAAAAGTTTCAAAAAAAGTATAACTGATATGCTAAGAAAGAAGAGAGAATGAAATCATACAAAATGTTTAGGTAATACCACACAAAAAAAGTGGAAGACAAAAATAGGAACAAAGGCAACAAACAGAAAATAGTAACAAATATGGTAGATAGCAATTCAACTATATCAATAATCACTTTCAATGTCAATAGTCTAATTAAATTAAAAGAGATTGTCACAGTGTATCAAAAAACTATGTCTATGTATCTATCGATCATCTATCTATGTGTGTGTATACATCTACAAATCTATCATATAGATATAGTCTCCAAGAAACTCACATTAAATATAAAGACACATATGTATAAAGGTAAATGGATGCAGAAAAATATATCATGCTGACACTAACCAAAAGAAAGCACAGGTAGTACATTCATTTCAGACAGAGAAGACTTCAAAACAGGGAAAATTATCAGGGAAAAAGTAGGGCATTACATAATGATAAAGAGGTCAATTCCCCAAAAAGGCATCATTCTGAATGAGTATGTGCCTGACAACAGAGCATCACACTGTGAGGCAAAAACCAATAAAACTGCAAGGAGAAATAGATGAATGCGCTATCATAGTTGGAGACTTCAACAAAGGGACTTCGACATTTTGAGACTTTCTCAATAATGGACCATCCCAGCTGGCAGAAAATTAGAAAAGACATAGTTCAACTCAATAGCACCATCAATCAACTGGGTGCAATTGATATCTCTTAACTAATCTGACAACAGCAGAATGTACATTCTTTCACACTTGAATGGAATATTAACCAAAATAGATGACATAGTGGGTCATAAAACATACCTTAACACATTTGAAAGAATAGACATCATACAACATCTGCTCTCACGCCAAAAGAGAATTAAACTAGAATTCCATAACAGAATGCTAACTAGAAAATCCCCAACTTTATGGAGATTAAACAACATACTTCTAATAACAAAAGGAGCAAAGCAGAAATCTCCAGAGAAATTTAAAAACATTTTTAAATGGACTAAATGAAAATGAAAACCACAGCCTTATCAAAATTTGTAGAATTCAGTGAAAGCAGTGCTTAAAGGAAAACTTATAGCATTGAAAGTATATATTAGAAAAGAATAAATATCTAATGTTGGTAGTCTCTGTTTCCACTATAGGAAAGTAAAAACAAAACAAAATAAAATAAAACTCAAAATAGGCAGAAGAAAAGTAATAAAGTTTGGATCAGAAAGAAATGAAATCGATAGGAAAAATCAGTAGAGAAAATCAATAAAACCGAAAGCTGGTCCTTTGGAAGAATCAACAAATTGACAAACCTCTTGCCAGACTAAGAAAAAAAGAGAGGACACAAATTACTAATATCAGAAATGAAAGCAGGATCACAGAACCCATGGAAATTAAAAAGGATAATAAATAGTTTGAAGAACTATTAACAAATTTGATAATCTGGATGAACTGGGCCAATTCCTTGAAAGAGAGTCTGCCAAAACTCACACAAGAAGAAATGTACAATTTGAATCATAATATATGTATTAAAGAAATTGAATCAATCATTAATAACCTTCCCAAACAGAAAGCTTTGGGCCCAGATGGGTTAATGGTGAGTTCTACCAAACATCAAAAGACAAAAGTGTATCAATTCTCTACAATCTCTTTCAGAGGATAAGTACAGAAAGAATACTTTCTCACTGATTCAATGAGACCCGAACTACTGTAACAAAAACCAGGGAAAGGCATTGTAAGAAAAAACACTACAGACCAATATGTCTCATGAATATAGATGCAGAAATTCTCAGCAAAATATTAGTAAATCAAATCCCCAAAGAAAACAAGTATTATACATTAGAGTCTGGTGTGATTTATTTCAGGTATACAAGGATGGCTCAACACTCAAAAATCAATTACTGTAATTAATCATATCAACAGGCTAAAAAATAAAAATCAGATGATTGTAACTATAGATGCAGAATAAGCATCTGACAAAGTTCAACACTCATTAATGATAAAAATTCTCAGCAAATTATGAATAGAGGGGAATTTTCTCAACTTGGTTAAGAATCTCTATGAATGGGCACCTGGGTGGCTCAGTGGGTTAAAGCCTCTGCCTTCAGCTCAGGTCATGGTCTCAGGGTCCTGGGATCTAGACCCACATCCAGGCTCCCTGCTCAACAGGGAGTCTGCTTCCTCCTCTCTCTGCCTGCTTGTGATCTCTCTCTCTCTCTGTCAAAAAAATAAATAAAATCTTTAAAGAAAAAAGAATATCTATGAAAAACTATAGGTCACATCATACTTAATGGTGAGAAACTAAAAACTTCCCATTATGATCAGGTATGAGGCAAGTGTCCCTTTTCACCATTTTTTATCAACATCATATTAGAAGTTTTACTAATGCATTAAATTGAGAAAAGGAAATAAAAGATATGCCAATTGGGATGGGAGAAATAAAACTGTCTTTTTTCACAAATAACAAAATTGCCCATATAGAAAATCCAAAGAATTAAAAATAAAAAACCTCTTAGCACTAAAAAGTGATTGTTATAGGATGCAAAGTCAATATGAAAAAGTCAATTTCTTTTCTATATACTAGAAATGAACAAATAAAATTCAAAATTAAAAACACATTACCATAATATAAGAGTTCCCAAATTGAAACACTTATGTATATATATCTAACAAAATCTGTACAAAATCTATGAGGAAAACTACAGAACTTTGATGAATGAAATTAAAGAAGAGCCAAATAAATGAAGAGATATTTCATGTTCATGAAAGGGAAGACAGTACTGTCAAGATGTTAAGTCTTCCCAACTTGATCTATAGATAAAATGTAATCCTCATCAAAATTCCAACAAATTATTTTGTAGATATTGAAAAACAATTTCTGAAGTTTATACGAAGCAAAAGACTCAGAAAAACCAACAGAACATGAAAGAGAAGAACATAGTTAGAGGACTGACACCATAAATCTGAAGTAATAAAAGCAACATAGTACTGGCAAAAAGAATAGACAAGCCAATGGAGCAGGATAGAGAGCACAGAAGAATTTCAGGGCAGTGAAAATACTTTGCATTATAATGATGGATATTTGTCATTACATATTGGTCCAAATACAAAGAAGGCACAGCACCAAGAGTGAAACCTAATATGAACTATGGACTTTGGGAGATTATGATGTGTTAATGGAGGCTCATCAGTGGTAATAAATGTACTACTCTGGTGGAGGTTGTTGATAATAGAAAGAGGTTATGCATGTGGGGGGCGGGGAATATATAGGAAATCTCTATACTTTCCCCTTAATTTTGCTGTGAACCTAAAATGTTTCCTAAAAAATTTCTATAAGAATTAAGTCCATATAAAAAATAGTAAAATCAATTAGGGCTTTTAAAGATATTGTCAAATCTTTGTGTTATATGCTAAGAGGAGGAACCAGTAGGGAATTTAAGCAGAGGAGGGGAAAGTTATGATTTACATTTTATTTTATTATTTTTTTTAGGTTTTATTTATTTATTTGAGAGAGAGAGGGCATGAGTGATGAGGAAAGGCAGATGGAGAGAGCAAGGAAGAAGCAGACTCCCCACTGAGCAGGGAGCCAATGTGGGGCTCAATCCCAGGACCCTGAGATCATTACCTGAGTGGAAGGCAGACACTTAACCAACTGAACCACCCAGGTGCCCCTATGTTTTACATTTTAGAAAGGAATATTCTAGCTGCTGTATGGTGAAAAGACTCTGGAGATATATGTGTAAAATTGGAAAACTAGTTTACATTCCAGAGGTCAAATCTGGCACACTGCCTATTTTTGTTAAGATTCTGAGCTAAGTATCTTTTGTTTTTTAAAAGGTTTTACTTATTATTTATTTATTTAAGAGAGAGAGAGAGAGAGAGAGGGAGAGAGAGAGGGAGAGAGAGAGAGAGAGAGCATGAGCAGGGGAAGGAGCAGTGGGTAGGGGAGAAGGAGGGGAAAGAATCCCAAGCAGACCATAAAGCTAAGTGCAGAGCATGGAGCCAGAGCCCGGGCTCAATCTCTTGACCCAGAGATCACATCTGAGAGAAACCAAGAGTCCAGTGCTCAACTGACTGAGCCACCCAGACTCAGTGGGGATCACTTATTGATAGGGAATACTAACAGGAAGAGAATTCCAATTTTGTCATTATTAGACATATATTACAAAAGTAGACACAATATTTTGAATTTTGTCAATAAAGGTATTTCCCCTCTTATTACATGGAACTTACATTATAGTCTGGTTTTTGGATCATGTTCTTCAATATATTTAAAGGTATATTTTAGTGTATATAAAACATATCAAGTATATATTAAATATAGTAAGTATGTAAGTAAATTAGTGAATACATTAGTAAAAATACTTACTTAAAATGTCTAAAGTATCTGGTTCTTTAGAGAAAATATTGGCCATCCTGAGTTAGAAAGTTACCAAGACATAACAATGTTTCACATCTGTGAAATGGCAGAAATCTAGATGCATTTAAGAGGTAGAGAATAGAATTTACTGATGGATTAGATATGGAGTTGAGACAATATGAGGGACAGGAATGGTATCAAGTTTTAGGCAATGGAGAAAGGAGCTGCCATCTCAAAATGTGGAGAACTGTAGTGAGGCAAGTTTAAAGACAAAAATAATTTCTTTTTAAAATGTTAGGGTTAAATGTTCTGTTAAATATACAAATGGGGTGCATGGATGGCTCAGTTGTTTAAGTGTCTGCCTTCAGCTCAGGTCATTATCCCAGAGTGCCAGGATGGAATCTTGCATCAGACTTTCTCCTCAGCAGGGAGTCTACTTCTCCTTCTGCCCTTAACCCCACTTGGGCTTTCTCTCTCTCTCTATCAAATAAATAAATAAATAAATATTTAAAAAATATATACAAGTGGGAATTGTGAAAAGGAAGCCTTATATATGAAAGTTATATACGTGTGTTAATGAGAGTGGTATATGGAAAGTGAGGAAATGGAAGCACAGAATATAAATGCCTCCACTTTGGAGAATCCTGACTTTGAAGAGAAAGGAGTTGAGGCAGTTGATAAGTAGGAATAAAAGGTTCAAAGTTTTATTTTTGTTTTTTATTTTAAACATGGAAGAAATTAATTAATGTAAACTGTGGGTAGAATGGGGCCAAAGACTTAGGGAGGTTCAAGTTAGAAGAGAGAGCAGGAGTAAATAAAGTTATTATTGACGTGCTTAATAAGCATGACTCAAAGTCAGTAATAAAAACATAACTCTATTTTATCTTCCCTCTGCATCCTTAAATTGTATTTGGTGACATAGTTTTTCTCTGGCCTTTGGCGAAAAGTTAGACAAGTTTCATTACTTCCCATCATTCTTAAGAAATGGAAATTCTTAAAATCTTTTACAGTTTCAAACATACTTTGAACTCGGTATTTAGAATTTCCAATCAAAAGAAATAAAATTGTTAATTTAATGCCAAATATTTTCCCCGCCCTCATGTAGAGTTCATTGAGGAATAGTCTAAGAAGGAAGGTCAAATATGGGTAGAGGTTCCTATGTGAAATTTCCAAGATGTCACCTTTCTCTGTGGACAAGGCCATGCTTATATATGACACTTTCTGACAAATGACAGTTTCACTGGGTAATCACCATCCCCCCAGTTAGTGTTGGTGCCTCTCATTAAAGGAGAGTTTCCCTTTCATTTCTTGACTTTCTTTTGCTCTTTGCAGTTACTCATATATGAAATTCTAGTGTTTTTTCTATGTGGTCCTTTTCTGCAGGATGTAAATTGGCCTCAGGTAAGGATAATTTACTATGAGTTCTATATTTGATTCAGAAAAACATGCTGAAAATTTTGGTGCCCATTCAGAGGGATGTACTATTATGTCCTACATATAGTGGAGAACTAACTCTGCTATTCTTTCTAAGTAGTTAATCTACCGGTGTTACTCTTAGTCTCTGTTTCTTCCCATTGAAGAATGCCATCATCTTCTCTTTCTTGATGGAATAGTTCCTTTTTATAACAACAGCTCTTTCCCAATAAATCTCTTCACAGTCTTTTTTACTGAATCTCCCCTTTGCCTGTACTTTATACTCTTGATTTGGGCAAACTTGTTCTATAATTTTCTAATTTCAAGTCTATCATCTTACATCAGAATGCCGTATCTGTGGAATCCAGGTGGCTCAAATTGAACCTTTCCATTTAACATTCTGTTACTTGTGCATTTACTGAGAAGGTGGATGGCTGGATGTGTAATGGAAAATAATCTAACATAAATTGATATGGCAGTCAGCCAGAATGGTTTAATTAGAAATAATATACAAAATTTCCAAAGCATGAGCTGAATTTTGTTGCAAACATGCTCTGAGTGAAGTTTATGAAAATTATGCTTAATTACATGTTTTAAGTTTTAGGAAATATTCCATTCAACATCACATGATTTATTGGACATGTATTGACTATTTATAATTCAACTAGATGATTTCAATTTGCAAATTACAATGAGTAACATCAGGACAAAGTAGATATTTTATTAACCAGACTTGGGCTAGGACTCCATTTTATACATGGGTCCCACATTTTTTTCTTTTCTTTTAACTTAAAATATACATAAATCTATTTTCAGGAGAACATTCTATGATTTTATATTTTAAATGTCAGAAAATAATTTGACTAAAATAGGAAGATACCACAGGCTTTTGGAAAATCATCTTTCTTTTTAGCTAAAACACATTGAAATAATGTAATTTATAGTTTTAATCTGTATTTAAACAGTTTACTCTCAGAATGAATGAAATCTATAGAGCATATAGAAGTGTTGGGGTTTATTGGAGGAGGGACTATCCCCAGTGTTATAGGAATAAAAAAGGAAAAAATAGATGTAAACACTGATTTTTAGTAAATTTACTAATTTTGCATTTAGTGGATCAGAGAGGCTTTAAAAAAGAAGGTATCTGAGTTGGGTCTTGAAGCCAGATGGAAAAATAGTTGTCAGATTCAAAGTGTGAACAGTAAATAATCCTACAGGACATGGGTGGTGAGACATAAAGATGGGACAGTAGTCAGGCACTGGATAATAAAGGGTCTTGTATGGAATCCTAAGGAGTCTTTTATTCTGAAAGCAATGGAAGATCATTAAACAATTTAGATCAGGGTGAAAATTCATGCTGGTGGTATGTATGTAAAGAATATGTTGAATAAAGAGCCAGAAACAAGTATCTAGCTAAGTATGCTGCTATAGTAGTTCTGTTTACAGATAAGATGCTCTAATTCCCTGTGGTATAAGGGAGAGAAGGAAGGAGAGACATTAATGAATGCAAACTGGCTGGAATTGGAAAATAATAAGATATAGAAGATGAGAAGAAGCCCACAGTCAAGAACAAGATTCAAATTTTTACAGCAGTTGTATATTTTGGTATCAACTGATATAAAAATGAAAAGAGAAGAATTGCAGTTTGAGAAGGAATGAGAGACAATAATGTTGAAGAAATGATTTAGTTTGTAAATATTGACTTTCAGATGCCTACTGGATATTCAGGTGGAGATATAAGGTAGACAGTTGTGTATCAAAGTTTGAAGCTCAGGCGAAGGTGTGGACAAGATAAACTGATTTGGTATTCATAAAGATAAGTATGTGTTGAAGTTTTGAGAGTAGATGTGATTATCCAGATATAACCAGCTTTGTGCCACTGTTTTCTATAGGTCATATTATTTTTGCAAGCCATAGAAAATGAAAAAAATATTTCTTTGTTCTTTTATGTGTATACTTTATTGGATTTTCCTTTCAAATTAAAAATCAATACATACTCTGCAATAAACCTAGCAACTTTCTAAAATTTATTCTGGTTTTGATTATAAATAATTTCACTACTATCCTCTTCTTCTGAATCTTTGGATGTGTTTTCATTTCCATCTCTCTGTAGTATTATTTTTTGCATTTCCTTTTGCTATTCTTTTTCCTGTTTGCTCATTCACGAATGAAAGAGATCTATAGTGACACGATATTTCATAAGGTACATGGTTTGCCTTTAGGCATGTTTACAGTCTGTATGAGTATTTATCCATAATTCCTTCATAGATGTTAAGTTAGAGGGTATTTAGACTGAGGTCCTTAGAGGGGGATAGATTCTGAATTAAATATTTGTACACAGGACGTTTTTGGGTGTGTACTTGGAACAAAGTGTATGTAAGTGAGGGAAGTAGGACTGAGTGAAGTGTGAAGTTAAACTATGATACAAAGATCTCAGCTGATTCCAAGGGCTGATCTGTCCAAAACTGAAGCAAGAGGTCTGGACCTTTGCAGCCCAGCTTCAATTATTCTTTAAACACAGGCTGACCTGGCAAGGGAAATTCCAGGAGGAATACTCAGCTCTGAGTTGTCAGCAGCCAATACTCAGCAGCTGTGGTGGATCCTAGTACCCATCAGAGCCCCCACTTTGTATCATTTTGATCTGCATGTTTCTAACAGGAAGTTCCCTGCATCTGGTCAGATTCTCCAGGACTCCATGTCATTTCATCTCCAAGGAAAAAATATAATATACAGGTTGGTGGGATTATTTACAGTCTCCTTTCTCCCCACAGAAGCTGGTCTCAAAGCCTTCAATAATACTCATTTTTTCCTCTCCTCCATACCTTTTCAAGATTTCCTTCATAATGGCTAGCACCTCTGCTGGTGTAGGTGGCTTACTTCTATAGGTGAACATTTTGTTCCTCATTAATGATCTCTTCAGGCTGTAGCTGAAACTCTCATCCATTTACCATTAAAGTACCAAAAGAAATATCTGTGAGTTCTAACTGAATGGCAAACATATTCTTTCTTGCTGCTGTTTTGTAGCAATAGCTTTACCACTCACTGATGATTAGTACCAGTTATCTTACCAGTAAGTTTGGAGGTCTCTGGATGCAGGAACTACAAATAAAGATATGGTAGCCATAGATTCAAGCTTAATGGGACTATTATTGTAACCTCTGGCATTAAGTACATGACTCCCCTGAGCCTAAACTGTAGAGATGGGAAGTGCTGTAAGTGAGAATTGGAAGGATGGAAAACAAAACTGTATTTCTTACCCTTCTTGGTATCCAGACCCAGGTGTTCTTGCAAGGACAAGTACCTCTCATTCTCATATGCCCACTGCCATATCTCTGTTATAAATATTTCCTTTGGTCAGAGACAGTGATATGAGGGATCCACTGTGATTGGATTATACTCTGTGAACCCTTGAGAACTGTACAGGTGAGCCTGGTAAGCAGGAAAGGCAAAGCTCAGAATATTCATAAGTTGCATGCAAGATTGATTTTTATCCCTTCCAGAGCATACGAGGTACAATGTAGTATACTTAACAACAAGTAACTGGTCTTTAATTAATTAATACTTGAGTGTGTTTGTGGTAGTAAATTCTTATTTCCATCTGTTGTTTTAAGTGGCTGGAATGGTGAGTTAAATAAGAATATAATTGGGATCACCACACTGTCTTTAAGGGTGGCACAAATCTCTACCACTTTCTCTTAGATGTGATGTTAATTTGGATTTTTGTCTTGGCTGGCAGTGAGGGATAGTTTCAGAGGCTTCTTTTTGGACTCTTCCACCTTGATAGCTCTTACTTTTCACGCAAGTAAACTGATATGAAATTTCTGTCAACAGCCTATGAAGAACTGTGAAGGATCTGAGCTTTCATCTGCCATGGGTGACATGGGGTTTCTGAGTTCAAGGCAAGTAACTGAGTACACACAGTAGAACAAGCAGCATGCGTGTCGTGTTTGAATGGGTTATTCTTGTTCTCCAAGTTTTAAAGGGAAGATGTAGAGCAATCCAGGTTGATACAACACACACAATAGGTTTTCTTTACAGCTGAGTTGGACGCCAGTTTTGATAACGGGTAGTAAACATGCATCTGCTTTGCTCTGGATAAAGGCATTTTCTTTGTTATACTGTACAGTAAACAAACCTATCCTTTGCTTCAGAGTATCTCATTCAGCCATTTACTATACATTTATCCTTAAAAAGATAGCCCTGAACAAAAGCAGTCAATGTCTCTGCTCTTAAAACATGCAGAAATGTGGGAAACAGATGGAAAATGGTCTCTTAAAACTACCAAGAAAGTATAATAGTCTAATTGGAGATCAGAAAACTCATCAATGAGTGGCTCCATAGACACAGTAGATTTCAGAGGTGGCTATGATGATGCCTTCAGTATTCAAATATTAATGTTAAGTTAGACCATGTGTTAAAAAGACTTCAGAATACCTGGGTATTTTCTTTTCCCAATGTAGAATTAGCTGAGTAAACTGACAGAGGTATTTTTTGGGAAATCTGGGGTAATTGTTATTGTACACCCTTACTGTGGTGTTAGAGTGTCTTTCCTCCTGAGAATGTTGTTTCTCCCCCAGAGGTGTCTGAAACCTGCTTCATATATTCAAGCCAAGTAGGTGAATGTGACTTTTTGTTGATCAAGATTCCCTTACCACCTGATCGTCCATATTTTATTTCTTTTGATTTATAAATTAAGCAGTACTTTGTTGGCTACTGATTAACCTTGTACTAAACAACACTATGCTTTTTTGGGCCAACGGGTCTGGGGAATTGAGGAAGCCACAAGATGGCTGCCGACCCGCCATCTTAACCTCCCACCCCAGGAGCTTCTCAGGGACCTCCCGCTCTCATCAGCTTCCGCATCTGAAAAGACCGCCAAAACCAGAACTTATGCAGGAAACCGAAAGCTAAACTCCACCCAATCCCCTACCAATTATGGTCATGTTCCCCGTTCTGCCTAAACCCAGTAAAAACCCATGCACATCCAATCCAGAGCAACTTCCCCGACTCCCTTCTCTCGAAGTTGCGGAAACTCGCCCGAAGGCACCTCTATTAAAGCTCCCCTCGAGCCTGTTCCATCTGGTGTCTAGCTTAATCCACCGTTATTGGCAGGGCTACCAGGAAACCTTACATGTTTTAAGTTTCTTTTCTGGTTTCTTTGAGTCCATTCATTCAAGTCTCCACAGCGGCCTTATTACTCATTATGATAACTGCACCCGGATTCTGAAGTTTATATGCTGCCACAAGGCTTCAATAACTTCAAGTCCCTGTCCCTTTTATTATTAAGCAGCACAGTTCTGTAATAACATTTATTATTATCAGCCCTGCCTTGTAATAAACAATTATCACTGAGCTTCTTAACCATTCTGTTTCTTTTCACCAGAAAATTCCTTAATGTTTTGGTAACTGCTGTGCCTTTTGAGTTTTCCCACAGAAAGTGGTCATAGTGGACTTTCTGATGTTGCACAACATATCCACTCTAGTGTGAGAGAATCTCTGTACAATTTGATTCCTTCCTCCAATGTCTTCTATTCTGGAATTTTTATATCACTTAAATCAAGCCATTGCTTTTTCCAAACTTCCAATTCCTATCTACTCTCTGAATCTTTATCAGAGTGATAAAACATGTATTTGCGAACTTGTCCCATATTGATAAACCCTTTCATATTCAACTTTATATTTTAATCCCCTTGATCCATCACCTTCAGATTTCATTCCTATACATGCTCTCCTGGCTCTAGCTAAAACATGTTGGCTTGTTTGGTAGCTGTTTTTGGCATTTGGTTTCTTCCTTCTTCAACTGATCCAGCACTTTTCCATTCTGATTCTGATGGTTATTTTCTTATGGCCAGGAGGAAAAATGGGAATACATTTCAAGGAAGTTCATATTTCTTTCCAGAGCAGACAATTCTTGTTGCAGCAATGTCTGTGGATGGTTTTAGTATTGAATAAGGAAGAGTGAGCTACCTTACTTTAATACTGCAAGGGGGTTCAGAAAAATCTGGGATTTGATGATTCTCAAATGAACTCATTCCATTTCTTTGTAACCAGAACCCTGATCTTGTTGTTAGAGACTTGATTGGGTTTAGAATTAAAACATCACTGGAGCTCTTCTGCTTCATTGTTTATGGTCTAAGATGGATGTTCATATTTTTTATCCCCTCAAATCTAGGAGATGAGGTTAGCTTTATAAGCTGCCAAGGAATCACATTGATTTTCACACTTCATATTGTCAGCCTTTAATTGACTTTCCATTGTGCATGGATAGCATCCAACAATACTATATGATCCTGTAGTTCTTAGAATTACTAATTGCCTCTACCTTTCAAATGCATAATCTGTTGTACCGGTCAGTTCATTCCCATCTATAGGTATCCCATCCAAGTTCAGCAGCAGTGGAAGTTATAGCAATTGGTGTGCTACATAATTCCAAGGGCAATCATAACTCTACTTACTATCAGTGATTGAGTACTTAAAGTCAGAATTCTGGCAAGTGATCCAGCCACAAAATCCCCCATTTAAAATTTGCTTTCTGGAACCATTCTGCAACAAAATGTCTTAGGCTGGTTTCTATGGAAACAGATTCTGAGCTGGATAATACATGCAGGAGAGTTACTGGGCAGTACATTTAGGAATGACTCCTCCAAGAAAGTGAGTGAAGCAGGATGGAGCAGAGGGAAAGTTGATTAGGGATCCATTTGCAACAGAATCCTCAGAACCTTCTGTAGGGAAATAGGGGCCTGAGAAAAACCTTCGGAGCTGTCCTGAATTGGGAAAAAGGGGCTGAAATTTGAACACCCATATAAAATTGTCTTTAGGTGTAGACTGCCCCTGACAAGGCATCATAACTTTGTGTGAGACAATACTTTTACCCAAGGGCAATTCCTAGGAAGGAACTCAACTCTGAGCCTTCAGCAGCCATAACTTCCTGCTGCTAATGGAATGTGTGTTTCAGTTATGAAGGAAGAATCTTGGTGTTAAATCACAGTATCAAGAAAGGGCAAGTTAATTAATAAGCATTGCGCCTTGGCTAAAAATCTGTCTTTAGGATTTATTTAATTAATATTAAAGAAGATAGTATATTGTGCCATTAAGAGCATGGATTCTAGGGCGCCTCGGTGGCTCAGTGGGTTAAAGCCTCTGCTTTCTGCTCAGGTCATGATCTCAGGGTCCTGGGATCGAGGCCCACATCGGGCTCTCTGATCAGCGGGGAGCCTGCACCCCCCCCCCCGCCGACTCTCTGCCTCCTGTGATCTTTCTCCCTTTGTGAAATAAATAAATAAAATCTTAAAAAAAAAGAGCATGGATTCTAGAACAACTGAACATTTGACTTTGGGCAAATTATTTTGTTTCTCTAAAAGTTTTCTCACTATAAAACAGTGGCAATGAGAGTACTTATAAAAAAGAATAGTTATGTGAATTGATTAAGTGGTGTCAATAAAATGGTTAGCAACATGCTTAGTATACAGTAAATAATCAATACATGATAGCTATTTTAGGTTTATTGTTATCCCTCTATATTTGAGCAGGACTTTTACTTAAGTTTTTGCTAATTTCTCGAGTGCTTTGAAATGATAGCATACTAAATATATTTTTAAAAATAAAATAACAAATAAATATAAAGTCCTTGAATATTCTAGCCCTAAGTGCTATCAAATTCTTTTTATTTCCCACCCTCACTGACTACAGTCCTATTCTTTTCCAAAAAGAAGTTCAAATATGAATATTAGGTTAAAGCTTTGAGACATGCAGTTAGTCTCTACTTGAATCATTGGTTATAATAATTAGTATTTGACTAACAAGAAAAACTGTCAGCCTATGAAAGTGCTAGAACATTTCCAAGGCAGGATAACAAAAAGTTTCTAGGAAAGATAGACTTGAAAAGTTAGAAGAGACTGGAATCACATATACTTTTTTTTTCTAAGAAAAGACTCTGATGAAGAAGTAAGAGGGAGAGAAAGAGAAGCAGAAAAAGAGAGAAGAGATGAGGGAAAGGAGGGAGAGAGAAAAGCAAGAAGGAAGGAAGTGGAAAAAAGCAGTGTGAGTGTGTCCATGCTCTAAACTACATAGAAGAAATGGTCATCTGTTTTTTTATTTTTTAAATATCATGTCACACGGTGTCTATGATTTTTATCTGAACATTCTAGTATTTTATTTCTGAACAAGTTGAGAATACTCTTCTTATATTTCACCTGAAATAGTTTCTCCACTAAATTTCAATTTTCTCATTCAATGTTCTTTATTTCATTTTTGAACTACAGGGAGAGGGAGGAAGGAAGGGATGGAGGGGAAAGTGGGAGAGAGCAAAAGGGAGGGTAAGACAGATCTAACTTCCTAACTTGAAAGTCAGTTTCTCTCTTAGTGTCTTTAGCAAACATTGTCTGATATCTAGTGGTATTGTTATAGACACAGAATCACCAGGCACTTTCCACAATTATTGGTGAATGGCAGTAGGCCTTTGGGTCCTGCAGAGAAGAACTCTATTACTGCCATCTTTTTAGATGACTATCCTATCTGGCAAATGTTCTGCATGACTGCTACTGAGCTTCCATCTGTCATAGCTCAGTGGAACATCTTGGACAGGCACTTTAAAAGGGCAGTTGCTCCACTGTCTAGTGGACTTAAAGAATAAAGAAAAAGGAGGTTGACACTGTGGGTATTTACATTAAATAAAAAGAGAGGCTCATTTATTGAATGTGTCTTATGAGCCAAACACTCTATATATGCTTTCCTTTTAATCAATGCAAAATTCCTATAATATAGCCAATAACTGGAAGAGGAAACTGAGCTCATAAATTAATGAATTTCAACACAGAATTCAGATACAAGTGTATTGTATTTAAACACTTGATTATTTGTCTTGACCATGATTTTTCAAATACTTAGAACTTACTCTAAATTTTAGGAGATACGAAGAAAAATCTTTATTTAAAGATATCCCTTCAGGGCACCTGGAGGTGGCTCAGTGGCTCAGTTGGTTAAGCATTTGTTTTCAAGTCAGGTCCTAATCCCAGCATCCTGGGAATGGAGCCCCACATCCAGAGCTCCCTGCTCAGCAGGGAGCCTGCTTCTCCTTCTCCCTGTGTCCCTACCCATTGCTCATGCGCTCTCTCTCTCTCTCTCTCTCTCTCTCTCAGACAAATAAATAAATAAAATATTTCTAAAAATTTAAAAATAGGGTGCCTATGCGGTTCAGTCATTAAGCATCTGTCTTTGGCTCAGATCATGATCCCAGAGTCCTGGGATCAAGGCCCACATCTGGTTCCCTGCTGGGTAGGAAGCCTGCTTCTCCCTCTCACACTCCCTCTGCTTATGTTCCCTCTGCTTGTCTCTCTCTGTCAAATAAAGAAATACAAAATCTTTACAAAAATGAAAATAAAATTAAAAAATAAAGATATCTGTCTATATTTTGTATCTACTTTGAAATTATGTCTTCCGTCTATGTCTACTCTTGAACCCCCTTTAGACTGTTTCATTAGATATTTAAATGGTCTGATCTCATTTAAAAAATGTGGACTACCTAAAAAAATAAAGTAATACAATTCTTGGAGAAACTAAATAAAAAGTGGGATTTTATGTTGTATATTTTTAATGTTTTATATGGGATTTTTGAGATGTATATCTCTTCTTTCCTAAAAATTATAAACTGACATTTCGCATAAAGTTACAAACTCTTTCATGGACACCTACAATTTTCAAAACACTTTTCGTAATTTAAATGACCATAAAATGGAAAATTTGATTTTACTTTTTAAAAAAGTATTTATCATCTGCTGTTGTATTTACTTTCTGAAAATGCAAAGTGGGCTGTCTCATTATTGTTATATAAATTATTTCATCACTGAAGTGTTTGCAAATGAAATGCAGAACTGATAAATGACACAAGGTGCAGGATTTGTAGAACACAAATAGTAAAGCATAAAACTTGTACAAATGGTTTTGTAGGGAAAATCAACTCCATATTCCATTTTACCCAAAGCTCTATTTAGCAAGACTTTCTTTTATTACCATGCAATTCACCAAGCATGAGTAATTTCCACATCAATTCTTTTATCCAGTGGCAACATAAACACTCACACTTTCTGAAATAAAGGAGTTGGAGTATTATAGTTGCTCTGTTCAGGCAGCTATCTTTAAGGTTGTGTCAGCACTTCCATTATATACCCAGTTTCTTGAAGTTTATAACTTGCAGTAAAAACTAACCCTTGGGTTGAATCTTTACTTACAGAGGTATTTTTCAGTGCAACTTATGGAGATATAGCTGCAAGACACCCCATTTCTGTTAATAGAAGCCAGGTCATGAATCCCTTCCTGGCACATTGAACAGATTTATCCTGTAACTTCCCTACTGGGAGAAAAATATTTTTTATCAAAATGGGAGAAATATTTCGGTTTGATTTCAGTAAAGTTATGAAGTGCAATACCTATCCCATGCAGGTATGAATTTTCAATAGCTTTTCTACACTTACGGCAAAATACATTTTTCCCCCTAAAAGTGACCTTGGCAAAATACAAGTTAGTTAAAAAAAAAAAAAGAAGCTAGTTTGTTATACTCAGGTGTAATTAAAAATAAGGTCATTTTTTTCCCTCCAAACATATTACGGTCTTTTCTTTTTTGAGCATGCCACTTAAAACTAGAAAAAAATTTTAAATATATTTTACAAATAAAGTAATATTAGTTATTCATTATGAATGCATCATAGCTCTACCTAGCAGTACACATATGAATTCCATCTGCATCTCCCAGTTGTTTGCTAGTTATTATTTTTAATAAATAAATATAATAAATATAAAATTCTGACATTGTGTGAAAACTTAAGATATATCACAAAACAAGCTTCTGAATAAATCAGAAAATTTTATGTGATCATTTATATAAACAAAATTATACCAGGTTGAAATTTAAAAAATATGATTTAGCTCTTCTACATTTTTCACATACACACTTTGGGGTCATTATTCAGTTCATAAACCTCACAAATTCAATAAGACTCAGATAGCACATGTTCTGAAAAAATAAAAGGGAGGTGTTAAAATCAATTAAATCAATGATCTTTGAATTAAAGATAAGCCATAGGAATAAATTGTAATCGACCAAATCTCCAGCAGTTACAACATTTACCATAAACACTCATAAAATATAATATAATTGACAAATAATTCATAATAAAAATATTAATGGAGTAAATAAGCAAAAATACAATATGAATGAAATTGATACATGTTTTAACAGTGCTTGACAAAATACATATACATGTTAAATATCAATTTCACTATTGTAATCAAATTTTGTGTGTAATTAACATATCTAAAGAAATGAAATGATATCTTTATATTTTTAACTAAAAGTGTTCTCTATCAAAGAATCTATCATCTGGCCCTTTATAATTCAAACATTCCAAATGCAATTCCAAATGGAATTCAAGCATTCCAAATGTGTATTTAAGAGCTTTGTTTGGAATGATATTGGGTGTTTTGATTCCTATATAAGCATCATATACATATATAATTTTTAAAAACTCAGAGTTCAATGAAAGCCTGATTTAAATTTAGTTTTGACCTACTTATTGATCAGTATATAAAAGACTTTAAAAAAAATGAAAGGTTCACTTAATAAGATTAAGAAAGATGGATTATTTTTTTATTTTAAATTTAAAAAGGTAGATTCTACTCAAAAGTGACATTTCTTTAATGGATCTTTTCTAAGCCAATTCAGAATTTCATTATCAAGGGTAAAGGGGAATAATGCTTTGCAAACCACACTGACATTTAACTTAGTTCTGTGCCTAAACAAGCTTGCTGATGTTAGAACAAGGGAAGATAATATCATCAGAAGAGTATAATGTTTAGATGTAAAAAATAAAGAGAAATCACTGAAAGTTTTTTTCCTTTGTTTTGCAAATTTCAAACTAAGGATTGTTCCAATTTCTCATCACGAGTGTTTTGTTTGCTTGGCTTTAGGACAGTTTCTATTGTGAATAATAGATTCAACAAAGTGCAATATAAATAAGAGAAAATTTAAATATGCAACATCACTGGATTCCAGAGGAGACTATTAGAAACTATATTTCAGCCATGATTCATTTGAGATTTACAAGCTAAATAAGAACTAGATTTCAGAACTATTTAGTTAGACAGGTAAAAGTAGGAGATAGAATACAGCTTTGAAAATGTTACTTACATTTGTCTTGCTCAAAGTAAAACAATATGCTGAGTAACTTTCAGTCCTAATTTTGATAGCAGATAAGTCAGCCTGTCCAAATTTCTTAAAATTTTTTTCTGTTATTAACATATAATGTATTATTTGCCTTAGGGTACAGGTCTGTGAGTCATCAGGCTTACATATTTCACAACACTCACCATAGCACATGCCCTCCTCAATGGCCATAACCCCGCCACCTTATCCCTACCCGTCACCCCCCAGCAACCCTCAGTTCGTTTTGTGAGATTAAGAGTCTCTTATGGTTGGTCTCCCTCCTGATCTGCAATTTATTTAATATCCATCAGACCCTATTAAAATTTGCCTTAAAATGCTTGTTCTTAAAAATAGCTTTCAGTATTTCATCAAAATGGCTTTGTAATGTGTTAAATGGGCTAGAATAACCTAATTTCTAATAATTATCTAACATAATATCTAATTATAATTTCGTATGAGATTTGGAGAGCAAAAGTGAAGCCCCAGTCACATCTTTTTTGAATGGGAGAAGATATTCACAAATGACCTTTTGAAAAAGATTTAACATCTAAAGTATATGAAGAACTCATACAACTTAGTATCAAAAAACAATCTTGTTTTTCTTTATTTCAGGTTTTTATTTAAATTTCAGTTACTTAACATATAGTGTAATATTAGTTTCAGGAGTAGAATTTAGTGATTCATCACTTAAGTATAGCATCTAATGTTCATCACAAGTGCCCTCCTTAATACCCATCACCCATTTAACCCATCCCCCCATCCTCCTCCCTTCCAGCAACCCTCAGTTTGTTCTCTATATTTAAGAGTCTGTTTCTTGGTTAGCCTCTCTCTCTTTTTTCTTCTCCTATGTTCATCTGTTTTTGTTTCTTAAATTCCATATATGAGTGAAATCATATGGTATTTGTCTTTCTCTGGCTGACTTATTTCCCTTGGCATAATATATACTAGCTCCAACCATATCATTGCAAATCACAAGATTTCATTTTTTTAATGGCTGAATAATATTCTATTGCATATGTATATATATACCACCTCTTCGATAATTATCCATTCATCAGTCAATGAACACATCAGCTCTTTCCATAATTTAGCTATTGTTGACAATGCTGCCATAAACACTGGAGTGCACATGTCACTTCGAATCAGTATTTTTGTATCCTTTGGGTAAGTATCTAGCAGTGCAATTGCTGGGTTGTAAGGTAGTTCTATTTTTAGAACTGGCTAAACTGGCTGCCCCAGTTTGCATTCCCACCAACAGTGCATGAGGTTCCTCTTTTTCCACATCTTCGCCAACACCTGTTGTTTCTTGTCTTATTAAGTTTAGCTATTCGGGTGAGTGTGAGGTGGTATCTCAATATGGTTTTGATTTGTATTTCCCTGATGATAAGTAATGTTGAGCATATTTTCATGTGTCTGTTGACCATCTGGATGCTTTTGGAAAAATTTCTATTCATGTCTTCTGCCCATTTCTTAATTGGTTCATTTCTTTTTTGGATGTTGAGTTGATAAGTTCTGTATAGATTTTGGATACCACCCCTTTATCAGACATGTCACTTGCAAATATATTCTCCCGTTCTGCAGGTTGCCTTTTAGTTTTGTTGATTGTTTCCTTTACTATGCAGAAGTTTTTTTTATCTTGATGGCATATTGTTTTTGTATTTGTAAGGTTGATATAAGTTTGGTAGGTGCTGTTGCAAATTACACAGTTTGTAGTTTAACTTCTGGTTTACTTTAGTGGAATAACTGGACCTATAGTTGCTACACATTTGCATAGAACTTCCTTTAGCTTTTCTGATTCCTGGGCCAAGTTATGTGTTTAGCTCTGTGATGAAGGACTCCAGGTTCTCCACAGAATACCACTGTCATCAAATTTGGAGTCAGTGAGAGACTGACATGGGTACAAATACACCCCTGTGGGTTCATGCTTTCCCATTTTATGTCCAGTTTCCCTCCCCATTTGTCTTCCATGCAGACTTAAAAGCCCCAGCATCAGACACAAAAATAACAGCTCTAGAGAGACTGGTAAGTAAGTGTGTGCATGCGTGTGTGTGTGTGTATGTGGGTCTGTGTTCGGGGGTGGGGTGGGTGTTATCTGTTTCTGACTGAACTTTGACTGATATAATTTCAAATAACAGTTATAACAGAGTAGTAACCAAAAGACTTTACACTAAAGCCCTAAATACCATGCTCTTTGGTTCAATTAAATTGTAACATTTATTCTTAAAGTGGTGAATTTTTGAAATTGTACATACCAAAAAATGGGTTCAGTAGTGTGGCAGGATGTAATATTGATACACAAAAATAAATTATGTTACTATACATTTGTTGTGAATAATCTGAAAGTGAAATTAAGAAAATAATCCTTTTGACAATAAGCAAAAAAAAAAGTAAATTTAACGAAAGAACTGTACACCCTGTGCACTGATAGCTATAAAACATTGTTGAAAGAGATGAAAGACATAGATAAGTGGAAATACATCTAACAATAATTGATTGGAAGATTTATCAATGCTGAGGAAGCAATACTTCTCAAATTAATCTCTGAATTCAATGCAATTCCTGTCAAACTCCAAGTTATTTTTTTACAGAAATGGACAAGCTGATCCTAAAATTTATATGACGATGCGAGGTACCAAGAAAATCCAAAACAATTTATAAAAAAGAACAAAATTGAGTAATTCACAATTCACAATTTTAAAACTTATTACAATGGTATGTAATCAAAATAGTATAATACCGTCATAAAGATTGACATACAGATTAATAGAATAAAACTAAAAGTTCAGAAATAACCTTTATATTTATAGTCAATTGACTTTCAACCTGGCTGCCAAGAAAATTCACTGGGGAAGAATTGTCTTTTTATAAAATATTGCTCGAAAAACTAGATATCAAAACGCAAAATAATTCACAATGCAAAATAATAAATTTGGGATCCTACTTCACACCACACATAAAAGCTAAAATGTATAATATACTTGAGTGTAAGAGTTAAAACTATAAAAACCCTGGAAGAAAATAGTATATCTGTACGACTTTGGTTTAAACAGTACTTTTTTAGATAGGATACCAAAAGCACAAGCAACAAAGGAAGTAATAGATAAATTAACTTCATCAAAATTAAAACATTTGTGCTCTAAAAGACATCATGCATAACACGAAAATGTAATCCTTGGAGTGGAGAAAATATTTACGTATTTTAACTTGTATCTAAAGTGCATAAAAATCATAGAATCAGCAGTTTGAAAAATAGAGCAGACAGGAGGGAGAGTAATTTTTACATCTCAGAGAGCCACTCAGAGATGCCGGGATCTTGGGGAGATCCCGCCAAGAAAATAGGAACTGGCAGGTGCCATATCCCTCCCCTGCCTCCTAGCATAAACAAAGGCCACCTGTGGGAACCAGTGGGGTGCTGACGCTCCTTACCTACTTGCTTGCACCAAGCCCTGTCCCCATTCACTTGGGTGAATCTGCCTTCCCAGTCATGCTCACTCTCAGTCCTGGAATCTGCCTTCCCCGTCACTCTCACCTCAGTCCTCGTTCCTGTAGAAGACCAGCATAAACCCTGCCAACACCACATCTCCTAACCTACACATTTTGCAGGACCTCAGTTCTGGCAACAGCGAGGGCAGGTCCCATTTCACAAGCAAACCACTGTCCACAATAGGAAAATGACCTTGTCAGACAACTGAACTAAAGGAAAAAGAGATAAGACTCAACAGCTGAATGCATGCAACACACATAGGAGATACTCCCTGAAGTGCCAGGAACCTGGGGAACAGAGGACACTCTACTCTAGGACACTAGACAACACTTTCTTCACGAGACTATTATTGTTGAGAGCAAGAGAAGTAGCTGACTTTCCTAAAACACAGAAACCGAGAAAGTCAGACAGAATGAGCAGACAGAGAAACATTCCCAAATGAAAGAACAGGACCAAACCACAGCAAGAGATGAAAGCAAAATGGGTATAAGTGATATACCTGAGAAAAAATTTAAAACAGTGATCATAAAGATATTCACTGGTCTGTAGAAGAGATTGGAGGACATCAGTGAGAACCTTAATACAGAGATAAAACAAAAATCAGAGATCAAGAACACTATGAATAAAATTAGAAATACACTTGATGGAATGAATAACAGGCTAGATGTAACAGAGGAACAAATTAATGACCTGGAAAAGAGTAATGGAAGTAATGAAGCTGATCCAAGGAGAGGAAAGAAAATTATGTACATTGAGAATAGTCTTAGGGATTTCACTGACTCCATCAAGCATAATAACATCTGCATTTTAAGGATCTCAGAAGAGGGAGATAAGGGGGCAGAAAATTTATTTGAAGAAATAATAGCTGAAAACTTCTTAACCTGGGGAAGGAAACAGATATCAAGAGGTCCAGAAGGCATAGGGAGCCCCCAAAAATTCAAGCCATAGAGATCTGTGCCAGGACACATAGGAATTAAAGTGGCAAAAAGTAATGATAAATAAAAAATTTAAAAAGCAGCAAAAGAAAAGAAGACAGTTACATAGAGAAGGAAACTCCCATAAAGCTATCAGTGAAATTTTTAGCAGAAACTTTGCAGGTCAGAAGTAGGGCATGATATATTCAAAGTGCTGAAAGGGAAAAATCTGCAGCAATACACAGCAAGTCTGTCATTCAAAACAGAAGGAGAAATAAAGAATTTCTTAGACAAAAACTAAAGGAGTTCAGGACCATTAAACCAACCCTACAAATAACTGAAGACATATTAAAGGGGACTCTTTGGGTGGAAAATAAGACCATAAGTGAGAGTATGAAGAGCAAAAATAAAAGAACATAAAAATAAGTATTTCTGTAAAAATCAATGAAGGGAGTCATAAAATAAAAGGATGTAAAGGGTTCCTGAGTGGCTCAGTTGATTCTGTCTGACTCTTGATTTCAGCTCTGGTCATAATCTCAGGTTCAGGATATCAAGCCCTGCATTGGGTTGTGCACTGGGTGTGGAACCTGCTTCAGATTTTCTCTCCCTCTTTCTCCGCCCACCTCTCCCCTCCCCAGCCCCTGCTTGTTGCTCTCTCTCTTTCTCTCTCTCTCTGTCTTAAAAAAAAGTGGACGCAAAATGTGACATTGTATATCTAAAGTGTGGGAAAGTGAGAGGTAAAGAATAGGTTAAAGGTGAACAACCATCAATTTATTACAGACAACTATATGCAGATGTTATATACAAACTTAATGGTAACCACAAATCAAGAACCAGTAACCATATGCAAAGAATAAAGAGAAAGGAATTTGAATATATTACTAGAGAAAGCCAACAAGGAAAGAGAGCAAGAGAAGGGTCAGAGAAAATCTATATAAACAACAATAAAACAAGTAACTAACTGGGAATAAGTACATATCTATCAATAATTACTTTGAATGTAAATGGACTAAGTGTTCTAGTCAAGCGATATAGGGTGACAGAAATAATAATAATAATAAAGGCCCATCTATAGGCTGCCTACAAGAGACTCATCTCAGACCAGAGGACACCCACAGACTGAAAGTGAGAGAATGGAAAACATTATCATGCAAGTGGTGCCCAAAGAAAGCCAGATAGCAATCCTTAAATCAGACAAAATAGACTTTAAAACAAAGACTATAACAAGAGACAAAAAAGGACACTATATAATCATAAAGGGGAGAGTCCAACTAGAGGATATAACAATTGCAAATATTTATGCACTTAACATGGAAGCATCCAAATAATATATAAAGCAGTAAATAACAAACATAAAAGAAATCATCAATAGTAATCATATTACTATGATAGTAATCATAGTCCTTACTATCATTGGGGACTTTCATATCCCACTACATCAATGGACAAATCATCCAAGTAGAAAACCAACAAGGAAACAGGAGCTTTGAATTACATGCTGGACCAGATGGGTTTAACAGACATATTCAGAACATCCCATCCTAAAAAAGCAGAGTACAAATTCTTTTCAAGTGCATGTGAAAGATTCTGTAGAACAGATGACATATTAGGTCACAAAACTTGTCTCAACAAGTTAAAAAATACTGAAGTCATATTGTGCATCTTTTCTGAACATAATGCTATGAAAGTAGAAACCAGACACAAGAAAAAATCTAGAATGAACACAAATACATGGAGATTAAATACCATGCCCCTAAATAATAAATGAGACTACCAACAAATCAAAGAGGAAATAAAATATGTATATATGGAAACAAATGAAAATGAAAATCCAAAATCTTTGGGATGCAGCAAAAGCCATCCTAAGAGGAATTTTATAGCAATAGAGGACTGTTATTGAGAATAATCTCAAACCATCCAACCTTATACCTCATCTAGAAAAGGAAGAACAAACAAAACCCTAAGACAATAGAAGAAAGGAAACAAAGATTAAAGTGAAAATGAATGAAATAGAAGCTAAAAAGCAATAAAATAAATCAATGAAACCAGGAACTGGTTCTTTGAAAAGATCCACAAAATTGATAAACTTTTAGCCAGACTTATTAAAAGAGAGAGAGAGAGAAAGGACTGAAATAAACAAAATCAGAAAAAGGAGAAATAACCAACACCACAGAAACATATAGAATTGTTAGAGAATATTATGAAAAAATTATATGAAAACTAATTAGACAAGCTAGAAGAAGTGAATAAATCCCTAGAAACATAAACTCCCCCCTCAAAACTGAACTAGGAAGAAATAAAAAACTTGAACACACCATTCACCAGCAACAAAATTCAATCAGTATTCAAAAAACTCCCCAAAACAAAAGTTCAGGACCAGATAGCTTCACAGGGGAATTTTACTAAACATTTAAAAAAGAGTTAATACCAATTCTTCCCAACCTTTCCAAAAAAATGCAAGAGGAAAGAAAACCTCCAAATTTATTCTGTGAGATCAATATCACCCTGATACCAAAAGCAGATAAAGATACCACAAAGAAAGAGAACCATAGGCCAATATCTCTCATGAATATAGATGCAAAAAACCTCAACAAAATAGTAGCAAACCAAGTCCAACAATACATTAAAAGAATCATTCACCACAGTCAAGTTGGATTTATTCCTATGATGCAAGAGTAGCTTAATATTCACAAAACAAAAACATGACATGTCATATCAATAAGAGAAATTATAAAAACCATATGATCATTTCAGTAGATGCAGAAAAGGCATTTGGCAAAGTCAATATCCACTCATGATGAAACTCTGCAAAATAGGTCTAGAGGGAATATATCTCAATATAATAAATGTCTTATATGAAAAACCTACAACTAAAATCAACTCAATGATGAGAAAAATATGAGAACTTTTCTCCTACAATCAGAAACAAGACAAAGATGTCCACTCTCACCACTTTTATTCAACACAGCACTGGAAGTCCTAGTCACAGCAGTTAGACAACAAGATATCATAAATGAATTCAGTAAAGTCACAGGATACAAATATCAATGTACAGAAATTTGTTGCTTTCCTATATACTAATAATGAGGTAGCAGAAAGAGAAATTAAGAAAACAATCCCGTTTAAAATTGTACAAAAACCAGTAAAATATCTAGGAATAAAATTAACCAAGCATGTGAAAGATCAGTACTCTGAAAATTATAAAACACTGATGAAAGAAATTCAAGTTGACAAAAATAAATAGAAAGAAATATTGTGCTCATGGGTTAGGAGAATAAATATTGTTAAAATGTCTACACTATCAAGGCAATATACAGATTTAATGCAATCTCTGTCAAAATAACAAAAACATTTTTCACAGAACTAGAACAATCATAAAATTTGTATGGAAACAAAAAAGACCATAAATAGTGAATCAGTCTTGAAAAAGAACAAAACTGAAGGTATCACAATTCTA
The DNA here is from genome assembly GCA_002007465.1 of Ailurus styani. NCBI lineage: Eukaryota > Metazoa > Chordata > Mammalia > Carnivora > Ailuridae > Ailurus > Ailurus styani. The sequence continues at coordinate 5,591 of LNAC01000315.1, read as the reverse complement.
AATTTCAAGTTATGTTACAAAGTGGTAGTAATTAAAATAGTATGGTACTGGTATAAAAATAAACACAAAATCAATGAAAAAGAACAGAAAACAGAGATAAACATAAATCATATGGTTAATTAATCATTAACAAAGAGGAATGGATATATATTGGGAAAAAGACATTCTCTTCAACAAGTGATGTTGGGAAAATAGGACATCCACATGCAAAATCCAAAACTGGACCATTTATACTGGACCACACACACAAAAATAAACTCAAAATGGATTAAAATCCTAAATGTTAGACCTGAAACCATAAAAATACTTGAAGAGAGCATAGGCAGCAATCTCTCTGATAGCAGCCTTAGCAATTTTTTTCTAGATATGTCTCCTGAGGAAAGAGAAATAAAAGCAGAAATAAACTGTTTGGACTACGGCAATAAAAAATGTTTTGCACAACAAAGGAAATAATCAACAAAGCTAAAAGGTAATCTATGGAATGGGAAAAGATATTTTCAAGTAACATCTCTGATAAAGGGTTAGTATTCAAAATATATAAAGAACTTAGACTGATCAATACCCAAAAGCAAAAATCCAATTAAAAATGGGCATATAAAAAAAATGGGCATATAACATGAACAGACGTTTATCCATAGAAGACACGCAAATGGCCAACAGACATATGAAAATATGTTCATCATCACTCATTGTCATGGAAATGCAAATAAAACCACAGTGAGGTATCAACTCACAACTGTCAGAATGGCTAAAATAAAAAACACACAAAAAAGCAAGTGTTGACAAGGGTGTGGAGATAAGGGAACATTTGTGCAATATTGGTGGGAATGCAAACAGGTGCAACCAGTGTGGAAAACAGTATGGAGGTTCCTCAAAAAGCTAAAAATGGCACTACCCTATGACCCTGCAATTGCAATACTGGGTATTTACCCAAAGAATACGAAAAAACTGAGGGATACATGTACCTGTATGTTTATGGTAGCACTGTTTACAATAGCCAAGATATAGATGCACCCCAGTCTACATTGATTGATGAATGGTTAATTAAGGTATGGTATATATACATATACACAATGGAATATTATTCAGCCATAAGTAACTGATATCTTTTTTTTTTTTAATTTTTTATTTATTTATTTATTCATTTGACACAGAGAGAGAGATTACAAGTAGGCAGAGAGGCAGGCAGAGAGAGAGGAGAGAGGAGGAAGCAGGCTCCCTGCTGAGCAGAGAGCCCGACGCGGGCCTCGATCCCAGGACCCTGGGATCATGACCTGAGCCGAAGGCAGCAGCTTTAACCCACTGAGCCACCCAGGCGCCCAAGTAACTGATATCTTACTATTTGCAATGAAATGGATGGAGTTAGAGAGTATAATGCTAAGTGAATTAAGTCAGTCAGAGTAAGATAATTATTAAAAAAGCATATAATCTAATTAAAATGGAGTAAGGATTTGAATAGATGGTGTATCAGTGGCAAGTAAACATTTCATTAATCATTAGGAGAGTTCAAATTAAAACCAGAATGACACACTGCTTTACATCCATTAGGATGGCCATAATAAAAAAGGCTGAGAATACCAAGTGTTGATGAGAAGGTAGAGAAATTAGAACTCTCATTTAGTGTTGACCGAATTGTAAAATTATGTAATTCTTTTGGAAAACAGTGGAGTAGTTCCTTAAAAAGTGAAATATAGAGTTACTATATGACCCAGCAATTCTACTCCTAGGTGGAATTCATATAATTATTATTAGTTGGGAATAAAAGAATAATGAAATATTGATATATGCTATAATATCAGTGGACCTCTTAATATCACTGAATGAAAGAAACCAGTCATAGAAGATGAGATGTTATATGATTTCATTTATGTGCAACTTCCTAAATAGGCAAATCCTTAGTGACAGAAAGTAGATTAGTAGTCAGTTAGAATCATTCTGGAGTGGAGAAATGTTGGTGAGAAGGGGAATGATTTCTAATGTGTCTAGCATTTTTTTTTGGAGTGTTAAAAATGTTCTAATATAGCTTTTAGTGATGATTATTCAGCTCTGTGAAAATACTAAGAAATACTGAATCGTGTGCTTTATATAGGTAGATTGATGATATGTGATATATATCTCCTAACAGAGCTATAAAGAGTTATAAAGAGCTATAAAGTGTATCTTTGTGAATTTAAAATTAATTATGCTAAATGAAGAAAGCTAGACAAAGGGTACTTAACAATTCCATCCATATGAAATTCATGAAAATTCATGCTAACTTATTAATCTACAGAGACATAAAGAAAATCAGTAGATGTGGATGGGAGGGAGGCAGGAGGAATTATAAATAACACAAAGAAATTTTGCAGGTGATCAATATATTTACTATTTTGATTGTGGTGACAGTTTTCACAAGTGTATACCTGTTCTAATACATAAGTCAAAATATCAAAATTTATATTTTAAATATGTAAATTATATAATTTATTATATATCCATTAGAACTCAAAAAGTTGTTAGAATTTTATCACTTGATTTGAAAAGTTACATTTGCTTTACTATAGCAAAATGATCTTTTCTTTACACTAATGTCCTCAACCTTCCCCTTCCTGCTTGCTCTATTCTCTCTCTCTCTCTCTCTCTCTCTCTCTCTCTCTCTCTTTTTTTTTTTTTGGTACTTTGTGACTCACGGGAACAGTATAAACTAATTTTCCCATTGTACAAGTTCTGAATCTGTCTAGAATATGAAAGAATAAAATACATAGATATCTACAGCATTTGATAAATATTAAAAAGCATAATATATTTGGAGGCAAGTGGATTCAAAATACTGAATCTTAGAAAACTCAACTTATGCCAGAAGTTCTGAAAAACTTAAGCCTTAAGCTCATGACACAGGCACATGTGATCAAGCGCACATGCTTCTTCTGGAATGTCAGTTCCTAAGAAAGAGGATATAATGAGCACTTCTTTTCTCTCTTCTAAACTCACCATGGAATTACTTATCTGTCATAGAGTATATGAGCAAGCAGCCAGGGACCATGAGTATTATACAACTGGTTGTCCTTCCACATTGAAAATGGAATTCATTGGGTTGTAAGGGTATGGAGAGGAGATATTTGCTTCCCATATTTTATATGTCCTCAGTGAGAAATTTGAGTTAATTATCTGTGAGTGAGGAACTAGTTGTAGTTTGGGAGAAAGAAGAAAATGTTATCTTGAAAAGGAACAGTAAATTGACTGGGATGCAATGAATTATCTAAGATTTTCAAGGAGTGTTACATTCAGCTGTTTCATTTTAAAGACTGAACAAATAGAAACATTGATGGAAAATTTTGTTTTTATTTCAGGACATTATAATTGTAGAAAAAAAAACCCCAAGATTTTTGAAATTGTCTTTTGTAATAGTTTTATTATTCACATGATTTGTTCATTATCTTCATAAAAAATTGGAGGCATTTGATATGACTGGTTATCTTTTTCTTCTTTAAATGCTTTATTCATGTCACTTTAGGGATACTCCTAATTTTCCCCCACCTTCTCTGTTGCTCCTTCTCAGTCTCCATCATTGTTTCTCCTCTTCTTGCTCACCTATAAACATTCTCATAAATTTGCACACTGACCTTCAACTTCTGTCAATATTAGGATTTCCCTGATTTTTCATTCCTTGCATCTAAATCATCTGCAAATCTCCCTGGCTTTACCTTTACACGTCTTACCAAATCAGAGCCATTCCCATAGCACCATTCCTGTTTATAATCGTGCAGTCACCTTTCATCAGACAGAGAAATGTTTTTCATTTTCTATTGCTACATAAAAAATTACTATATACTTAGCAGTTGACCACTGGAAAGACTGATTATTTCAGTTTCTATGAGTCAGACTTCCAGACATAGTTTAGCTGGGTTCTCTGCTGGGAGTCTCATAAATCTATATCCAGGTGTCAGCCAGGGCTGTGGTCTTACTTGAGGCTCTTTCAAACTCATGTTAGCAGAATTAATTTTATCGTAGCTTTAGGATGCATAGTGGCTTGTTTTTTCCATGCCTGGTGGAGGGGGTTTCTGTTGCTCAGGCTTCCTCCCTGTAGATCCTCTTGTAAAGGGCTTGAATGATAAAGTCAGGTCTACCAAGGATTAGCTCCCTTTTGTTGAATGTAAAGTGAACTATTTGAGGCTTTAATGGTATCTACAAAAAATCCCTTCCCTTTTCCACATAATGTAACATAATTATGGAAATGACATGCATTTTGTTTACAGATTCTTTCCATACAGAAAGGAAGGGGATTTATATGAAGCACATAACCAGCAATTGGGAATCTTGGGGATCATAATAAAATTCTATCGATCATAGAGGTAAAATCCTTATCCAGCCCTTAAAAAACTCTTTAAGCTCACATCTTATCGCTGTTCCCTTAGCAAATTTTCATATATTTTTTTCTGTTTCTCTACCAAGTCAAGCTCAATTTGGTCTTAGTGTCTCTGGGATTTATTTTCTCTACCTAAAATGTTCTTCCCATGATATTCATATCTTTAATTTTTCTTTTACTACTATCTCTTCATGTATCATATTTCAAGGGTGTTGTTGTGGTTTACCTAATTTGAAAAATTCTGTTACTCCCACCTCTTTATTATATTTTCTGTGTATCATTTCCTGAAATTATGCAATGTTGTGTTACATTATATCATATTATATCACATTGCATCATGTTATTCATTAGCTAGCATTTTGTCTGTTTCCTGCTCCACAGAATAATCTCTACTAGAGAAAAGGCCTTTTCTATACTGTTGATTACTGTATCCTTAGTGCTAGGTACTGTTAAATATATGTAAAACAAAGAAACAAAAGAAGGAAAGTAAGAAAGTGAGAAGGGAAGAATTGTTCTTAAAGGAATAGTTAATCAAATAATTTCATAGTAACCTGATGGCAGTCTTTTTTTTACAGAATATGATACAAAGCTCTTAATGTAGCAAAAATATATGTATCATCTATGATCTATCTATCATCTATCGATGCCTTGTATTTGCCTGACTCCCAAGGTTACTCTCTTAAAATTTTGTGGTCCATACTCTGAACTAGAACGAGATGGAAGCCTCATAACACAAATCACATACTATATTATAAAATATTTCTCTTCTCTTGTCTTTACCCTGCACAGCTCACCTGTACTAATCATTTAACACACCTTGAGGTTCCTTTCCAACTTGTGGCTGAGACAAGTGTTCTTCTTCTTTACTTGTCTAACAAATTTAATGGAATTTGGTAATGGAGCTATATATATTTTATCATTTGTAAATTGCATATATCTCTGCTCTTATTCTAAAGGTGTTAAGAATAAGAAATAGAGTATTATTCATTGACTTATCAGTTGATGTCCCCAATTTTTAAATTAAAATCATTTATGTCAGTCAAATTTATCTTTTTTAGATTATAGTACTAGGTTTTTTTTTTTATTATTCTTTGCCCTAGGGGTACAGGTTTGTGAATCATCAGGCTTATATCTTTCACAGCATTCACCAAAGAAAAAAAACCCTCCCCAATGTCCATAACCCAACCACCCTATCCCTACCCTCCCACCCCCGAGTAACCCTCAGTTTGTTTTGTGAGATTAGGAG
>LNAC01000314.1:2069275-2104940 GCA_002007465.1 Ailurus styani | reverse complement strand
CCGCCCAGGTCCGCGGTGCTGAAACTGCTGCCATTTGTGCCGCCGGGAGAGCCGCGCGGCGGGAGCGGGGGGTGGGGGGCGGGCGGCGGGCTCGCTGGCTTGCTCCTCGCGGGCTGCTGGCTCTCAGTTCCTGCAGGCAGGCGGCTACCCACGGTGACCCAGGTCATCGCCCGGAGGGTCGAGTCCCCCCGGTCCTGTGGCCGGGACGGATTCCGGTGCGTTCTGGCAAACACTGGGCAGGGTTCCGTCCTGACTTCCCAAGTGCAGTGGAGAGGAGGGGACCCGGTGGCGGGCAGTGCGGGCGCGCGGGTGGAAGTGGGCGAAGGTCCTCGCGCTCTGTGGGGGGGCCCGGGGCAGGAAGGGAGAATGCCACGAGCGATGGGCCTCTCGGGCGCGCTGCCCGTGGGCCAAGTAGCAGGATGAGCTGGGAGCGAGCGTGCTGCCCCAGGGTGCTGCCTTTCCGCCCTCGTGGGGAAAATAATCGAGGGCAAGTACTGCGGGACAGGAGAACTCCGTAGCGCAGGAGTGGTAACCATGCGTCTTTTCGGGGAGCGTCAGATACTTCTGAAGATGAATATCCGGGAGATGAAATCAGTTAAAACCATAGCCAAATGACTCTTCGAACTGAAAGATGGTCGTTTCTTACAACTCCCTGAGGGTCCTGGAGCTGTAAATTCAGTTTTGGTTTTTTAATCTATTTCTGTGCCACTTCCTCCAGCCAGCCCCGACCTGTCAGTGCGCTCCTTGGGGGGTGGGGGCGGGGCTGTGGGTTATGAAGAAGATTCCAGTCTTCCCCCTTGAACGCCCCCGTTCGCATCTGACTGAGGTCCCCCTGACCCTTCGCAGCGCGCACGCCGGTGATTCCAGTATCTGCGAGCGGACCGAGTGTGGGGTGACATGGCCCAGGGAAATAATTACGGGCAGACCAGCAACGGGATGGCCGACGAGTCCCCCAACATGCTCGTGTACAGAAAGGTAAGAATGTCTTCGCTCTCTTGGAGAGGGAAACTTTTGGCTTCCGTGGTTCTGTTCCCCCTTCCCACCCAGAGTGGAGTGTCTGTCAATTTTGTGGCCTCGTGGATTCCCCAAACTGCTAAATACTGCACACTGGACTTAAGGGTAATGGGATGTTCCCACTGTGGAGAGCCAGGGAAGTAAATGAGGCCATCCTCGGCGCACTCCTTTGTCTGCTGGTTTCATGTAGATGAACCTGCAGTCAGCAATTATCAGCAAGTTTGGGCATCCCACGTATTTTGTTATACATGTGGTTTTATAACATGCACAATAGTTTTTAGAAGCTTTTTCATATGCATTTGGGTTGTAAGGATTATGTAAATGTGTAACATGTTAGGAATGAAAAGACCACTTTGCAGTTCTGTGACAAGAGTGAATATACCTGTGAATCTAGGGTTGGTTTAAAGATTTTACTTATGACTAAACAATTCCTTTTTTTAATCTTAGCCTATATTATTTTTTTACTTTGGGTCGTTTTTATGATTTTGTTTATGGATATTTTAATGCCATATCACCATTAAATAAGGCTTTATATTTAGAGTTTATTTCCCCCCAAACTGATCCGACAGTTTTATATATTTTATAACAATGCTATCAGCAACAAACTTATCTAGACACTGAGCCACCATAATACAGATGCATTTGAATATTGTGTGTGCTTGAGAGTGGTTGCTTAGGTAACTTCATTCTGGTCACAGTCACCAATATTGCTAAAATTAAGGAAAAAATATTCTTGATTTAACTTCTGTACTAGTTGTTTCTCTTGCATTTTATTCTGGGATTATTTTTCTTTAGCATATTATCTGTAGTGCTAATTGGGCAAGATTTCTTTAGTTAATGTTAGCAGTGACAAAAAGGAAATCTTACCTTGGAATCAAGAAAGTTGTTAAAGGTCTGATTAGCACGAGCCCACTGAGGAGTCTGGGATAAGTTTCCGTATGTTCTCTCATGAATACATCTGAAAAGCTGCATGCTTCCTTGACCTGTACTAAATCTAAACTTTCCTGTTATGTGGGCCCAAATCATTAGGAGTCGGTGGCGAATATGTGTTTGAGGGAGTATTGTTGGTTTAATGTGTATGTTCACAGGCATCCTGACACAATGTTAGCATTTTTTTCCCCCTCACCTTACAGACAGTACTGTTTTATGTGTCTGGGACAACACAGTATGATAGGAAATAAAAATTGGAGATTAGTTTGCTATTTTAGACTTAAAGCATCCCGACTGGATACATTTAGAACATAATCCACTTGAGACTAAATTATTACTGTTGTATTCCTACATCAATTGAAAAAACTGGATATTTGCCACCCATTCTATGTAGAGTTTGTTCTGAGAAGAGCTACTTGGAGGGCAGTTGTATGTTTTAAAATAAGTTACAATGTTTTCTTTGTTTGCTGTGCTTTTAACATAATATGCAAGAGGTGGCAATTATCAGTTCTGTAAATTGCATGTGGAGAGCTGGACTTTGGGCTGTAAAGCTACAGTGGTTAGCTTACTTTTGTTCAGTCATACCCTATATTCTTTTCTGGTTCCTTAGAGAAGATGCGGGCTACGTCGATCAGCCACCTGATGCTTATCTTGATTGGAAATAAACTTAGTATGACATGAATCCATGTATTTCATTTAGTCCGTTATTGTGAGAATAAATGAAAAAATGGGGCTAGGAGCTTTAGAAATAGTTACTAGATTATAAAGTGTACCTGAGCTTCTTATCACTCATTTTGAATTTATTCTGTAAATCGTTGTATGTCACCAAATTGCTGCTTGTAAGTTAACAGACCGTGACTTAGGGAGGGAGTATGATGCCTCATTCTTTTAAATGTTACTATTTTGTTGGTTAAGCTCAGAACTACTTGTGCTACTTATTTTGCCCTCCTTTCCTTAGCTCTTTGTTTCGTATTAATGACACTATTTTTAGAAAATATTTCTCTGAAAAGTCATTATTAGAAAAAAAACTCAGTTCAGTGATTTGTACCCATACTGCATAACTATGGATTGCCTAGTATTCTTTTATTCTCTAAGCATATGTTTTGTGCTTGTGATATTCAGAATAATGTATAAGTAGCAGATAATTTTTATAATGAAACATCAAAGTGGCCCATGTCTGTGTGGAGATGTAGAGTCCTATCTCATGGTTTCTTGTGACCCTTTTACCAGTTTGTGTCTTCTATGGTCTATGGGCTTTAGATTTAATATATTTTCAGTGGAGGCTAAATTGTAAAGAACAACAGAGCAGTTGGAGAGGGGGAGGACTCTGTATGTTACCAGGGTATTTCATCTGTTCCACCTGCTTAGAGGAGGAAGCACTATGTTACAAATGCTTCTCAATCATAAAGTCAATCCCAGGTTTGGAAAAGAACTTGGGGACCACCGCGCACAGCTCAGTAGCAGTGCAGAGAGTGGATACACTGCTGTTTTGTGAACTCATGCCGGTTTTCTACTCTAATTCACTGTCGCCACACGGTTCTTGGAAGGAGTTTCTGGGCTAGAAACATCCACAGCCTTCTCACCATTTCCCCTCCCCCGCAGGCCACCTCTTGTTTACTGTAGGGATTCTCGTGATTTCCACACGCTGAAGATCTTCATGGGCTGTTGCCATTTTGTCTGGGTGGGCTGTGAATGCCACACGTGGTAACATTCCCACGAATGAATGACAGGTGGTCGTAACCTTCCCGTGAGAGAGGGGATTCGGGGAATGGTTAGCAGAGCGGAACGCACAGCAAAGCGCTGGGACGCAGGATTTTCCCGTTTGTCAGCTGTCTCTCCTATAATGATTATCCTCACTCGGATTATAGGAGCTCCTCCAAATGATAGGAAAATTCCAGGGGTCTCTTTTCGGTGGAGAATTCTGGAGTGATGTTACGGGAAAATGCATAGTGCGTAGGGGGACGATGCTTCAAGCAGAGTGAGGGCCACCGGGCGCAGGCTGGGGACAATGGTTTTGCTGCCTCACGGTCAAGGTTGGGACCTGCAGGTCAGGCTGGGATGAAGTTCGTAAAGGGGGTTAAGAGATACAAACTTGTAAGTAAGTCCCAGAGCTGAAAACTATAGCATAGGGAATATAGTCAATAATATCGTCATCATGTTGTGTGGTGACACATGGTGTTGACACTCAGTGTGGTGAGCCCGGAGTAACACGTAGAGTTGTTGTATCTGTGTGTTGGAACCTGAAACTAATATAACATTGCAAGTTAATTATACTTCAGTGAAAGAATTTTAAAAATGAAGGGTCTCTAGGCTTCATTTGATGTCATAGATACACTTCAGAAATCCATGTGGACAAATATATGCTTTACTGATTTTTCAACTCCTAATGCTGTTTTCTTTCATAAGCACATGATTAAAGTTTGAGTGGTTCTGCCATTTTCTGTATTTGAGGCCACTTTAAAAGCTCGCAAAATGGGAGGCTTCGCCACATTTAATATCGGGGGCTTTCTAGGCTCCTTTCAGACAGGTCTTAACTAGAATGGAATTAGAAGTAATCAACTTCCTTAAGAAGAGACCCACTGAACTCCAACTTGCTCTGGCTTCAGGATAGCTTCTTGAAACATTTGTGGAGAGAACTCAGTTTTGTTGAAATAGTGCTCGCATTCTTGCTCTGTTCTGGGCAGAGTCCTTGTTCGGGGCCTGGCCCGGGCTGTTGACGATGGCTGAGCTGGAACCCAGGGTACCAGCAGACACATTCCGAATCTGGTGTCTGGGCAGCCTGCTGCCCACTAGACAGTATACATCACTTTTTGTCCAGCGGCTGACATTCCTGCATTTGAAAAACAGAAGATCTAGGGCACCTTGGGGCCAGTATTTCAAATTGGCTGGAATGTTGGCTTCTCACCAGCAAGAATGCTCAGAATGACCAATAATTTCTGATATTACTGTAGCAACCATTTATGGGATTTCTTTAGTGGATTGAATGTGTTTTTGGAGATAGCAAACCTGCGTGTCCGTCACACCTGCGCCCTCCCCTCCCCATCCCTCCCCGCCTCTCCTCTGTCCTGTTCTCCCCTCCTCTCCTCATCTTACATGTACTCACGCTCCTTCCAGTTGCTTCTTCTTTTAATTTCTTCTTTTCAAAACAGACCTAAGCGTGAAGGTGAGTTTTCCCTGAGTTGCTGCTCTGTTTAGTTGTAAAAGAGAAAATGACGCCTTTTGGAGAAGAGAGCAGATTCCGGTCTGGTTTGGTGCCTGTTATGCACGCGTTCTTGGAGGGGTGCTTTTAAACTTGGTCGCATACGTACCACGGGGTCCGACGTGTTGCTGTGTACGTGGTGTGGCAAAATGTTAGTCTTGAAGGACCCACTGCTCTGTTCTTGAAGGGCAAGAGGGCCCCACTGGTGTTTCCTGGAGAAAGGTGCGTTGGGAGCTGTCACCCAAGTAAGACAGTCACCCATTCTGATTGGCTTGACCTAGACCTTGCCTTTGAGAACAATTTGTGAAGTCCATTTGCTCCAGGAGAGTACACATACCCATAAGAAAGAGGAGGGACTTGTTTCTTCTTTGGAAGAAATCAAGCCACTGCTGTTCCTGGTCTCTGGGGGGAGGGGACCAGCTGACATTTTCTACATTAACTCAGTGCCTCTCCCCTTAGGATTGTCCAGTCTGTTCAGTCTTGAGGGTGTCAGTATCCCCCCCACCCCGAACTCCATTATAAAAAATAACCATTGACATTTTTGAACTTTACTTATCTTGGTCTTTCTGGGCGTAGGATGCTGGTGAAGAATATTTATAACTGATGAGAGAAAGGTCCATGATTGCAAATAGATCATCACAAAAAACCTGAACCTTTAAGCCCTCAGATTTCTCAATTAGGGGCTCCGATGGGAGGCAGGGAGCAGGAGACATGTCTTGCCATTGCTGAAAAATTCCAAAATGGAGTGTCTTCTCTAAATTAGATTATTTGAAAGCACCTTTCTGGACTAAGGGAGATTGTCTACTATAAATACGAACTTAATCTGTCTGAATCAAATGCAGACCTATTTTCCCCACAGTGACATAAATACTGACATGTGCCCTGAGATAGACTAGGACCGTCATCTGTGATATTTTTGCTGAGAAGCAGACATTTTGTGAGTAATACTTCGATGATGGATTTTGGATAATAATTAACTTGCGTTCAGAGCAGGAAAGCCTTGCACGGTCGAGCCTTTCCCTCACCAGTTGGTGCTTGCCAGTGCTCTTTGTGGGATTAAGATAAGGATTTGTGGCCTGAATTTTATTTCCTTTATTTCCCACCTCCAACATCCCCGAATCTAATTGATCAGAAGAGAGTGCAGATGTAGGAAAGAGAAGCTATCTAGGGATTTTATTGCCTCCTAATAGCCTTTGTGGTTCTACCGAGTGATGGAAAGCAGGGTATTTTTAGGTGGTGTGGGTGATGGAATGTGTTCACTGCAGAGAATATGGAAATATTTTGGATTTGGATAGTGTGGTGACATAATAAATGTTAAGTCTCCTTGCAAAACAGAATTGTGGAAAATAAGCAACACAGATACTTGGTCCTCACTCCCCCTCTCATAGCAGTGAAGAGGGGACATTGGCAGTTCAGGGTGATAGGGACTGCTGTCTTATAAAACACCAATCTAATTATAAAATAATTGTAAATGATAAAGTGGGTACCCGGTTCTTTAGGGGAAAAAAGGCCCACTTCTCTCTGCCATTTGCCCAAGGCAATATGAAAATTTAACTTACCCTCTTTTCAGTTCCCTTTGTCTTGTGTCTAATTCAATTAACAAAGGTCTCAGGACATTGGAACTCTAATAGAGAGTCGTGAGCTTGGTTCCAATTCCATTAAAATTGCCACCTGCTGTAGGCTGGACTATTTTGGCTAAAGAACCCATCCAGAGAGAGAAGTTGCTCTTCTGTCTTCTGAAAAAATATAGAGGGAGATGGCTGCTTTGTGACAGTAGCTGGTGTTCTTAAGGCTAACTCTGGGAGCCTTCTCATTTTTTTGTCCTTCCTGGTGATTAGCAAGTAAACAGTTTCATGGGAGGAACGTGTGCGTGGTCTTGCTTTTGAATCTTGGCTCTGCCTTTGTTTATCTCTATGGTTGTGGGTTAGCGACTCACTCCTTTCACTTCAGTTTTCTTATCTATAAAATAACGAAAAATGTTTCCCTTCGTAGAGCTGTTTGATGGCAAAATGAGTTACCTGGGGAGGTGTCTTGTAGAGACCCTAACATATATTAGATCATCAATCAGTGCTGTAACAACGGTAATAGTAATTATTATCCCTGTTTATCTAATTAACATTATTAAACACCTTGTATGTGTTCTGTTGCTCAATTTTTTGATAAAGGGGAAAAAGGTAGATATTTTCAGGTCTTCCTGATAGGTAAGGAGGCAGAGTCTATAGGATGCTTTGGTAGTACCATTTTCATGACATTTATAATGTNTCAGGTCTTCCTGATAGGTAAGGAGGCAGAGTCTATAGGATGCTTTGGTAGTACCATTTTCATGACATTTATAATGTGCTTTCGAATATTATTTAGTCCTATGTAGCTAGCTTCTCTCTTTTTTTTTTTTTTTGGCTAGCTTCTACTCTTTAATAAGCTCTTTGAACTATTATCTTATATGTCTCTGAAGTGTATAGTTCCTTGGATATTATGTAAACTAAAAAAAGCCTTTGACTCCAGAAATTTCAGAAGTGAAAGGAAACTTAGAATTTGTCCACTTTTTCATTTTTGCAGGTGATGCAATTGAGGATTAGAGAAGTAACACAATTTGCCATCACACAGCTTGAATTCAGGTCTCTGTCTTTCGGTGGTGGTCTCTTTTACTTAATTTTTAATTTTTTTTTTGGTAAAATGGGGCTATTTTAATTTTTAAGATTTTTTTCATTTATTTTAGAGAGAGCGCGCGCCAGGGAGTGGGTGCAGGGGAAGGGGCAGAGGGAAAGAATCTCAAGCAGACTGTGCACTGAGCATGACAGTGAGCACAGAGCCTGCCGCCGGGCTCCGTCTCAGGACCCTGGGATCATGACCTGAGCCGAAACCAAAGCCCAGTAGGCACCCCTATTTGCATGTTTTTTTAAACAAGAGGATAAGTACTTCTCTTGATGAGGGCAGATAGGCTAATCCCGTCCACTAGATATGGTGCTGCTCCTGTGAGGTCTTTCCATCATCCTTCTGTTTGCTGGTTTCCTTTTCATGCACTCCCCCCGCCCCCCAATTTTATTTATCTGTTAGAGAGAAAGAGAGCTTGAGAGCACAAGGGGGAGCAAGAGCGGGCGCGGGAGAAGCAGGCGAGCCTGACTCGGGGCTGGATCCCAGGACCCTATAGGATCATGACCTGAGCCAAAGGCAGATACTTAACCGAACTGAGCTCCCCCAGGCGCCCCTCTTTTCATGCACCTTGATAGTCTTTTCATTTGTATGTTCTCCACATGTCGCTGTTTATGGTAGAGCTTAGCCTTCTGACCAGTCATCTTTGTTGCCCTCTTTGAATGTTCATGAGCCTCTTGATCTTTCTCCTTTCTCTTTTTCTCATGGTGATCTGCAGGATCGCCATTGCATTTCTGGGGTAACTCAGTAGGTTCCTGTTCCAGATAGCCAGGGAGCCGCCGGGTACAGCTGCTGGGACACCACAAAGCTCTCAGTTTTTGGGTTTCACACACCTGCAAGCTGACTCCACATAGCCCATGATGGGGAAGAGATGGGTCTAAGATGACCAAGTCCAGATTAAGTGCAACACATTGGCCCTGAACTTGAGTTCTTCACGTTCTCTCTCTCCTTCTCTCTCTCTCTCTCTTAAAAGAAGTGCAGTAAGTCCTTGTGTTTGTAGTTCAGTGTGAGTAAGGAATCAGCATCCTGGTTATTCCATGCCATCCTTGGGTCGTCGCAAGGTGCCTGACTACTCACGAGACATGGATTACTCCATTCCTTTTCCCTTCCACTGTACTCTAGCTTTTGGAGCCCCGGGAATGATGAGCTCGGGAGCTTGGTCGGCCCCACTCTGGGAGTAGCTGTTCTTGATTTGATCCTGGCTGGAAATTCTAGCCAGATGAAAACACAGCACATGAGGCTCTGTGGCAGCACTGTCCAGTGGAGCTTTCTACCACGGTGGACATATCTCAACATGGACTGTCTAATGGGGAGCCCCTTGAAACAGAACACTTGAAATGTGGCTATCCTGGACCTGACTTTTAACTTACATTTACTTTTAAGCAATTTAAATGTAAGTACCCCCCAGTGGCTAGCGATTGTTGTATTTGACCTTTGGGAAAAGACCATCAAACCCAAGAGAAGAGACAAAAGAAGATGCTGTACCAAGTCTGACACTTGGCACACAATGCTTGCAGCAAAGTAGGGCTCAACGAATGATTTCTTTTTTTTTAATTTTTTTTAATTTTTTATTTATTTATAAATCTCTCTCAGAGAGATCACAAGTAGGTAGATAGCCAGGTAGAGAGAGAGGGGGAAGTAGGCCCTCCGTTGAGCAGAGAGCCCGATGTGGGGCTCGATCCCAGGACCCTGATATCATGACCTGAGCCCAAGGCAGAGGCTTAACCCACTGAGCCACCCAGGCGCCCCTCAACAAATGATTTCTTAAGAGAATAAAAAGTGAAGTTTTAAAGGAAGACAGTGACCTGCTAAGATGATGGTAGATATTAGGGTAAATGACATCAGCTGCCTACCTAGTTTATTTCTTTATTTTCACATCCTGTGGAAACTGTCAGCATCTGGAGAGGTTGGTTCCCCTCAGGTGAGAAGATGGTGGGTGTGGGGCCAAAGCCTGCAGACGGCATCCAGGAAGGGCACTTGCAGGTGCTCGGATGCTTTGCTGATGTCAGAGGCATTTCAGCTAATCTCGTGGCATCTCAGAGATGCATCGTGGCCACTCCACTTCTAGCGAGAACGAGGAAAAAAACAGAAGCTTCCATGTAAAAGCGATTTAAAGTGGTCAGAATCCTTGTTGAGATTTTAAAATTGGGGTATAAGGAATCCTTTTTTCTTTTTCTTTTTTTTTTAAATTTTATTTATTTATTTGATAGAGAGCACAAACAGGCAGAGGGAGAGGGAAAAGAAGACTCTCCGCTGAGCAGGGAACCTGAAGTGAGGCTCGATCCCAGGACCCTGGGATCATGACCTGAGCTGAAGGCAGCTGCTTAAACCAACTGAGCCACCCAGGTGCCCCTTCTTCCTCTTCTTCCTCCTCTTCCTCTTCCTCCTCTTCCTCCTCTTCCTCTTCCTCTTCTTCCTCTTCTTCCTCTTCCTCCTCTTCCTCTTCCTCCTCTTCCTCTTCCTCTTCTTCCTCTTCCTCTTCTTCCTCTTCTTCTTCTCCCTTCTTCTCCCTTCTCCCTTCTCCCTTCTCCCTCTTTCTTCTTTCTTCTTCTCCTCCTTCCTCCTTCCTCCTTCCTCCTTTCTTCTTCTTTCTTCTTCTTCTTCTTCTTCTTCTCTTTTTTTAAGCTCACTTCTCTTTCCTATGTCTCAGAAAGTCGAAAGGCAGCTGAGATGCCCATGGGGATGTGGCAGTGTCTCCTGGGCCGAAGGGCTGGATGTGGATTTCTCTGCCGCCCCTCACTAGCTATGCCAGCCTGGACACATTTCTTACCTTCTCCGAGTCTCGTTTCTGTCATAGAGTTGACAGAGACTGTTTCACAGAATCTTTGAGAAGATGAATTAAAATAGAAGTGAAAATGCCTGACTGAGAGTGATTGACAAATAATTGTGGATGCTTTTTGGGAATTGTGGAAATTGCCGAGACTCCTTGAAAGAGTGAACTTTGCAGAAGGCTTCCTGATAAGTCTTCCCCAGCTTGCCAAATGTCCCCATGGCTGTAGGTCATTTAGAAGCTCAAGTGACATGATTTCGCCTGTTTGGTCATTGCTGGAAGATGTCAAAAACAATATAAATCTACATGACCTTCTTGGGCCACACAAAGCTTTTGAATGTCAGGCAGACTGATTCAGTAGCTCCTTTTTCTCTTGCACAGAAATCTAGGGAGATTTTTCACCCCTATTTAAGATGACCTATCCCTAAACGTTTTGAAGAAAATTAAGCACCACATAGAAAGAACACATTTTACTGACATTTCTGTCACTGAACCTTTCTAGGTGCATTTCCTCTGGTATTTAATACCATGTGTCACTTGCTCTGGCTTATACTTAGTATTTGGTTTTGACTTTTGATTTATTGTTAATTAGAATAGTTGCCATTTGTGGAGTGCTTACCCTGTGTTCCGTTCTTTACAAATATTTCCCACCTTCCTTAAATTGACGTTACATTGTTGGTTATCAGTATCCTGTCGTTCTACTGAGCCCACCGAGGCTGACTCCTGACTGCCCAGGATTGCCCAGGGATTAGTGGAAGAGCTGCACACTTCATGAAGGTGGGGACTTCCATCTTTCCCTGCCACATTGCAGGACCCACAAAAGTGGCTCATAGTAGGGGTCCCAAATATTGACTGCATAAAGGTGCGAATGAGTGAATGAACAAATGAATGAGTGCTTGGTCCAAAGACCCTGCTCTTGCCTCTTCACCGCGTTGCTTCCAATTAAATTAGTGAACAGTCATGATTCTCGGAATTCGGATCCTCTCGCTACATGTGCACTGAGTCTGGGTGTGTCTCAGCCCCGTGGTGGGCACTGGGGACAGAGTTGGAGTTGGGGACAAGGCGGACAGTGTCTGAGCCCTCACGGAGCTTATTTCCCTATGGCAAAGACAGATGTCAAGCAACTCATCATAGGGTGATTAGTGACATAAAAGGGGAAGAATGGGGTGATAAGGGAATTTACTTACTTTTAGGTCATCTGTTTCTAAACTAACTTTTATATTGATCTGTATCTTCTCGTTGCAGTTCTGACACTTAGTGAGCACTTGTAAGTGAACTGAATGGAGCTAAGCTCCTGTTGCAGATCCTCAGGGCTTTACTGAGACAACAGAGACAAAGGTGTTGATCTTATCCCTTAGAAAACTCAATGTCTTCTTCCAGAGGTTCTCAGTCAGGCATCCCCCATTCTGGCGACTCCGGATTGATGAGGCCGACCTAAGCCAGCAAGAAAGGGGAAAGAGACTCTTGTAATTAGAGGAAGGTGCTTGTTAAGGTCAAGGCTTTGGAGTCAGACTCCTGGAGTGAAACTGACATAATACTTGTGAGCTCGAATCAGATTATTTTGCTTCTTTGAGTCTCAGTTTCCTCATCTGTAAAATGGGGATGGTACTAGGTTATTATGAGGAGTACATAAATAGCGCATGTAAAGCCTGGGTGAGTAGGAAACATTCAATGTATTTTAATTATTCCTTAAAAAAGCCCAGAGAAGAGGAACTGGGTTTCCCTGTAAATGGAAGTGGAGATATCTAGGGAGTACTTCCCTTTGAAAATGTTCTTTCTTACACATATTTTAGAATTTGCTGCTCTTCAGTGGCTCTTGATAATTTTGTTAAAAATTGTTTCATATGGTAAAAGTACAGTGAAAATTACCTACAGTGTTCAGTGATGGTACAATTCAGACAGAGCGACAGAAAAAAAATAATAGAAGGGACCTGCCTGTGCCCATCACAGAGTGTAACAGTCGTTAACCGTGGGTAAATCTTGTTTCATTTCTACTTCCCCACGGACACTATCCACCAGGTGATTATTTTGAGACAAATCTCAGAAAGCTTAACTTTTAAGGTCTAAATTCCTTCATACATGTATAGGGTACTTTTAAGAAAGAGAAAGGTAAATGATGGATGTGACTGCTCTTGGGACCTCCTATAAATGGAATGATAGCATATTTGTTCTTTTGTGACCGGCTTATTTCACTAGTATAGTGTCCTCAAGGTTCATCCGTGCTCTGTTACGTGTCAGAATTGTCTTTCTTTTTAAGGCCGAATAATGCTCTATTGTAGGGATGTATGTCACATTTGGTTTATCCATCATTCTTGGATGGGCACTTGGGTTACTTACCCCTTTGGCTATTGTGAATAACGCTGCAGTGAACATGGGTGCCTAGATATCTCCTTGAGTCCCTGCTTTCAACTCCAGAATTGGAATTGCCAGATCATATGGTAATTGTATTTTTAATTTTTTTGTGGAGCCACCGTACCATTTTCTGTAGTGGCTGCACCATTTTATTTTTACAGTACACAGAGGGTCTGAGTTCTCCATATCCTCACCAATACTTGTTATTTTTGATATTAGTCATCCTAATGGGTATAAAGTAGTATCTCACTGTGGTTTTGATTTGTATTTCCCTAATGACTGAACATCTTTCCATGTACTTTTTGGACATTCTCATATCTTCTTTGGAGAATCCATGAGCTTTCAAATACAGATCAGATTGTCCACAGGAATGGTTTTGACCTATGAACTATATGACCATTCAGATTTCTGTGTAACCGAAATTCTGTTATTTTTGTCTGGAATTCTGAGCTAGCTTTTTAATAATGGGGAGAGGTTTAAAGTCCTTTCTCTTCTTAGCTTCCAGGTTTTTAGCTAAGAGTGAAACCTCCATACTTGACTCTTTTAGGTGATGGCCATGATGAAGCTTGAGGAATTAAAAAAAAAAAACACATTTAAAAATACATTCTGTTTTATTTGTTTTGAATCTGAAATAACCGCATTTAGGGGTGTTGTGATGGGTCGGGAAGTCTCACATCTCTTAGAGAATCTTGTAAATACTTTAAAGAATATCCCAGACCATCTCAAAATTATAATATTCATTGTCCTTCTTTGGCTCTTATATAGTTTCCCCACAGTTTTATTCCCAGCACATTAAGTTTGGATGACAGTAGTGAATACAGGACATTCATTCTGTCCTGAAGGTAAGAAGATAGATGTGTTCGTGATTATAACTAGAAAAGATAATTTCAGATGAATCTCTCCTTCCATCTTAAATCTTGGCCTTATGCATTTATTTATTTTTAGAACATTTCTTTTTAATGAAGTCTCAGTACAGGTCACTTGGGCTGGGAGCTTTAATGGCTTGAATCTAAAGGAGTTTATCTGTAGGAGGGGGTTCTGACTCTCCCTGCTAACTAGCATTGTATTACATATCGCCTTGAAACTCAAATGATATTCTGACTCTGAAAACTTATTTGAAGTTAATTAATTTGCCTGTACCATATTGATTTGTTTGACTCAAAGCTCATTGTCACTTTATAAAACTGTGGTAAACCTCCCTGCCCTTGACATTTCTGCAGTAATAGCTCTCAGCGTTTGCGTGTGGGCACATGGCCATGGGAACGATGGTTCCATGTTCTAGGCTCCCCAGGGCCTGTGAGGCATGGCCATGTGACGCCTTCTGGCCTATGAAATGTAGACAGAAGAGATGTGCATGGCATCTGAGACATGCCCTTTAAAAAGAAGACTGTACCCTTTTTTCCCCTTTTCATTCTTGCTGGCTGGCGTCTAGTCATCTTGGCCACGAAATGGAAGGTGACAGGTGTGGACGACAGAACAACAAAAGGGAGTGATCCTGGGTCCCTGATCACTGTAGAGTCAGCAAGCATACTGACCCGACTTGCCTATGTAAACTTTTATGTTCGAGGAAAATTGACCCCATTGTGGGGCTCGATCCCAAGATCCTGGGATCATGACCTGAGCCAAAAGCAGAGGCTTTAACCCACTGAGCCACCCCAGCACCCGCCTACGTAAACTTTTATGTTCGAGGAAAATTGACCCCACTGTGGGGCTTGATCCCAAGATCCTGGGATCATGACCTGAGCCGAAGGTAGATGCTCAATGACTGAGCCACCCAGGTGCCCCGAGATTTTATTTTTATAAAACAGTCTTAGGTTATAGCAAAACAGAGAGGAAGGTATGGAGATTCTCCAGTTACCGCTGCTCCTACAGAGAGTCCCTCATCTTCAACATGATGCACCAGAGTGGTACATTTTTTTCCCGAGGACGAGCCTCCACTGGCTGGTCCTAATCCTCCAGAGTCCACAGTTTACTCTAAGGTTCACTCCTGGTGTTGCACATTCTGTGGGTTTGGACAAATATGTCATGACATGTATCTATCATTCTACAGTGTACAGAGTTTTTTCATTGCCTTTCTTATCTCCCAGATACTTTAATTTTCTCTCGCAACAAACCCAAATTCTAACCAATTCAACAACTAATATCCAGTGCCTTTTATTTTGCATCTGTAAGATGGTAACAGGGCTCAAGTTTTATTTGAAATGTAAGTTTCTTGTTTTACTATAAAAGGAATCTATTTGCTGTCTACTTTCTTTTAAATGACTTAATTGAGAAATCTGGACTTAGTTTAATTATGCTTATGATTCACTTTAATTTAGCAAATGCTTATTGAACAATTATTGTATGCAAGGTAATTTACTAGAAGTGTCAGGGGGTAAAGAATCAGTGATGATGATATGTTCTTTCTCAGAGCACTTTATAGTGTCAAGATTGGAGGATCAGCAGATTCACAAGTAATTTCCTACACATGCACACACCCCCCCCCATAAGATTGACGGTGCAATTATGCAGTTTTTAAAATTCCTGTTTTCCTATAAGGGAACTGAGGCCTGGGAAGTTTATTTAATCATGTCAGAAAACAAATGTAAATGAAAACCATATTATCTATTTTACTGCAAATTAAATATGGCTAGGGTAAGAGGAAAAACCTTAAAAAATATTTGAACTTATTTCTTTACCCTAGAACTTGGTTCCCCATACAGCAGATCTTACAGAGAAGGAACTTGTCTTGCAGTGTGCTTGGCTTGCTTGGAAGTTTGGCCAATTAAAAATGGAATAATTTTATATAATAAAATGAAAGCTGCTTAAAGTTGTAGAGATAGGCCAGTACCGCATAGATTTATTTGAACATGACACATTAACCTTGTTTTATGTTTGGAAGCATTTTGTTGAGCATGTTTATGAAAACCCGTATGAACTGTCCTCCCCCTTGGTAGCATCTTTGGTAGAAATTGTTCTTAGCCATAGAAATGAGGTGCTGAGTTGAACTTCATCAAAGAGTTAAGTAAATGCAATGAGAACACTTTGTAACTCTTCCCCCAATCCACGGTGCCTCAGTGTATCAAAAATACCCACCCAACAAAGCAAAATAGGGGCATTTGTGCTGTAGCACAATACAGTCCTTAAAAAAAAATCCCCACATTCTGCAAAAACAGGCACTATAAATAACTACCATTTTAAGGGAAATAGAATTGGACCAGATCACTCTAAACATTGTAACCGCTCAAAACATTTACTGTTAAAATTAAACATTAGCCAGAACAATGGCGATCTTAATAAAAGTAACAGCAGAACTCTAATAGCCTCTTAACCTTCCTATAAGTAAAGGAATCACTTTACCTTTAAAAGGTAAAGGAGCAGGTAGCTAGGTGGAGAAGTATATAAAGAAGAAATGTTGGGTCTGCCAGATTCTGAAAACAGGGACAGAGGGACATTAGCATCAGAATTTACAAGTAGGGGAGCACAGAAAGGCTTTGCACAAAATGGTCTGGCTCCTTCTCCAGGCTTTGCTTGTTTGTTTTGTACAAATATCTGAGAGAAGTGTGTGGTAAACCCTTTTGAAACCTCATGGGGAGCCAGGTTGAGCCAGGAGGAAGGGCAGGCCCCGTGGGCAATGCTGCAGTCTTTCACAGCTGGCCGCACCCAGGTGTGTGTGTGTGTGTGTGTGTGTGTGTGTGTGTGTGTGTCCATATGCTTGGGGTCCGGCTGCTGTATCGTGATAGCACAAAATGCAGTGAGCAGCCCCCAGGGGGGCTTCTGGGTTGGACTGACACATTTCCCCCTTTTACCAATTGTGTGTGGGCTCATCCTTGTTCCAGAAATACACTGTGCATAAAATACACCATCCATCCAAGGACTGTTGAACCCCTCGCTGTCAAACTGGGGAGGCCTGACCCGTCAGGGTGAGAAGCAAAATGAATGCATTTGAAATAAGGGCGGCACAAGGAAAGGAGGCAGAGGAAATGCACTGGGGCCAGAGCGGGCTTGAAAGGGGGAGGTCAATGACTCCTGAACCTGCCGTATTCCAAGGGTGATTTTGTTGGAGCTTCGTAACAGCCCCGTGAAGTGGGTATGGTTCCCCTGTTCTCCAGATGAGTCGGTGAGGCCCCGAGGAGGTGCGGATTCTGCCGAGGGCCCCACACAAGGAGCATGGTGGGGCCAGGAGTTGAAACCAAGTGTAGACAGGGCGATTCCCTACTGGCTTGGAATGCGGACCCCAAAGCCCACGTGTTGAGGGCAGCAGGCGTGCCCGCTGTGGCTTTGGGACCGTGAGGGACCCTTGCAAACTCTCCGAGCTTCCTTCCCCTTCCTACAGAGGTGCTGGGAACGGGCCACTTCGGGGGACAGCTGGGACCACGCTACACGGTAAGACCCGGGGAGGCGCTTCGCAGATGTTCAAACATGACACAGCAACAAGGCGTCTTCTTTTCCCTCCACGGAACTTTCAGCGCCATATATTAAAAATAGTTATAAATATCAGTGGTTTTTAAGATTGTAGGCTTCATGGTTTATACAGTCACTAGGCAGAAAGGAGAAAGAGAAGGGTTTCGGGGCTGAGGCAAAGCTGTTCAGTTCCAGAGCAAAATCCGTCTGCGTGTGAAGGAAGCCGAAGGAGGGACCGCGGATTGCAGCTGCAGATGCTCCGGAGAATTAACTGGAGAACTGAGCAGGTGCCATCGCNGGGGGGGGGGGGGGGGGGGTTGGCAGAGGCACAAAGATCCTTGCCGGGATCCCGGTACTTTATTTAGAGATCGTCTCCCTCCTTGTGTTCGCACCCCCTCTCCTTCCGCGGACGGACGCGGGTGATCGAACGGGAGTGCTTGCTCTGGGCGAGTCCGGCACGGGGTCTAGACGGCCTTCCAGCGGCGAGGCTGGGCGCGGGGAGTGCAGGGCCCAGCGAAGCCTCTCCTCTCGCTGCTGTAAGTTAGACGCTCAGTGACGCGTTACTGTTCTCCGTTCCACCTGCACCTGGGGCTCTAAAGCTGATCTGACGTGCCTTTAACATGTTTTCGTTTCTCTGCTCCTTCGATGGTTCTAGTAATTCTGGGAACTGCCTAGAAAAAGTGGGATTAGGATATGGGTGCTAGTACTGACCTAGGAAATACTCTTTTTATTCTTTTTATTTACTATAATTTTTGTATCTATGTGAGAAGGGGGATATTAACTAAAGTAATTGTGGTCCTCACTGATGTCAGTGAAGTCAAGATACCATATACCTTACACACACACAGCGGCATGTGTCAATTATTTGTCCGTTAGAATGGGCAAAAAATTAAAAATTAAAAAAAATACTCTTGGGGTGTCTGGGTGGCTCAGTGGGTTAAACGTCTGCCCTTGGCTCAGGTCATGATCCCAGAGTTCCGGGGTCGAGCCCCACATTGGGCTCCCTGCTCGGTTGGAAGCCTGCTTCTCCCTCTCCCACTCCCCTTGCTTGTGTTCTCTCTCTTGCTGTGTTTCTCTCCAATAAGTAAATAAAATCTTAAAAAAAAATAAAAAATATATAAAAGGTTGGATGCTAAAAATGGTGTAAAAAGGAAATAAAATTAATCCCATAGCTTTAAGAGAACAGCTGTAAAATATTTGGTTAGTTTATATACGTGTGTGAGCCCGTGTGTATAAATTTACACAAATATGAGCATCAGTGCCAGTCGGGCACTGGTGCCCTGGAGTCAGCTTCGACTGGCTTGCACACCTGTCCCCAAGTCTGCAGGCAGCGATGGCCGTTTGGCCAACTGAAATCAGCCGCGGTAGGAGTACTCACAGCCCGGGAATCAGCAGATGCTCTAACTCAGAGCTCCTTCCCCCTCTTCTCCCTTCTTTTTGTATATTTATTTATTTAAATTTTTTTTTAATTTTTCGTTATGTTCGGTTAGCCACTGTACGGTACATCATGAATTTTTGTCGCAGCATCCAGTGATTCATTCGCTGCACACAACACCCAGCGCTCATCCCGACACGTGCCCTCCGTAATGCCTGTGACCCGCTTTGCTCCCTTCTTAACTGTTGTTGAACACTTACCATCACNTTTTTTTTTTTTTTTTGACCTCTTGAGCTCTTTAAGAACAGGATCTGGGTCTGATTTCACGTTGTGTCCCTACAGAAATGAACACATCACCTGACAGACTTAGTGGCTATTTAATAAGCGTGTGACAGATTGAGGATGGTCTGAAGGAAGGAAGGGTTAGAACTGTGGTTCAGATTTCTACAACAGAGTCAGGACGTTCGTTGACTGACATTTTATTACTGAGTAGTTCTGTAAACCAAGACCAAAGGGACAGTTTTGCAGCTTGCTGTGTGTCACTTGTCGAATTAATAGCAATGGCATTTGCTCTCATTCCAGCAGCCAAGTAAGCACCCACAGAGGAGAAAGTACACTGGACTAATCCAGAGCCTCTGGTTTCTTCTTGTCGTCACCAGCTGGTTGGCTTGGACAGTCTGTCCCGGTCCTGATTCCTCAGTTTGTGCAACAGGCGTGTGTTCTGCATATGTGGGAGGGGATCATTGATGTAGGGATGAATTCCAAGCGGTGCTAAGTTTTCAAGATACGAGAAATGTCTCAGTCTCCCGCAGTAACCCGAGAGAGGTAGTTCATCTCCGGAGTTAGAACCCCCTGCCCCCGCCCCCTGCCCCTCACAAGTGGGCTCAGTCTTTACTTTCTCACTGCGCTCCTTACTTTTATTTCATTTAGCTCTCCTCGTTAGTGTGGAGATTGGAATAATCAATGCGCAGGAAATTAATTGCCCCGTGGATATCATTTTTGATTGTTTGGAATGTGAGACCAGCAGAACCCAGTGCCCCTGCCTGCTGATTGTTAATGACTCCTAATATGCCATGATTTAATAATGCTTGTGGAAATGTTTGCTTTCTTTTGTATCTGCATATCTTCAAGGGTCTTTGTGTAACTCAGCTGATGATTCTTGAAGTGATTTTAGAACTACTGGTAGGGCCCTTGGACAGGACATGTCCTTTTTTATTGCAATTTCCTGTTTTATAAAAAATATAGAATGGTCATAGTGTTCAAAGGAAATATATACTGTTTCTTTATATATACTAATTATATGCTAATTAGTATAGATATATACTAATTCTTACACTACTTTAAAAAAATGAACAACATGGAAGGAAAGTTGTGTCAATTGAGTTTTGCTGTTTGGGGGGAATGTCAGTTTGCCTCTCCTCACTAGGTACCCTATAACATACAAAAGAGCTTTTTAAAAATTTATTTATTTGTTTATTTATCTGTCTATCAGAGAGAGAGAGAGAGAGAGGGAGATCACAAGCAAGCAGAGTGGCAGGCAGAGGCAGGGGGAGAATCGGGCTCCCCATTGAGCAAGGAGCCCGATGTGAGACTCAATCCTAGGACTCTGGGATCATGACCTGAGCCAAAGGCAGAGGCTTAACCCACTGAGCCACCCAGGTGTCTCATGAAAGAGCTTTTGACTCTCCTGTCCAGAGGAGCTGTCCTGTCCAGACAGGGGTGACATGGGCATATGTGTGGTAGGACTGTCATTGATATTTTTAAAGCATTACATGGTCTAGAATGATCTTTATGTCCCAGCCAACCTTGTGACTGAGGATGGATCCTGCTGTTTCAACCACTGCCCTTGCCGTTGGGGGAGACCTGAATTACTCTTTAAAGGGAAAAGATTTGGGGCGCCTGGGTGGCTCAGTGGGTTAAGCTTCTGCCTTTGGCTCAGGTCATGGTCTCAGGGTCCTGGGATCGAGGCCTGCATCAGGCTCTCTGCTGAACAGGGAGCCTGCTTCCTCCTCTCCCTCTGCCTGCCTCTCTGCCTACTTGTGATCTGTCAAATAAATAAAATCTTAAAAAAAAATAAAGGGAAAAGATTTTTAAGTCTTCAATTCACTGCTGTCTTCATAATGTCCATCTAGAAGCTGAGAATTCAGAAAAGCTTTTATTTTTCTTATCTATCATCTGCTTATTCAAGAGAAACATTTGATCTCTGGTTTACCTTTTCTTTTAAAGGGTTTAAAAATACTTTCCAAAACTGTATCTGCTTATTCTAGATAAACATTTGATCTCTGGTGTACTTTTTTTTTGGGGGGGGAAGGAATTAAAACACTTTCCTATATATATATATATATATATATATATATAATATATCTAATGTATATCACTGACTTATTCCACCAGTAGGTTTCTGAGCAAGTTCCTTTGTGGTTATGGCTTTTGTTTTGCTTAAACATTGCAGAGCCAAGCAGTGTTCATGAGACCATAATATAGTAATTGCTATTTATGTAGAACTTTTGTGGGAACTTATCAAAGCAGAGAAATATCTGACTACTTTTTGTAGACACATAAGAAAGCTGAGATACAAAATAAAAACATTTTTGTACCAATAAACCTAAAACTCCAGGTAGCCTTTTAATAATCTTTTTAATAGATCACACTACCTGTGCAGATAGTTTTGATATTCTTACACAAAATTAAGAAAATATAGAGTGTTACTTTCAATCACTGCTTAATTACTGAGATTTAAAGAGTCAAATCATGATTATAAGGCATAGTGAAAGATTGCCATAGCCTAATGTTGAGGTACATGTCAAACCTTACAAAGTGCTTTTACCCATACCATTTCTTCGAAGCTCTCACTGGTATCCTATGGGAGTGATTGTCCTTAGCGTGTAGGGCAGATGAAAAGCCTCAGTCTCAGGCTTAGCCAAGATTTTAGATGCCAGGACCAGAACTCGGGTTTTCTTATTCGCAAAGTAGTTCCCATTCTCCCATTCCAAGTCTTTTCTTGTCCCCCAACCCCTAGATGTTACCCTGAATATATCTGAATATATGGTTCTAATGGACTCCAAGTAAAGATTGGAAGGATCCAGTTATCACTAGATTACCTGTGGCAGATTTTCACCTGTGAAGACACAGACTTTGGGCAGTTACTCTCATCTTAGTAACCTCATCTCAGCAACTGAGTCTTCTGTTAAAACCGGGAGTCTGGCAGGCCCTGAGAAGTACCCAGTGGAGAGCTGAGGGATGCAGATGAGTGGGGTCGGGGTCAAAGCCTTTGAGGAGCGCCTAGGTCTACCTCTTTGTTGACCTGCTTTGGAGATTCGGAACTATTAACTACTGAATTTCCTCTCTGGGAAAGGACCTTCAGAGCCAAATAAAACCTCGTGTTTGTTATCCTTGCCCCAAGGTGGGGAGTGAACTGAGGCAGACAGGAGGGCATAGTCCCAGACATCACCGCCTGCCATTTTGGAATGAAACTCTTTGTTCCCAGCAGGAGGCCATGAAAACAAAGGGCAGTGGGGGAAATGGGCTACCTTTCGCGTTCCTAATAACGTCAGCCCTGCGACTGTATGGTTCAGAAGTTGAAATCTGAATTTTTCCCTTGGTCCGGTTCGTGTCAATTTGCAGGGAGGATTCAGAGGCTTTATTCTATTGGCATTCCATGTCACCTTTCCAAGGAAGGTCAAGAATAAATTTCTGCGTCTCATGCGCTTACAGATATGCAAATAAGAGAGCTGCACCACAATTGAGTTTTGAAAGCAGTGTGCACCGTTAGGTTTTCTCTAAAAGGAGAATGTTTCACTGTCCTAGACATTTCTTAAGCAGAGTGTGAAGGGACAGTTGTCTCACTCTTCCCTCCCCAGCTCCGCTCTGGGTCACCGCCATCAGTGGAAAGGAGTCCACTTCCTCAGCAGGGAGCCAGGGTTGGATGCCGCAAACCGTTAGAAATTAGTTCCTTACATTAACATAAAATCTGTTTTTCTGGCCCTCTTTCCCGTGGTTCTCATTTACATTTCCAGATTAACATGGGGTCCCCATACCCCCTTTCACACAAGAGCACTCCGCCTCTACAGAGACAACAGTCTTGGCTGCCCAGGGCTTCTCTTTGCCTGGATGCGTGTTTCTGTTTCATGTAGCCCTGTCGTACGCGACGTGGTTTGCAGATCCATTTCCCTACTTGTCTCCCCGGGAGAAGCTCTAACAGACCGAGGCCTCACTTGATTCCAGCCCTGCATTTGCAGTGTTCACGTCTGTGTCTCAGATGATTACCTTTTAAAACCACTTGGTATTTTTTGCCATCAGTGTTTAAGAGTCAATCCCATAGACACGTCAGGGCTGGAGTGGAGGCTGAGGGTGCAGCAGGTGGGAGGGAGATTCAGCGTGAATGTAACCCCAGAACGATTTTAGAAACTGGATGGCACTCTCCGTCCATTATAGTGTTCGCCTTCCTGGGCCTGCACCGTTCCTCCTCCATCTGCCACCCTCCCCCAGCATTTTATTGATGTTTCTCTTTGACGCCGATCATTTTTCATCTCTGGAGCACCATTAATCTTTTTCCTGTGTGTGAATGAATGAATAATTACCTTCTGACTCCCTGACTTAGGATATCTGAAAATAAGCTGTATGTTGCTCATTTTGCTTCTTTGTAAAACATTGCTGGTCCCCCTTCCGGCCGGTCAGTGCAATGGCCCATGAGTAGTTGTTTATTTACTTCTCTCCTGTTAGAGAGACTGGATTAGGTGAGATTAGTAAAAACACGCAGAAATAAAAGAGCAGAAATGGGATGTCTGGGCGGCTCAGTCGGTTAAGCGGCTGCCTTCGGCTCAGGTCATGATCCCAGCGTCCTGGGATCGAGTCCCACGTGGGGCTCCCTGCTCAGCGGGGAGCCTGCTTCTCCCTCTGTCTGCCGCTCTGCCTGCTTGTGCTCTCTCTCTGACAAATAAATAAATAAAATCTTAAAAAAAAAAAAATGCAAAAATGGTTGCTAGATCCCAGGTCTGAAACTTCGTCTCTTAGAACGTAAAAGGGAATAAGTAATGGTAATAATAATGACACTAATAAGTACATCAGTAACAGCCTAATAGGTCAACTGTATTTTTTTTACCATGTGGGAGGCATTGTGCTAAGTCCTTTACATACGCTGTATAATTTAATCCTTAAACTAGTTACAGATTTGAGAATTTAAGGAACAGGCCACGGCCAGGCTGCCTGCTAATGGAAGCCAGAATTCAAACCCAGATTTCTTTTTTCCCTCAGGCTCATTCTCTCAACATTGTGTTATAATGTAGTACATTCAATAGATTGTCAGTAAAGGTTCATTAGCATTCTTCCGCCCTCAAAAGGAAGCTAAGAGGTTCTGCAAACTTAGTGATGACTTCCCATTCAATGAACAAAAGCACAATGGGTATGTGACCCTCTGGCTGAATACAATACATTCCTTCTAGATTAGACTCTCATTTTTTGAAAAGATTTATTTATTTATTAGTGTGTGAGCTTGGGGGAAGGGCTGAGGCAGAGGAAGAGAGACAGTCTTAAGCAGAGTCCCCACTGAGCATGGAGTCCAAAGACCTCAGGACTCCACCCCATGACCCTGAGATCATGACCTGAGATGAAATCAAAGAGTAGGACGATCAGCTGACTGAGCCACTGGACATTTAACCAACTGAGGTGCTCTCATTTTTGATAGAGAGACTCTGAAGTGGGCAACAAAATAATGTGTATATTTCAGATGCCTCTTTCGTTGTTTTTTGCTGGAGGAAATAGTTAAGAAGAACAGAAGGAAAAATCCACTTAAGAAGAACACGTTTGATATAGGAATCATGGAATAGCCAAACTAAATAGAGATCAAATAAATGACGGATTAATGAAAACATCTATTGTGTGCCAGGAGAAACCAGGTTTAATTTTGCTCTATGTTGCGGAAGAATATGCCTCTAGATTCCAGGGTGAAATAGAGTTTCCATAGGAAAATTCAACCACAGGGATGGCTTGACTGGTAGAGAGTACAGTGGAACATCCACCACCTCTTTTCTGGATATTCTTATCCTCTTTTGAATGAATGTTTTCAGTAGCTTTTTGTTTGATCAACCCCCTTACCATTTAGATCGTATTGAGCTTGCAATCAAACAGAAAGTCTAGATATTTTTCAGAAAAGTTGCTGTATAATGGGACCCTCTAAAGTTCTACTTTGCTTATTTGATTATTTAAAACCAAAACCCTGGTTTTATGTTTAGATCTGTTGAATTACGTTTTCTTAAATGCCATTCAGCTTTCCATAATGTTGGGTTTTGTAATGTGCCGGATTATATGGTATATTTCCTGTCACTCTGATGAATGACATGAGCCACTTTAAGCTCATCACATCAGAGGGCAGAGCCACGAGGCTTCACTTTAGTTAGAAACTTGCCACCAACTTTTCAGTGACTTATTAACCAATGTTCTCTGGTATACAGCTGTAAAATCTAATTTTAAGGTATCACGTATCTTTTCTATCTACGTCTCATCTTCAGCTTTGTCAGAAGTCTTGCAAGATCTCACTTGAGTTCCTAGAGCTGAAGGACATTTTCCTTTTGTCTAGTTCCAAGGACAGAAGGACCACATGGTCCAGCAATTACAGACCCAGGGGAACTTCTCCTTAAGTGGTTATTGATGATTTTTAGCTACCTCATGCTCATTATGGGGCAATATTAAAGGGAACATACGGTCTGCTGACATCACCAAGTCCTGTGTGGAAGATTATTAGCTCTGCATTGCATTATCACAACCATTAAGTCTCCTGTGAACTCTTTTGTGTAGGATAACGTTGGAAGGAGACAGGTCTTTCACCACTGGTGATGGGCATCCTGTCCGGGAAAACCTCTACGCAGCCACATGTAGATCTTCAAGCATTCAGACCCTTAAAACCCATGATGCAGTGGAGTGCACTTTGCACACCTTTTGATCTTTGACAGGATGCTTTCCTCCCTTTTACATGTGCTTTTGTTTCTTTTCGCATGATATTGTCTTTGGATCCTGTCAGTGTAATTTGGAAATGATACTGCAATTCCTCGATCTCTATTGATTACATTTGCAACTAACTCGTGACCTTGGGTATGGAAGGTTTTGGTGTGGATACCGGTTGCCCTCAAGCCCCTGAGAACATTAGGGGATAAATGACAGCCCCCGAGTTGGTCAATGAGAGATGCATAGACCGGTTGCTAGTGCATTTTATAGATGGGCTTTTAATTAAATGGAAGCATACCGAGTAGTTAACAAAAATGAATCTTTTCATCCCTTTATGTTGTCTGTAAGGGAAATGAGGGAAAGCATTGTTGATGAAGATATGTGGTGATGACTTCTATTTCACATTTACTGTTGATTTTTAGATGTGAGTCTGTGTGTAGGGATTCTGGAGAAAAAAAAACACAACTTTATATTCCTTGTAGACCAGTTGCCTGAGCATCAACTTTGTTTCCAGAGCATTTCCACAAAATAAGTCACCCAACTACAAGATTTATTTTGGAGTAGTTAACAAAAAGTAAGATAGCCTTTTCTGAAATGTTCCTATAAAGACCCAAGATTTAATAAACTGAGTGCTACCAGAAGGCAGCATAAAGTATTAAAGCAGGCATCCTGGAAAGTAGTCCAGCCTAGGAGATGAGCCAGCTGGCTGGAGAACAGGTAGCTGTGATATAAGTTGGTCGTGGGGCACATGAAAGTTGCAGGTGAGAGCAGGCAAAGGTTTGAAATTCAGTGAGGCTCAATGGATCTGTGTTAAAAATTAAAATCCTGGGTCCCCTGGGTGCCTCAGTCGGTTAAGCATCTGCCTTCAGGTCAGGTCATGATCCCAGAGTCCCGGGATCGAGCCCTGAGTTGGACTGTCTGCTCAGTGGAAAGCCTGCTTCTTCCTTTCCCCCTGCAGCTCCCCCTACTTGTTCTCTCTCTCTCTCTGTGTCAGATTAATAAATAAAATCTTTTTTTAAAAGATTTTATTTATTTTATTTGACAGAGAGAGATCACAAGTAGGCAGAGAGACAGGCAGAGAGAGGTGGAAGCAGGCTCCCTGCTGAGCAGAGAGCCCGATGCAATGTGGGGGCTTGATCCCAGGACCCTGAGATCATGACCTGACCTGAAGGCAGAGGCTTTAACCCACTGAGCCACCTAGGTGCCCCATAAATAAATTAAATCTTAATTTTTTTTTTTTAAGTGCTAGCCATCAGAGGATGGCTGTAGGAACTCACCTTGGTACAAGAACTTGATTTAAAACCTGCCAAGGCCTATGGTTTTTGGTAGTTAAACATCTGCACCCTGGCTTGGAATTGGTGAGTGACGGATGGTCTTTTCAAAACCCTACAGAGTCATAAAATTTTAAGGAGATGATGGGCCAGGTAGTCCAATACTTTTATTTTACTCTGAAGAGGTGAAACTTTCTAGAAACTAAGTGATTTGTCCAAGGTTGCTAGCTAGTGGCAGAGCCAAGGCCTGAGCTCAGCCTCCCACCACATGTCAGAGATGTTAAGAGTGGAAGATTTTTGTGAAAAACTAGGGTGGGCTCTTTTTTTGTTTCTTTTTAACTGCTTGAAAGTGGTTCCACCTTTAGCCAGATATACATTCCAGACTTTTCTGTGGCAGTGCTGACTTCACAACACTTTTTAAAGGAGTTATTAAATAGAAAATCAAATTAAGTTCATATGTGCAGAAATTGTAATCTTTTATACAAATAAACTTTCACATTCAGATATTTTTTTAAGCCAGATGCCCTTCTTTCTGCTTTGAAGAGTATGGTTACTTAGCTTCACCGTCTATGCTGTAGTGGGAGAGTGGTACCCTGAGAAACCTTATTTCTGTCGAAACCTTAGTTACAAGAATAATGATTTCATTGGGAAAATGATATTCAAGACTTTCAGATCTCTAATTACAGTTTTTTTTTCCTGTAGGAATTTCAGTAATAAGAGCTTTAAAAGTACCCATAAAGGTATAGCCACAAAACCTAATCACATGTAAGCAAATTTGTTCTTGATTATGTCTGACTTCCGCTCAAGTAGCGGCTTGCCTTGTCTTTGCCCCATGGGTTCTGTGATCAGCATGACATTCCTTGTCCACCTACATTCCT
The DNA here is from genome assembly GCA_002007465.1 of Ailurus styani. Taxonomy (NCBI): domain Eukaryota; kingdom Metazoa; phylum Chordata; class Mammalia; order Carnivora; family Ailuridae; genus Ailurus; species Ailurus styani. The sequence goes on along the minus strand of LNAC01000314.1, from coordinate 2,077,180 downwards.
ATCACACTGACCACAGAATGACACAGTCTTGCCCATAGGACGTGCTGTGGGGACCGAGCTCTTGAAGCCACCGGTTCTGTCCTTACAACAGTGACTTGCGTGACTGAATCGTGTAGTAACTGATGTCCGCCTACATCAAGTGGTTCACTTCTTTTTTTTTAATTTTTAAATTTTTTTTGTTTTTAAAGATTTTTATTTATTTTATTTGACAGTGAGACAGATCATAAGTAGGCAGATAGGCAGGCAGAGGGAGAGGGGGAAGCAGGCTCCCTACTGAGCAGAGAGTCCGATGCAGGGCTCGATCCCAGGACCCTGAGACCATGACCTGAGCCCAAGGCAGAGGCTTTACTCCCTGAGCCACCCAGGCGCCCATGGTTCACTTCTGAAAATTTACACTATGGGGTTTTCTTCTTGCCTGTTCTGGATTAATAAAGAATTCCATAGAAATATACGGTTTTATTTTTCAGGCTGTTTGCTTCATCTCCTTTACTATCGTAATATGAAAATACCCACACCGAGCAGGCGAAATCTTATAGAAGTTTATTTATGACACGGTATGTCCTATAATCAGTTGCATTTTCCCGCAAACAGTAGGAGGCTTGGAGCCCATATCTGTGGACTCCCTTGAACAGGAGGTGTCAGAGATGACAAACAGGTATTACCATTACCCGACTGTATCTAAGGCCTGATCTCATTTTTTTATGTTATTTTTGTTTCTCTGGGATTTTCTGATCATTGAAATTTAGTGTGTCTTTGTCATTGGCCTCGTATGTATTTTAAAAATGAAACATGATACAAATAATAATGTAGATAAACTTCAAATATATTTTTTAAAGCACAAGATGAAGTACAAGCGATAAGTAAAAACAAAATTTGGTAGAGCTTTCGTGGTTTTTGTGCACACCGTTGGTTGGCACCCCCGGCGGTCCCTGTCTGGAATCTGAAAACTGGCCACGGGGCACCTCCGGAGGACAGGGAAGGAGGAGGTAGCCGCTTCAGGTGACAGGTGGCAGAGGTAATAAGCCAGGGAACTTACATATGAGGCTTGATGCTTGATGGGGTGGCCGCAAGTTGAGTAGATTCCTGCCTCCGCCCTCCGAATCTTGACGTCTCTCTAGTGGTCTTAATGGGGTTCAGTGACGGCTACCCTACAGCGGTGGTCTGACCGCCACGTTGCTGTCTCCAGGCTGCACCCTTGCAAATGGCTCCCATTTGGGAACAGAGGGTAAAATGCACATTCCAAGAATCTGGGGGAGGTGAGGAGCCCCTGGCTGCCGGGAGCCAGCTCGTGGGTCAACCTGCAGTCATGTCGTCTGGATGACCTCCTCCAACAGATGCCTGGAGAAACCATCTGATGCAGAAAGTGAAGGAAGGAAGGTGATGGCTAGAGGAGTCTGCACATTGAGTATGCTGATGTGCAAATGGGGAGGAGGCCAGAGCTGCCTGGAAGATCATCCGTGGCTTCTCCAGTACTTTCCGTGGAGGGTTCAGGCTGAGGGAGATTTCTTTGCTCCTCACCTGGGACTTGATGCGGTAACACAGCTGGGGTCCCAGGAGGAGCGTGTCGGGGGTATTTCTTCTTTCACTGTCTTTTCCAGCTAGCAGTGAAACCGGGGATGAGGCTCCCTGTGGTTATGGGTACGAATCCTGAAGGCGGGGGGGACTTGAGGTTGCCAGTGCTTGGAACAGTTCTACGATTTTCCCGAGAAACCTCATAGCCCTTGGGGAAGCTGACCTTTGCTGGAGGAGGTGGCCAAAGGATTCCTGGGCTTCATCAGTAGATCCTTGTCACCGTGGACTTCGATGTTTTTTAATAGGACGGGCTGTAGAATAGAGGGTACCTGGGACATAATAAGGAAAGAACAAAAAAGTCATGGTTATTCCAAGTCATCCTGTTTGCCTGGAGAAGTAAGAAAAATTACATTTTCCCCTAATCGGCTTACAGGCATCTCCCCCACCCCTGATCCCCATTCTGTGTGTGTGTGTGTGTGTGTGTGTGTGTGTGTACTTGATGCTGACTTAAACACGTGATAATGACTTGTGAGCAGAATGTTGTCCTGTAACATTAAGAGACACACGCACAACAAATAGCAGATCTGAAATCCATGCATGATGCCTTGGAGTCTGCCAGTGACCCAAATGGAGAGAGAACCTCTTGCCAGCAGGCATATGTTGTTGCTTTCCGACAGTAATGAAGTGAATGTCAAACAGGGTTTGTTTGGGAGCAGGTTCAAGCGTGTGCACCTGCGTCTGGTAGGATGTCGTGCGTACGTGAAAGACGCCTTGAAGCTGTTCAGATCCTTTCATTTTTTCCCTTCCTCCAGCTCTCACATAGCAACATAGATACACTTTTTGCTCTCCTGCGGTCATTTTGTAATCCTGTATTTACAACTTTATGTGCATAACTGTGGAGAGTCCTGCTGTAGACTTTAATCTGCAAAGTAGTACTTACTGTATGTTTTTTCTTTTCTTTTTTCCAGTTTTATTGAGATGTAATTGACATATAATATTGGGTAAGCTTAAGGCGCACAGTGTCCTCATTTTCCCTTTTCCTTGTAACTAGGACTTTCGGGATATGCTCTCTTAGCAGCTTTCACATGTGCACGATAATATTGTTCGCTGTAGTCCTCACGTACATATGATCCCCCGAACTTACTTATCTCATAACTGGTGAGATTATACAGTATTTGTCTTTCTCTGGCTGACCCACTTCACCTGCCCACATGCCCTCACAATCCATCCATGTCATCACAAATGGCGGGACTTGCCTTTCTCTGTAACTAAACAGTGTGCCACCACCTACGCACACCGCATCCTTTCCACCCACCCATCTCCCCGTGGACACCCAGACTGCCTCTGTGTCCTGGGCACCGTAAACAACACTGCAGGGAACACGGGGTTGCAGACATCCTCTTGGGATAGTGACTCTGTTTCGTTCGGACACACATCCAGCAGTCAGCGCCTTGACCACATGGCAGCTCCGTCCCTAACTCTCCATACAGTTCTCTCTGGCGGGTGCACCAACCCCCATTCCCACCATCTGGGCACAAGCCCTGCCCCATGTCCCCACCAGCTCCTGCTGTCTCCGATCCCCCTAATGACAGCTTTTCCAACAGGGGTGAGTGGACACCTCACCGTAGGCCTGATCACCTCTTTAATATGCAGTGATGCTGAGCTCCCTTCTGTGCACCTGCAGGCCACCTGAATCTCTTCTCTCTGGAGGAATGTCCACAGTGTTGTACGATGTCTGTGTAACTCGTAGATGCCAGGATCCTCTGCTCCTTTGTATCACACAGATAACTCACTAAGAATTACTTGAAAAGGGCTGAGAGCCCCCGACCTCCAGTCTTACCTGTTGTGCTCAAGGGCACCAGGAAGGCCTGGCACTGTCGTGAGTAGAGATGACATAGATGTTAGGAAGGTTGGCCACGTTGAAACAGAGACTGTCTTTGCTGTGTAAATGATTGTTTTCTCCTAGTTAGTAGAATCCTTTTAATCTCCTTAGAATCAGGTTGTTGATGGGGACATGGGGACATTAAAATATGTGATGTAGAAGTTTCAATGATGTTTACCAATATTTTTCTCGACCTTGTTGATGAAATTTACGATCATTTTTTTTCATTCCTCTTCATTTAAAATGTAGCTATAGCGTTATTTTTTTTTAAAGATACAATCCTAGCTTTCTAGTAGAATGCGATGTGTTATAGTAGAAACACACGTTACTCTTTTACCATAGAAAAAATATTAATTCCTACTCTGGGAATTAGGTATATTTCATAAAGAAAAAACAATGAGCTGAGCCTTACAAAACAGGTCAGATTTTCACCTAGACCTATAAGTTAGAAAAGACCTCAAAGCAGGGAGAAATAGCCAGAGAGAATGAACATATCAGAAAGGGCCATGGAGAATTAGTGGGTAATAGCAGGGAATGAGGCCAGGAGCCGAGATCAGATTGTGAAGGGTTGCGATGGTCACTCTAACACAGTGGAGCCTTTCTTCAGCATATAGTGGTGCTCTACAGAAGAGCTTTTAGTTGGGGATGACCATGAGTTAGGAGGATCTTCTCAATCAGTGCAGAGGGTTGCATGCAGGAGAAGGCAGGAGGTTCAATGATGAGACCTTCATAAAATCCCCAGGAGGGTATTGAGAGCATAAGTTATACTGTTTGCAGAGAAAATGGGGAAAAGGGGCCTGGCTTATAGATGAGATCTAGAACCAGTGGGTGGTGATAGAAAAGACAACCATAATCTAGGTTATAAGGAAAACACAGTTCTGGGTTTCTGCTTCCATATCTAATCTTTTCCATTCCAAATTGTCTCCAAGCAGTGCATCCGGTGTTTAAAATATTAACTCTAATAGTTACCTATTTTAAGTGAGCAAGCTGGTGATAAGTGGCTAGAGAGTGAGTTTAAATTTAAAGCTCATTTATTTCTCTGTTGAACCATTATAGCAGTGTGCAAAAGCAACTCATCATCGTTATCCTCATCACAATTGTGATCATCATCCAACAACACTGAGGCTTTCTGTGCTGAGTACTATGCATTCCCCATCTCACCTATTGCTCATAATAACCCTTCGGGGCAGTGCGATTGCCCCATTTTACCCATGACGTAGATGAGGCTTGAAGAAATTGAATAGCTTGCTCAGGGCTGCACAGGTAGTAAACGGCGGAACTGGGCTTTGGGCTCAGGGAGCTTGGACTTTAAAAAAATGGCACTGTTTGCCTGTCCTTTTGCTATAGGAGTCTGTCAAGAATAGGTTAAATTCTTCTCTTATGGAGTTGCAGAATCTGTCTGGATTATTTGGGCACATTATGACTGTTTTATTGGAGTGTGGGGTGTATTTGAGGAAAGTTGTAACTCAGCGGGTTGCCTGGAATCAGACGCTCAGAGAATCAGGACCTCAGACAGCTCTCGGGCCCAGTCTTGATTGCGAACGGCTTCTCGCTGACTGCTTCATTTGCCTTTTTTCCTACTGATTGGCCTTCACCCTGCACTTCACCTTTTGTACTTCCTTATAGCATTAAATTACACTGGCCCACTCTCCTGATTGTCTAACTCCTAATTTTTGAGTTTGGATCTGATTGCCTAGTTTATCTTGGAATGTTTGGGCATAGGTTTGTCACAGTCTAGTCCATACAAGTGACTCGAGTGAGGGCGCACTTTTTATTCCTATACTTGGACCTAGCGGGGAGGAGAAGACTGGCATTAAGCCTGCTCCCCTAGGCCTGCCCCTTCAGCAAGGGTGCTGGGTAGCACAGGCTCAGAGAGGCTCCTCTTTGTTTAGAGGAGGTAGACGGTGTGTCTTGCAAATGCATCACTATTTAAATGAAAGAAATTGTCACCACAACTACTGGTATTAAAATATTGTGTAGGGCACCTGGGTGGTTCAGTCAGTTAAGCGTCTGCCTTCGGCTCAGGTCATCATCCCTGGGTCCTGGGATCAAGTCCCACATCAGGCTCCCTGCTCAGTGTGGAGCCTGCTTCTTCCTCTGGCCGCTGCTCTCTCTCTCTCTCTGACAAATAAATAAAATCTTAAAAAGAAAATAAAACATTGTGTATTAGCCAGAACTTGGTATATTTACTCATGGGCACTTAATATGTCTACAGGAACGTATTAATAAGAAATTTTATATTATCACAGAATCAGATGCTTCACTCTTTAAAAAAAAAATCTCTCCTTTTATTTCCACGTGAAAATATCACAGCAGTTGGGGGAGTCTGTAGTGTCCACAAATAAATATGATATTTAAAAGATTAAATCAAATAATCAAAATCCCTTGGTTTTTGTTTTCCACCTTGATAAAATTTATATTTCTGTTTCTTACTGTCAAAGGAATTTAGAAATCATTTTATTTCCTAGCCCTACCAAATTGATTTCTGTCCTTCAGAATGTTCCAAGGCTGCAGCATAAAAATTCAAGGTCTGAGCAATACCTTTGATTCTATTTTCATTTGTCTCTCATGTGGGAATTCATGAATTATAATATCTTTAGCTTGCATTTTATAGAATATTTTGCTAAGAAAAGACTATTGACGATTTGACCACATAGAGTTGACACTTCGCTACAGTACCATCTAATAGGATTTTCAAAATTAGCATCTTCAGCAGTAATCATGCTGGTATTTATCACTTAATGCCAGGAAGGCCTTAAAATTTTCTGAGGTTGGAACTTAAAGAATGTCTTGAGGAGTTGCTTAGCATCAAGACTCACAGTTCTCATGGGCAACTCATGCAGCTGATAATTAAATTCAGGGAGGCAGCTAATAGGACACTCCCGTTTCAGTTGAATTTCTACATGTAGGATATTCAGACATCAGGTTTGTTCATGATCTCTCTTTATATGAGCAGTAAATAAATGGCAGACAGGCTGTTACCTGTATGCACTAATGATGTTAGTTCTAGGGTACACGCATCCCCCAATATCTTACGACCTCTGAGCCTCTCAAATAATTGTAGTGGATATGTGTGATCACACAGACAAATGAAAGAATTCTGGAATGTCTTCTGAATAATTATTTTCAATGATCCTGTTACTTGCTTGTGGTTCTGTAATATACACCCACCATGTGCTAGCTGCTGTGGAAGTCTATAAAACTGAGTAAGCTAGGACAGAGATGGGAAGAGGGACATAAACCAGGAAGATGAGAGTACAGGGGACGGTGACATGACATGACCCTCAGATGGCAGGATCTGGCAAGCTCCACAGAGGACGGCACTGGATGAGTTAGGTTTGAATAGGTGAGCTGGGACGAAGGAACAGGGAGAGAACAGACGGGAGGGGCAAGAGCGTACTGAATGCTCATGGGATGAAGTACTGGTTTTGCAAGGGTCGTGGATAATCAGTGAAGGAGGAGAACTAGAGTCAGCTTGTGAAGAACTTGAATTCTAGAGCAGGGGTTTGGACTCTTGGACTCTTGCACTCCACAAATAATGAGCAAGAATTATACACTTGTAATCAGGCATACATTTTTGAGCTTTGTTTTAAGAGGTCTAATCCTGCTACTGTGGGCAGAATATGCTACAGAAGATTATTTAGGATTATGGTTATTCTAGGTCTGATTTGTTCTTTATGGTTGGTACCAAGCACATAACTTGTTGGTAATTCTCGGAATCGAAGCTACCACAACCTCATATCTTCTGGTTGTTATGTATCAATGACAGTGTCCCAGGGTGTGAAGTAACAATCTGAGGAAGAACAGTTTGCGAGAGTTTGTATTGAAGTAGTTAAAAGTCTGGCTTGTGATTCTGAATTAAGTGTAATGTTTTTCATTATGTCTTTGGAAAGTAAATCTCATGTGTTCACCCTGCTTTGTATTTGTGGAATGGCGGGGAGGCATTGTAGCAGGCTGAGATGCAAGGAGATTGAGTTCAAACCCAGCTGTGCACTGTGAATTGCTTGCAAGCTGTGGAGACAAAAAGACCACTTGTGCTTAGGTTTTTAATCTAGAGACAACTTTATTTGTTTGGGACACAGGAAGGACAGTGATGTTTAAAGAGGAGATGGCAAGAGAGCCCAGAAATGGACCCTCAACTCTATGGTCAATTCATCTTCAACAAAGCAGGAAAGAATGTCCAATGGAAAAAAGACAGTCTCTTCAACAAATGGTGTTGGGAAAACTGGACAGCCACATGCAGAAAAATGAAACTGGATCATTTCCTTACACCACACACAAAAATAGACTCAAAATGGATGAAATACCTCAATGTGAGGAAGGAATCCATCAAAATCCTTGAGGAGAACACAGGAAGCAACCTCTTCGACCTCAACCGCAGCAACTTCTTCCTAGGAACATCACCAGAGGCAAGGGAAGCAAGGGCAAAAATGAACTACTGGGACTTCATCAAGATTAAAAGCTTTTGCATAGCAAAGGAAACAGTCAACAAAACCAAAAGACAACTGACA